>SJXQ01000973.1:0-101427 GCA_006408695.1 Aepyceros melampus
CCAACCAGTCCATTCTGAAGGAGATCAACCCTGGGATTTCTTTGGAAGGAATGAAGCTAAAACTGAAGCTCCAGTACTTTGGCCACCTCATGAGAAGAGTTGACTCATTGGAAAAGACCCTGATGCTGGGAGGGATTGCGGGCAGGAGGAGAAGGGGACGACAGAGGATGAGATGGCTGGATGGCGTCACGGACTCAATGGATATGAGTCTGAGTGAACTCCGGGAGTTGGTGATGGACAGGGAGGGCTGGCGTGCTGCGATTCATGGGGTTGCAAAGAGTCAGACACGACTGAGCGACTGAACGGAACGGATATATGTATCTGTATAGCTATTACTTTAAAACAAAATTGAGATCATACTGTGTATATATATTATATCCTATTGATTTCCATTTTCTGATTTCTTCATTTAATGTGTTAGCATGACCATGTCATATGATTAGAATCTGAAACATTATTTTTAATTATGAAATAATTAAGCATACAAAAAGCATGCAGACTCACACAGTGAAACTCCACGGACCTATCCACCCACCGGCTTCAGAAATAAACATTACAGATTATTAACTCCATTCAGGGACTCCCCTGGCAGTCCAGTGGTTAATTCTCTGCACTTCCAGGGCAGGGGGCGTGGGTTTGACCCCTGGTCCGGAAACTAAGATCCCACATGCTGCCCACAGCCTGGCCAAAAAAATTTTAAATGTTTTCTAAAAATAAACAACTCCGTTTGCAGATCCTAAACCCCATTTTCCCTATTCTCTCTCCAGAAGTAACACCTCAGTTTCAATTTGGCCTTTGTCATTTCCACGTTGGTTTCGGACGTTTCCGTGTATGTTTGTATGGAACAAACCTACAGTATTGCTTTGCTGAAAAGCAGGTTTTTAATGCCTACTTCATGTTCTGTGTTATAGAGATGCTATAATTATTTAATGTGTCCCTTAGTAGTGAGCATTTTAGAACAAAGAGCAGTTTTACATTTCCTTTTTATGTTAAAATTTAAACAAATTTCTACAAAAAGGTACAGTCTCCTTGGGAAAAATCTGTATTATGTTCACAAACTCTGGAGCCCACCCCAGGTTTCCAGTGTCTTCTTTACTAGGCTCTGTTTTCAGAGCCTAGTTTGCAAACCCACAATAACAGGAACATTGCGGGCATGGAGAGTCAGAGGAGCAGTGAGTTTCAGCGGAGCCCTTCCCACTTCTGCTCTGGGTTTGTGTCTCTCTTCCTCCAGACTCCGTCAGCTTGCAGCTGACACACGGAAGCCAACAGCATGGGCTGCGCCCTGAGTGTCACGGAGCTGGTTGGCTTTTCCTTCCAAATTCAACTCTTTCTCCTTTATAATGTGATCGTGGTACACCTCCTTTCCTAATCTAACAATACCCTCCCCTTCTCTCCAGACTAAGGTTCCCCAAATAAGCCAGGCATCTGTCATCTGACTTGATATTTCATCAACATGACAGTCACTTCTTGGAAGCCACCATTAAGTATATCAGTCACCAGGAAGTATGACAAAATAACAATACTTGTCTTTGAATAAACATGCCAGAATTTCTGTGTTCTCAACCAGCAATACCCTTGAAGAAGGAATAACTTAACCCAGTCTTTGCTCAAAATCTCTTTGGAAACTTTCTTTGGAAACTGCCTTCAGAGATGGAATTTCCTAAATGGTGACAAATCTTTTCCTTGGACAGCAGATTCTGTTTACAAAAGCGCCTCCCAGAAGTTTGGGTCCAGAGCTGGGGGACGGAACTGAGTGCCTCTGCCAGTGTGAACTGGAGCAGCGCACATCTGGTCTCAAGGTGACACCAATATGGCCACACAGGCTGTTGGTCAAGTGTCCACGCTGAATGGTCAGGACTCGGGCCATCTTGGTTATAAAATCATTTGAACCTCACCTTGCTAACCTGATTACCCATCTCCAAAGCATCCCCAAGATTATGCCACTCTTATTAAAGAAGCAAAAATAAGTGCTGGTTAAAGGAGTGACCATTGGCTTGTGAGTCATGTGAAAACCCTCCTGGGCTTCAGGAGTGTGCTTTACTTTCTCCTGCTCATACCACAGAATTTTTCTTAAGAATACCCTTTTAAAAGGAATTAATTTGTAAAACTTAAAATGACACGCAAATGAGTGCTGAAAGCACTTAAAAGCTCAGATTCATTTTGTTCAGATAGATGAGCAAAGAATGAGATTGAATGCAGAACAGTTAAATTCAGACACAGAAAAAAGCTCCCCATGGACCTGAATTCTGAGGAGGGTCCTCCACTGTTGTTCCATGTGCTAAATTAATACCAGATTTCCGAAAAGAAGGCAGAACGCCAAGAATCAAGGAAAGGAAAAGAAAGACTTAGAGGTGACATTGGGAACACAAAGAGCCATCAGCTGTCCACAGGTAAGTGAGGGGCATCGTCTGGCACCTGCCGGGTAGGGGCAGCAGGTCACAGGGAGCAAGGCTTTGGGCGGCTAGTCCACTGGGGGCATCGCTGGCCTGGACCACACTGGTGTGAGAAGCCAATGATGCCACACAAATTGGTGCTCTGGTCAATGAGGGAGCTAAGAGTGTTCAAAAATTCACATTTGTCCTGTAATATGCATTCTTCAACCCAGATCCTCAGGATGCTGCACTCAAAAGCAATCTGCTGCTGCTGCTGCTAAGTCGCTTCAGTCGTGTCCGACTCTGTGCGACCCCATAGACGGCAGCCCACCAGGCTCCCCAATCCCTGGGATTCTCCAGGCAAGAATACTGGAGTGGGTTGCCATTTCCTTTCCAATGCATGAAAGTGAAAGGTGAAAGTGAAGTCGCTCAGTCATGTCCAACTCTTAGCGATCCCATGGACTGCAGCCTACCAGGCTCCTCCATCCATGGGATTTTCCAGGCAAGAGTACTGGAGTGGAGTGCCATTGCTTTCTCCCAAAAGCAATCTAGGTAAGATATTTTCTGAATTACGACACACAAAAATGTAGTAGAGACACATACTTTGTTTTATTCTCCAGTGTGTATATTTCATGCTGGTGGTTTGGGTGCAGTGGTTTCACGTGATGAACTGGACTCTGACAGCACCAGCTCAGCAGTGTCTTCCCTGATGGGGACAAGGAGCAGCCTGCATCCTCTTAAGCAGGCAAGTCTTAAGTGAGACTAACTAGGTTTGATTTCTGGCTCTGTTAGCTGTGACCTTCAGCAGGTCGGGGGCTTCCCTGATGGCTCAAACAGTAAAAAGTTTGCCTACAATTCAGGAGACCTGGCTTGGATCCCTGGGTTGGGAAGATCCCCTGGAGCAGAGAATGGCTACTCACTCCAGTATTCTTGCCTGAAGAACTCCATGAACAGAGGAGCCTGGTAGGCTATAGTCCACGGGGTTGCAAAGAATCAGACATGACTGAAGAACTAACACTTTCAATTTTTTTTTTCAGTAGGTTGCTTAACCCAGGACTCAGCTTCCTCATCTGTGAGACAGGCATGATGACCAGTTCCTACCTCACAGGTTTACTGTGAAGATACAGATGAAAGAATGCATGTGAGGAACACGACTGCTATTTAAGTTATTGTTATAAATACTGGCCATTACACATCATGGATCTTATAAAGACAATCTCTGTACAATCCCAGCATATGGAGACAATAAGCCACAATGATGAAATAAATTACCTTTAATGACTGAAAGAAATGGAAAGATAACCCATGATCTTTGACTGGAAGAAGTATTATTAGAATGGTCATACTATCCAAAACAGTCTGTAGATTTAACTCAATTTGTATCAAATTATCCATGACATTTTTCATAAAACTAAACAAATTATCCTAAAACCCAGAATTGCCAAAACGATCCTGAGGAAAAAGAACAAAGCAGGAGGTATAACCCTCCCAGACTTCAGACAATACTACAAAGCTACAGTAATCAAAACAGTGTGATACTGGTCCAAAACCAGGCCCATGGGTCAATGGAAGAGAATAGAGAGCCCAGAAATAAACCTACTCAGTTAATGGTCAATTTATCTTTGACAAAGGAGACAAAAATACACAACAGAAAAAGTCTCTTCAGCAAGTGGTATTGGGAAAGCTAGACAGCTGCATACAAATTAATGACGTTAAAACACATCTTCACACGATACACAAAAATAAACTCAAGTGTCTTAAAGACTTAAAAATATACATCATGAAACCATAAAACTCCTGGAAATGATCACAGGCAAAACATTCTCTGACATAAACTGAACCAATGTTTTCTTATGTCAGTCTCCCAGGACGATAGAAATGAAAGCAAAAATAAACAAACGGGACCTAATCAAACTTACAAGCTTTTGTACGGCAAAGGGAAATATAAACAAAATGAAAAGAAAGCCTATGGACTGGGAGAAAGTATTTGCAGTTGATGTGACCGAGAAGGACTTAATCTCCAAAATATACAAACAGTTCCTACAACTCAACAACCAAAAAACAAACAACCCAATCAAAAAATAGGCACAAGACCTAAATAGACATTTCTCCAAAGAAGACATACAGATGGCCAACAGGCACATGAAAAGATGCTCAATGTCACTAATATTAGAGAAAGGCAAATCAAAACTAAAATGAGGTACCACCTCACACTGGTCAGAATAGCCATCATTAAAAAAATCCACAAATGAGAATTCCCTCTGGGTCAAGTAGTTAGGATACAGTGCATTCACTGCCAAGGGCCAGGGTTCAATCCCTGGTCAGGGAACTAAGATCCCACAGGCCTTGTGGCATGGCCGAAAAAATGTCCACAAATAACAAATACAGGAGAGGGTATGGAGAAAAGGGAGCACTCTCGCACTGTTGGTGGGAATGAAGCTGGTGCAGCCACTATGGAAAACGGTATGGAGGGTCCTCAAATAACCAGAGTTGCCAAATAATCTAGCAATCCCACTCCTGGGCATGCATCCAGACAAAACTAAGATTAAAAAAAGATACATGCACCCCTGCGTTCATAGCAGCACTATTCACAGTAGGCGAGACCTGGAAACTATCTAAATGTCTGTCAACAGATGAATGGATAAAGATGTGGCCCATACATACAATGGAATGAAACTCAACTCTAAAAAGAATGAAATAATGCCATTCACAACCACAGGGATGGACCTAGAGATTATCATACCCAGTGAAGGCCATCGGAAAGAGGAAGATTAATACCATGTGATATCAGTTATATGTAGGATCTAAACCATGACACAAATGAGCTTACCTACTAAACAAACAGACTCAGACACACAGAGAACAGACTGTGGCTGCCGACGAGGAGGGGTTAAGGAGGGAGGGATGGGAGGTCTGGGATTAGTGGAAGCAAACTATCATACAAAAGACAGACAAACAAGAAGGCCTCACTGTATGGCACAGGGAAGGGGATTATCCTCAATATCCTGTGGTAAACCACAATAAAAAAGAATATAACAAACAAGGTATATGTGCATAACAATCACTATAGCAGAAATTAACACAACATTGTGAATCAACTGTTCTTCAATTTAAAAGAAGAAAGAAGAGACTTCCCTGAGGGTCCAGAGGCTAAGACTCTGTGTTCCCAATGCAGGATTCAATCTCTAGTCAGGGAAGTAGATCCCACATACCACATCTAAGACCCACGGCAGTCAAATAAATAAACAACTTTTTAAAAAGACAGATAAATAACTTATCTATGTTCCACAGAAATATTAGGTTAGCTCTACAAAAGTGAATGAATATGATAATGCTGGATGGTGATTTTTTTTTTCTTACTTTTACTGAGGAATAATTGACTTACATTACTATATGGTTTGGGCTTCCCCTGTGGCTCAGCTGGTAAAGAATCTGCCTATAATGTGGGAGACCTGGGTCGATCCCTGGGTTGGGAAAATCCCCTGGAGAAGGGAAAGGCTGCCCACTCTAGTATTCCGACCTGGAGAATTCCATGGACTGTTTAGTCCATGGGGTCACAAAGAGTTGGACATGACTGAGCGACTTTCACTTTCACTTCACTTCACTGTACGGGCACCTGCTAAGTCACTTGTCACATCTGACTTTTTATGACCCCATGGACTGTAGTCCACTAGGCTCCTCTGTCCATGAGATTCTCCAGGCAAGAACAGGAGTGGGTTGCCATGCCCTCCTCCAGGGGATCTTCCCAACCCAGGGATCTAACCCACGTCTCTTATGTCTCCTGCATTGGCTGGCAGGTTCTTTACCACTAGCACCACCAGGGAAGGCCACGTTACTTTATTAGGTTTAAGGTATACTGCATGATGGAGAAGGCAATGGCAACCCACTCCAGTGCTCTTGCCTGGAGAGTCCCATGGACAGAGGAGCCGGGTGGGCTGCAGTCCATGGGATCGCTAGGAGTCGGGCATGACTGAGCGACTTCACTTTCACTTTTTACTTTCATGCACTGGAGAAGGAAATGGCAACCCACTCCAGTGTTCTTGCCTAGAGAATCCCAGGGATGGAGGAGTCTGGTGGGCTGCCATCTATGGGGTTGCAGAGTCGGACATGACTGAAGTGACTTAGCTTAGCAGCATACTGCATGATGGTTTAATTTACATGTCCCGGGAAATGTTTACCACAATAAATTCAGTCAACATCCACCTTCTCACATAGATAGAGTAGAAAGGGATGGTGATCTTTTAAAAAGCATTGTGAGGTCATCTTTCTAAGAATAATGTAAACATGCTCAGTATGAGGAATTTCACCATAGGATTACCACGCATCTCTGTTTCCTAAGAGTCTTCCTTTAATTCTTAACTCTGTGGTGTTCCCGGAACTGTCAGGACAGTGTCAGAAGCTGGTCCTTTATTACCAACTCTCTTCCCGTCATTGTTTTCGATTCTTCCCCACCCCCTTCCTGCGACCTCAGATGTGACTTGCAGTGTCCCCTCCCAGCGGGTAGTGAAGCCCGTCTCCCACCCCATGGATACTGGGCTTGGCCCTCTGACTCACTTTGGCCAATGGCATGTTAATGGATGTGATACAAGCCGAGATTTGAAATATACATCTGGGCTGGCCCTCTTGCTTCTCACGCTTCATCACCACAAGAAAAACATGTCCCAGCCAGCCTGCTGGTCCAAGAAATGTGAGGCAGCCCTGCACCCAACCTTCCGCTTGAAGAAAGACGCAGTCAGCTGTAGGCTATTCCAACTGACCAGACACCTAGGTGACAACACATTGCTGTTTAAGCCATTGACTCTCAGAGGGGTTTGTTACACAGCTAAAGCTAACTGGTAACCTTCCAAGCGTCCACCTTTGGTGAACAACCAATAAAGCTCTTTAAAAAAATTCTGCCCCCCCCAAATATATATGTGTATATGTATGTATATATGTGTGTATATATACAGATATATAGGAAGTAACATATAAGTCTATATAAACAGCATAGAAATATTAATACATATGACTAACTTCCCTGGAGAAGAATGTGCTAACTAAATTCAGTGGCTTTTTCCTTCCTCAGATTTCCTAAGAGATTTTATATGTTGAAATGGCTTTAATGGAGTGTAAAAATAAATAAATAGAACAAAAATGCAAACCTTAATTAGTAGATTTGTCTTTTGTGTTAGTATGTGAGGTATATGATGAAATAGCACAAATATTTACTGATACAGAAATGTCTAGAATAAAAAAGGCCTGGATACTTCAAATTAATTCCTGAGACTTCCCTGGTAGTCCAGTGGTTAAGAATCCACTTCCTAATGCGGGGGAGACTGGTTCAATCCCTGATTGGGGAAGATTCCACGTGTCACGGGGGAGCTGAGCCCAGGCACCACAGCTACTGAGCCTGCAAACCTAGAGCCTGTGCTCTGCAATGAAAAGCCTGCGCACCGCAGTAAAGAGTAGCTGGTCGGCACAACCAGAGAAAGACTGCGTATAGCAGCAAAGACCCAGTACAGCAAAAATAAAGAAATAAAAATTAAAAAAAATTAATTCCTACTTTGGAAGCAGAAATGTACTCTCTTTCCCTACATAATGATTTCTGTTCATTGATTATGGTATTACTAACCAAAACTAAGGTAAAACCCACTATTCTTTATTTAAGGAAGAATACTGCTTAAGTTCAGAAGATCTCTTTTTTCACTCCTGATTTTTCCATATGTTTCCTGCTTGCATATTTAGAAGGTTAGTATAATAATAGGGTTATTGTCATCCAATGAAAATATCATCTAGCTATAAGCAGTATATTTTTGAACAAACAAAATCAATTAATTTTATTTTAAGCTGGAAAGATTATTCACTGTGTACACTAAGATGGCAGAAATCCTCCACTAACTATAGCTTAAACCATTAGAATGTTTAGAAAGAATAGAAAGATAGTGCTAAGTTGTGTCCTACTCTTGCAATACCATGAACTGTAGACTTCCAGGCTCCTCTGTCCATGAGATTCTCCAGGCAAGAATACTAGAGTGGGTTGCCATTTCCTTCTCCAGGGGATCTTCCAGACCCAGGAATTGAACCCAGGCCTCCTGCATTGCAGGCGGATGCTTTACCGACTGAGCTACGTGGAAGCCCTTAGAATGTTTATGTTTACTTAACAAGAAACTCAAACATGGTCCGTATCAGGACTGGCCTGCCAGCTTGCCAGTGTCGTTAGACATTAGAGACGCAGATTCTTCCTGTCTTACCATTTTGCATATTGGCCTATTATCCCCATGCTTGTCACCTCAAGGTTACAAGATGACTGCAGCAGTCCCAACTATCACATGCAAGGTCAAGGCAAAAAGAAAGGGGAGGGAGGTGAGTCAGTCACTACTTTCTCAGGTATAAAGAAAGCTGCTGCTGCTGCTGAGTCACTTCAGTCACGTCCGACTCTGTGCAACCCCATAGACAGCAGCCCACCAGGCTCCCCTGTCCCTGGGATTCTCCAGGCAAGAACACTGGAGTGGGTTGCCATTGCCTTCTCCAATAAAGAAAGCAAGACTGGAGCTTCCCTGGCGATCCAGTGGTTAGGACTTCATGCTCTCATTGCCAACGGTTCCAGCCCTGGTTGGGGAACTAAGATCCCACAGGTTGCAAGGCACAGCCAAAAAAAAAAGGCAAGAACTCTTCAGAATGGTTGTTGATTCTGCTCACCATCAAGAAACGGAACACGTGCTAACGACACCCTCTCTAAGGGAGGCTGGGCAGTTGAGTCTAAGGCAAGAGGATGGGACTGTCCTGACTGGTGTTCAGTGTCATGAGTCACCCTCTCATGCTGGGCCCCCTGTCACCCTGAGCACAGTCAGGGCTCTGCTGGCAGAAAGAAGCAGGAACAGACAGCATCTGCACATGGTCTCCCTGTCCTTACCTCCCTTGTCTCCTTGACCTGATGGAAGTAGGAAAGCAGAAGGCATGGAAATGTGGTTTTACCTTTACTTTTTTTTGGCAGGGCAGCCTGAACTCTTCTGAGCCACTGAGTGAGCAACAGACTCACTACTCCCTACTCTCAGAATTTCAAATCTCAAATAGGGCATTTCAGGGCGTATCCAGAGCCCCTGAGGCCTACCATAGGTGGCTCAGCTAAGAAACCAACCCACAGTCAACTCGGCCTTTCGTCACACAGCTCCTGGGTTCCACTCTGCTGTCTCGAGTATGTAGTGCTGCGAGGGGAATGGCTGTCGGTTCTGAACACAGCAGTTTCTCCTCTGTCTGTAGTAAGCCCGCGACGGAGGAAACCTGACAACATCTAAGGGCTTCCCTGGGGGTCCAGTGGTTAAGAATCTGCCTTGCAATGCAGGGGACACTGGTTCGATCCCTGGTCCAGGAAATTCCACATGCCGCAGAGCAGCTAAGCCCATGCCCCATAACTGCTGAAGCCTGTGTCCCACACAAGAGAAGCCACTGCAATGAGAAACCTGAGCACCGCAACGAAGAGTGGCCCCCACTCGCTGCAACTGGAGAAAAGCCTGCACGAAGCAACGAAAATACACTACAGCCAAAAAATAAAATAAAGATTAAAAAAAAATAAGAAGAAAAATTAAATTTTTACTCTTTTCATGGCCCATTGTATTGAAAATAAAAAGACCAAACTTTAAAAACTGAGCTCATAGTTTGAAAACTGAGTTCATACTTCAAAGCACCATCATTATCAAACATCTCAGTGCAAAATATTATACACAGGGAACTGCATAGTTCCAGCTCCTGCTGCTGAGAACTTACAGTCAGAGACAGTCTGCTGATAATCCCATTTGGGTCATGGAGGAGGGGCATGGAGGAGTCCTGCCTCCATGTTCCAACAAGTAAAAACCAGAGATCACTCTGATTGCAATGATCAGGGTCAGGTACAAAAAAACAAAAAGAAAGAAAGAAATACTTTTGTAATTAAAAAAAAAGCCCAATAAAAACATCATAAATTTAAAAAATAGATTAAACATCAAGGTCCTACCATATAGCACAGGGAACTATATACTCAATATCTTATAATAACTTATAATGGAAACTAATCTGAAAAAGAATATATATGTAACTGAATCACTTTGTTGTACATCTGAAACTAACACAACATTGTAAATCAACTATACTTCAATAATAATTTTTTTAAAAGATTTTGAAAAAATGAGAGGTCACTAATGATGCCCTACATCACATCTGATACTTTAGAAACACAGGAAACTGAATCAGCTTTTTGAAATAAGATGTAATTGACACATAACATTGTATTGGTTTTATACAACATGATGGCTTGATATATGCACATAATGCCTGTATCTGCTTTGACTATAAAATAAGAACAGTGATTTCCCTGCATGGCTTGTGGGATCAGTATCCTTACTTTGTAGTCATACCTGGTACCAGTCTGAGACCAATATCTGATAATAACAGAAAGGTGATTCAGAATTCTTAGGCACTCCATACACCTGAATCTAACACAACATTGTAAATCAACTATATTGTAATTAAAAAAAAAAATTCTTAGGCATGCGTAGCAGAGAAAAGTGTACCTAAAGAGGCTTTTCTAACAGAAAAGTGTAGAGGAAAGGTAAAGTTTTTTTCTTTCTTCTGACTTCTCCACATGGAAGAATAGGCTCTTCCATTTTATTTCTGTCTTTGTCAGTGCAATAAAGTGGTATCAAGTGCAACTTTATGCTTTTTCTTAAAAAAAAAAAAAAAACTAAGCTCCTGGTTCAGCTTAGCACATTTCCTCTCTAACAGCAGACATTCTCCACAGCTCCTCTTGGTCTCTGTGGGATTCTGTGCTTTGCACTAGTTTTGATTTTGTGGAGACCTGAATCATTCTGTAAGCAGTTATGAAATATCTCCTGTAGAGTCGTGGCCCAGGGCAGATGGAGGAATTAACTCAAAGAAGGAAAGAGCGCTCTGAGCTGTCTAATTTTCCAGCAGACAGCTGTCGACATGATCTTAGGGATCATCAGCTCTTCCCGCTGGTCCATGGATCAGTCCCCACAGCCTCAGTCCCATGGAGCAGGGTGTGGGTTCCGATTTCAGCCCAGTGGCCGCAAGATCCTATTTCCTCCGTGGCTGAGACCCCTGATCTGAAGCAGATGCTCCGTGAAGGCTGCCTGCAATTCAACCTTCCTTCAGCCTCTTTATCATTTCCTTCCAGTTCCACCCCGACTGCCCCAAGTTGTCCTCGAGTTGAGATAAATAACCCCAACCTTTACAGGGCTTCCTAAGGGTGGGGAAAATGCCGGGATTCAAGGAAACCAGAAATGAAATATCTCCTGGAATGTAACCCCAAGTACAGAGACTTGACATCTATTTCCTTTCCTTTTTTTTTCATCTATACTTTCTCTTTCCCTCTTTGTAAACACAAACTTATAGAAGAAACCTGCCGTTCTAGTACGTCATTTAAAATCTATTTTACTCTAGTTATTAAAGACATCCCATATAACAGAGCTTGTAGTTCATTTCATGAAAATTTATTTCCATACATATGAACTAACAATTTCAAAGGCTCCAATGCATATAAAGTTAATAAACCTGAACACTGCTTGACAGCACAGCCATGGTGAAATCTACAAATTGAAGTCGCGGTTGCAGCCCAACAGAGTCACATTTTAAAACTAGGTGGCTTTCCTAATCAAATGTGTGCCCTGTCGTGAGCAGTCTCGGTACGGGGGTGGGGTGTAAGGGCAAGGTCAGAGGGTCACAGGATGTCTGGGGCAAGTAAGACGGCAGCAGGTCTAGATTTGGGTCCATGGAACTGTCCTGGTGACGGGCCAGAGTGGCACGATTCAGAGCCACCCAGACCACATGGGCTCTTGCATCAGAGGAGAGGATAACCAGCAACTATTAAGTGCCTGGTGCCTGACAAGCATTTTGTACATCGATTCATTTAATCTTCATATTTCCTGTATGAGGGTGGGGAGGTTGTCCCTCTTAAAGACGTGGAAACAGTTCTCTGGGAATTCCCTGGTCAACAGTCTTCAGCCCAGAAGTCACCCAGTTATAGGTCCTGTTTACCTGACTCTGCATCTTTTTACTGCGTTGCCTTGTGCCTCGTCTATAAGTTAGTAAGTGTCAGTCACTCGGTCATGTCTGACTCTTTGTGACCCTGTGGACTGTCGCCCACCAGGCTTCTCTGTCCATGGGATTTCCCAAGCAAGAACACTGGAGTGGGTTGCCATTTCCTCCTCCAAGAGACCTTCCCAGCCCAGGGCTCGAACCTGGGTCTCCCGCATCGCAGGCAGATTCTTTACTGTCTGAGCCACCAGCACTGTGCCTCATCCATAATAGTGTGTGTGTTAGTCGCTCAGTCGTGTCTGACTCTTTGCAACCCCAAGGACTGTAGCCCACCAGACTCCTCAGTCCATGGGATTTCCCAGGCAAGAATACCGGAGTGGCTTGCCATTTCCTTCTCCAGGGGATCTTCCTGACTCATAGATCGAACCCAGGTCTCCTACATTGCAGGCAGATTCTTTACCGCCTGAGCCACCCAGGAAGCTCGTTTATAGGAAACCTTTATTTAATGCTTGTTGAATAAGCGACCTCCCCTGACTGTCTCCCCAGTGAGGCCAGTCCCCTAAAGCAGATCTCACTAGACTTTAATAAGTCCTTAACTAATTAAGGTGTTCTCTATTTCCCTTGAGGCAGGGGATCATCCCTAAGCCTCCGTTCTCTGATACAAATCAGGACCATATGCTCCAGCGACATCTCTATCTCGCTCATATCCGTGAGGGGCTCTTGGGGTCAGGTTCCCGGGCCCACAGTCCACACCCCAGAGTTGCTATCTGGGACTGTCTTCATCAGGTTTCTCCAAGCAAGGCAAGCACGTGATCTATAGCATCTTTCCTCTATCTGTCTTACTGCCCTCCCCCACCAGGTATCTTAATAATATCAACATCCTGTATTCCCAAGAATATTTGATAAGAGCCATCGGAACACATACAGATGCCGCAAGGGATTACTGTCTTATTCACTTTGATTTTACATCTACGTTCATGAAATTAATTCCTTCTGTGCTGCGATTTATTCATTCTCATAGTCACTATAACACCAAGCAGAGGATCTTTTCATTTTCTGTTATGATCTAGGCAATTCTGTCTTTTTGTATCTAGAAAAAGCAAAAAGATTGTTTTGCACAACATTCGAGAAGTTGAGGCAATTATATGGAATTTGGTTGCATGACTTCCCAATTTCTTGGTAGCACTGCTGAGTTTTTATTGCTTCCTACCCACCTCCAACACACCACCACCATCACCACGAACACCACCGCCCTTTCTCAGCTGTTAAAGTGTTATATAGCATGTATTAAAACTTTTGGCGTTAACTTAACTTTGAAAAAATTTTAGACAGAAACAATGTTGACAAAACAGTGCCTGACTTCCCTGGTAGTCCAGGGGTAAAGAATCTGCCTGCCAATGCAGAGGACACGGGTTCAGACCCTGGTTCGAGAAGATTCCACATGCCGAGGAGCAACTAAGCCCATGCACCTCAATGACTGAGCCCACACATGCCCTACAGCCCGTGACCCACAACAAGAGAAGCCACCACAACGAGAAGCCACACACTGCAGCTAGAGAAACCCTTGTGTGCAGCAACGAAGACCCAGCACAGCCAAAAGTAAACAAAGGAAACAAAACAGAAAAAAGGACAAAGAATTCCCAATCTCCTTCACTGATGTTCCCTAAATGTTAACATTTTACAGCATTCTTTCTCTCAGTAAACATGCACACATACATAAAAGGTATTCAGTTACTGCGCGTTGACCTATTTAGCATTTTGTGGGCATTGGATTAGATTAGCGCAAACTTTCTTCTCTAAAGAGTCTATGATCTTACCACTTGTATATAAAGTAAGTCTTTTATAATATTTGTAATACGCATTCATACAGTCTCAAAACACTCGTAGCTAATCAGTTCAGCCCAGTGATAAGTTAATAGTCCAGATGCAAATATTTGGCATTTCCAGAGTAACGTATCACACTAGGTGCCAAGTCATACAAGAAGTGCCTTGTAAATGGGACGTGAGTGATGGTGAATGACCCCCACCAAGAAATCAGAGAAGAGAGAAAAGAGATGCCCCATAAGAGGTAGATGAAAAAAATCAGCTGGAAATGAGTCAAACAGCCCTCCAGTCCAGGATTTACTGGATGGGATGTCCATGTCCAACGTCCATGTCCAGCTGCTGGTCTGACATTCACACCCATGGGTCTCACAAGTGCCACAAACAGAGGTAGCCAACACCAAAGTCTTAACTGTTTTCCTGTGTTCTCACTCTGCTTGGTGATATTGTGACCAATTCTGAGACTTGGGATTTCTCTTCCAAGAAACATTCTTTCATCCCCAGCTTCTAATCACTCACTAAGTTCTGCTCATCTGGGAGGCTGAGACCTCCCTGGGAGAGTGAGGAGTAGTCCAGGTAAGGGGCTGAGTGCCTCACATTTAGAGGGTCTTCATCAGAAGATGCCCAGAGATAAATATTTAAGGAAATACAGTCCAGAAAGCTTCCCAGTGAAGCCCGAAGCCTGGTATATTTCTGTAGATGTGGCGGTTTCTGTTCCACTGTGTCATGTAAGGTTAGGGCCAGCAACAGTTGCAGACAGTTTGGCGTGAAAGAACTTGGAAGTGGGGCCTTACATGGATAGTCTGCCAGCCCCATGATGGCTCCTCGACTCAGGAACCATCAGGTCCCCTGGTGGTTTGTTGGGCAGTAGTGGTTGGGGCTTCCCCAGTGGTTCAGATGGTAAAGAATCTACCTGCCATGCAGGAGACCTGAGTCTGATCCCTGGGTCAGGAAGATCCCCTGGAAAAGGGAATGGCAACTCACTTCAGTATTCTTGTCTGGAGAATTTCATGGACAGAGGAGCCTCAGTTCAGTTCAGTTCAGTTCAGTCGCTCAGTCGTGTCCGACTCTTTGCAACCCCATGAATCGCAGCACGCCAGGCCTCCCTGTCCATCACCAACTCCCGGAGTTCACTCAGACTCACGTCCATCGAGTTCGTGATGCCATCCAGCCATCTCATCCTCGGTCGTCCCCTTCTCCTCCTGCCCACAATCCCTCCCAGAATCAGAGTCTTTTCCAATGAGTCAACTCTTCGCATGAGGTGGCCAAAGCACTGGAGTTTCAGCTTCAGCATCATTCCCTCCAAAGAAATCCCAGGGTTGATCTCCTTCAGAATGGACTGGTTGGATCTCCTTGCAGTCCAAGGGACTCTCAAGAGTCTTCTCCAACACCACAGTTCAAAAGCATCAATTCTTCAGCACTCAGCCTTCTTCACAGTCCAACTCTCTCATCCATACATGACCACAAGAAAAACCATAGCCTTGACTAGACGGACCTTAGTCGGCAAAGTAATGTCTCTGCTTTTGAATATAAGGCTATATTCCAGGGAGTCGCAAAGAGTTAGACACGACTGAGTGACTAGTGTGCAAAAAGGGGTTGAGGGGTAAGGACCCTGGAGAAGTGAACTAGGAAACAGCACACAGGACCTACCCACTTCCTCCTGCGCTCACCACCACGTTACCAAGGGGTGGTTCCATGTTTCACTGCATTAAAGGTAAGCATTTGACACAGGCATGTGGCCTAATCACCACTTTCAGACACACTGAATCAGTTCAAGCCTAGGCTAGAAAGAAGTTAGAGTAGGGATAAGAAAAGAGAGAAATCCTTCAGCTCTAAAGCAAATAGACAGGAAAACATGGAGACTGACAGATTTTATTTTCCTGGGCTCCAAAATCACAGTGGACAGTGACTGCAGCCATGAAATAAAGATGCTTGCTCCTTAGAAGAAAAGCTAAGACAAACTTAGACAGTGTGTTAAAAAACAGAGACATCACTTTGCTGACAAAGGGTTCGTATTGTCAAAGCTATGGTTTTTCCATATACGGATGTGAGTGAAGTGAAAGCCACTCAGTCGTGTCTGACTCTTTGTGACCCCGTGGACTATACAGTCCATGGAATTCTCCAGGCCGTTCCTAGTGGGTAGCCTTTCCCTTCTTCAGGGGATCTTCCCAACCCAGGGATCGAACCAAGTCTCCTGTGTTTCAGGCGGATTCTTGAATGTTGGACCGTAAAGAAGCCAAGCACCGAAGAAGTGATGCTTTCAAACTGTGTTGCTGGAGAAGACTCTTGAGAGTCCCTTGGACAGCAAGGAGATCAAACCAGTCAATCTTAAAGGAAATCTGTCCTGAATATTCATTGGAAGGACTGAAGCTGATGCTCCAATACTTTGGCCACCTGATGCAAAGAACTGACTCACTGGAGAAGATCCTGATGCTGGGAAAGATTGAAGGCAGGAGGAGAATGGGATGACAGAGGACAGATGGTTAGATAGCATCACTGACTCAATGGACATGAACATGAGCAAACCCCAGGATACAGTGAAGGACAGGGGAGCCTGGTGTGCTGCAGTCCATGGGGTCACAAACAGAGACAACTCAGCAACTATACAACAACTAGAGACAAAACACTTAGCCCTTAAGGATTGAAAGTGGGAAGTGAGCAGGAGGTGCAGAAGCAAGCAGTTCACCCTGGTTGAGGCCCTACTGTGTGCAGGTGCTGTGTGTACCGTCTTCGTATGAGGCAGCCCTCATTGGCTCCATCACATGAATGAGACATCACACTTCAGAGAGCTGATTTTCTCAGGGTCACACAGCTTACTAGTGATGAGGTCAACGTGCCGCCTGTTAACTTAAAACCTTTTTCTTTGCTTCTAAGCAGCATGACCTTATCTTCAAAAAAATCTCAAACAAAAGCCCAATATGTAAACCACATCAGCTGTGGTTAGAAAGGGGTCAGAGAAAAGGCAAAATGACGGAGACCGTACAAGGATCAGTGGCTGCCGGGGATCTGGGCAGGAAGAGAGGCAGGAACAGAGCTCAGAGGATGCAGAGGGCAGCGCGGCTACTCTGGGTGATGTTACAACACTGGGATGCATGTCATGACATCCCAGTCCGAGCCCAGAGAAGGCACCTCACCAAGAGCGAGCCCTCAGGGGACTGTGCAGCTTGGGCGTTTGTAATGGGTCTGCTGGGGGTTGCTGATAAGGCGGGAGGCCATGTGTGTGTCAGGTTGGGAGGTACGTGGGGACTCTTGGTCTCTTCCTCTCAATTTCACTGTGAATCTGAAACTGCTCTAAAAAATAAAGTATATCTCAAAAAAAAAAAAAAAAGATGAGGGTCCTTGAGTCTCCTCCCCAGTCTCTCATTCCTTTGGAGGTCCCAAAGCAGAGACATTACTTTGCCAACAAAGGTCTGTCTAGTCAAGGCTATGGTTTTTCCAGTGGTCATGTATGGATGTGAGAGTTGAACTATAAAGAAAACTGAGCGCCGAAGAAGTGATGCTTTTGAACTGTGGTGTTGGAAAAGACTCTTGAGAGTCCCTTGGACTGCAAGGAGATCCAACCAGTCCATCCTAAAGGGGATCAGTCCTGGTTGTTCATTGGAAGGACTGATGTTGAAGCTGAAATTCCAGTACTTTGGCCACCTCATGTGAAGAGCTGACTCATTGGAAAAGACCCTGATGCTGGGAAAGACTGAAGGCAGGAGAAGGGTCAACAGAGGATGAGATGGCTGGATGGCATCACCGACTCGATCGACATGAGTTTGGGTAAACTCTGGGAGTTGGTGATGGGCAGGGAGACCTGACATGCTGCAGTCCACGGGGTCGCATAGAGTCGGACACGACTGAGCGACTGAACTGATGCCACCACAGGCTCTGCAAGGAGCTCCACCACAGCCATGTAAAACATGGCTTATTTTTCCCCATCAGAGAACAGCCCCTTCTATGAAAACCCCAAAGCTGCTCTGTACAGACACGGGGCACTGCTCTTTCTTCCAACCCCTCTGGACGCTCTTCCTGGTCTCCTCCCGCAAAAGGACAGCAGGAACCTGCCTCCCGGAGGGGTTCCTTCCAGGCCTCACCCCACCTGCAGCCTCTCAGGTCACAGACAGCTTCCCTACCCTGTCAGAGGAAATGGACCAAGAGAGCTAGAACGCGCTGCCCCAGCACTGCAGCCCGGGAGGGTCCCGCGGGCCAGCCAGTCCATGGGAAGGAAAGAGTGTCTGGGACAGACACAGCCAGAGTGGCACCGCGACCCAGTGTGCTGGCCCCTTCTGCAGCCTGGAAAGGAAACAGGAAGAGGAAGGATCAGAGTCTTCTTGGCTCCATCACCCTAGACTGCAATTTTTTTTTCTTTCTTCTAAAATTCCTATTTATTTCTTTGTCTCAGCAGCCAACACAATGTGGACCGCTCCCCAGGAGATACCAAAGGCACTTTGAATAAAGAACTGTGAGAATTCTCCCTGAAGGAGAGAATGAAGCTTGCCTCATCTGCTGGGAATGGCTGAACACCACTCTAACTGTTGCTATAAATGATTCAAAAGCAAGGAGAGGGATGTCTCTAGCCTCCTCCCCTGTGACCCAGAGGTGAGAAAGTTTCTGGGGAAAAACTGGATTGAAGACACTCTCTTTGTGATGTAGAACCCCCTGGGGGTTCATTAGGCCTTCTGGGTCCCAGGTAGCGCTGGCTATGGTGAAGAATATTTTTCTACAACCTCAGCTTGTTAATCCATGTTACCAGTGGAAGGCAATGGCTCAGAACATCTCCAGGAACTGTCCCTCGTCACTAAGGTCAGCTTCAAAGTGGGTTACATCTCCCTGAAGGGTATGAGGAACAGATCACAGCAGAAGAGTTGTTGTGCCGATTTCCGGCCAGGGCCTCACTGCCTCTTTGGAACGGTCATTCTTGAGAGTCTGCGTGCTGAGAGAAAACTGTGTCACATGTGGGTGCTCCAGTCCACAAGCCCAGCGGAGACCCCCAGCCAAAGACAGCACCGACCACGCCATGTGAGTGCGCCATCTTGGACATCCTGCCCAGTAGAGCCTTCACACCCGCCATCTTGGACATCCTGCCTGGTAGAGCCTTCATGCCCTCCATCTTGGACATCCTGCCCGTTAGAGCCTTCACACCCTCCATCTTGGACATCCTGCATGGTAGAGCCTTCATGCCCACCATCTTGGACATCCTGCCCAGTAGAGCCTTCACGCCCACCATCTTGGACATCCTGCCCTGTAGAGTCTTCTCGCGTGCCATCTTGGACATCCTGCCTGGTAGAGCCTTCACGCCCTCCATCTTGGACATCCTGCCCGTTAGAGCCTTCACACCTGCCGTCTTGGACATCCTGCCTGTTAGAGCCTTCACGCCCTCCATCTTGGACATCCTGCCCGTTAGAGCCTTCTCATGCACCATCTTGGACATCCTGCGTGCTAGAGCCTTCACGTAACTCCAGTCCCAGCCGCTGTAGAGAGACCCGGAGCAAGGAGGACCCAACTGGGCCCCACTAAGCTGCAGAAACACAAGAGGCCTGTTCACTTCCCCGGGCTACCTTCCACAGACAGTGCCGTGAGCTGTGGGGCTGAAAACAACAGAAATTCATTCTCTCTCCTTTCTGGCAGCTGGATGTCTGAAATCAGCGTGTCAGCAGGATTATATATGTGCAGGCTCAGTCGTGTTTGACTCTAGGCGACCCCAACGACTGCAGCCGGCCAGGCTCCTCTGGCCATGGGATTCTCCAGGCAGGAATACTGGAGCGGGTTGCCATTTCCTTCTCTAGGGAATCTTCCCGACCCAAGGATCAAACCTGCCTCTCCAGCACTGGCAGGTGGATTCTTTACCACTAGCACCATCTGGGAAGCCCTCAGCAGGTTCCCACTCCCTGAGAAACCTCTAGGGGAGGATCCTTCCCTATCTCTCCCAGCTTCTTCTCTATCTCTTCCCAGTGCTCCTCGGCTTATGGAAGCATCACACCAAGGTCTGCCTCCATCTTCCTGAGGCCTTCTTCCCCCTGAGTGTCTTGTATCCAGATTTACCTCTTTTAAAAAAAATGTTTATTTATTTATTTGGCCATACCAGGTCTTAGTAGCGGCACTTGTGATCTTTAGTTGTGGCGTGTGAACTCTCAACTGTGACACGTGGGATCCAGTTCCCTGGCCAGGGATCAAACCTGGGCCCTCTGCATTGGGAGCGTGGCATCTTAGCCACTGGACCACCAGGGAAGTCTCAATGTGGACCACTTCTGAAGTCTTTATTGAGTTTGTTACGAGATTGCTTCTGTTTTACGTTTTGGTTTTTTGGCCTTGAGGCATGTGAGATCTTAGTTCCCCCACTAAGGATGGAATTCACGCCCCCTGTGCTGGAAGGTAAATTCAACCCCTGGACTGCTAGGGAAGTCCCCGGATTTCCGTATTCTTATGAGGGCACCAGTGATACTAGATTTGGGCCCTGAGAAACTCATCTTAACTTGGTGACATCTGCCAAGATCCTATTTTCAAATAAGATCCCATTCCCAGGCCCAAGGATTAGGACTTCAATATGTCTTTTCAAAGGATACAATTCAACCCATCACAAGAGGTGAAGGTAGATGTTGCGAGCCTCTTCCTTTTGGAGAAGTTTGTGATGCAGCAACAGAAAGGTTGATAATGGAATGGTTGACACTCCTGGTCCGCCATGCATGTGAGCTGGATGTCTAAGGGAAGCTAGCCTACAAGGAAAATGGTGAATCTGCAGATAATGGCAGCTTTGTGAAGCTGTGTTTCACTTGGTTTTTGTACACAGTTGTTTCACTTTTTTGTCTTCTTAGGATGTTTTCTTCACTGATCTCTAAGGACTTTTACAAAATTCAAGGTGGTCTTTATTCTAAGCCTATCCTATACAGAGCGATGGCCAAGAGTCAGAAGACATGAGTCCCTCCCCGAGTAACTGTGTGATCCCAAGCCAATCAAGCAGTCCCTCGGGGTGGGAGTAGTTTCATTCATTCAACAACCACTTACTAGAAGCCTGCAAAATGGTGGTGGTGGGTGGGGATCAAGAGTTCATACAGCCTAGCCTCTCCTTTCACAGACCAGAAAGCTGAACTCTGGGAGGTTAAGGACCTGCAGGCCATTAACGAGCCACAGTCATCAGCATTCATCTGCAAAATGATGAGCTGGGAACAGATTTTCTCAAAGGCTCTTTCCAGTCATTAAACTGATTATAAAACCATGAATCTATATTTTACTCATTTTAAATAATTAAAAAAAAAATACTACACTCAATTCGGTTGCATGCATTTCTGAGACTCAGAAATTGTGACTGTAAAATTATGTCACCACAGTTTCCTTGACTTTGATGCTTATGAATTATGAAGCCAGTGAAGAGAAAGTTTCATCAAACCATCAAAAGCCAAACCGTTTTTTTGTACTTTCAATTTGCATGACTTTGACGATCCTGTTTTTACTGATCTTAAGACTGTCTCCATACCTTTAAAAGCCCCAGAGTACTTCCTCATGGCAAAGCTGAGTCACGGGGCTCATTTACAAAGAGTTCAGTCTTGGAAAGTGTACTCATTGCCTGATTTAACAGAAAAAAATAATAGGAGACTAATATGTGAAAGAAGGTCAGTATATCATATATTTTTTATATGATATACTCAAGTACACATATATCATATACCCATTTGTATATTGAGTATACTCATATTATTTTCTTTGAAAATAGGAAGAAATCTCAAATGTTGTGCAGATAGATGTTGGCATTATTTGGAGATTCATCTTCCAATTATGCCTGGTACCAGAGTTTGCAGGCTTAATGATCTGTGGGAACATTTACATGAATGATTTGCTTTTGGATAGGAAAGCACATCATATAGTCAGATAGAGACACAAAGCATGTGATGGATAAAAAGATACTTTTATAATGCATCATGAGAGAGGACATGGATAAGTAAGGTTAACATACAGTTTAAGACAGCATGTTCTGCCATGGTAGCGACACCTGAGAATATGATTAAAATGAAAGTCATACAATGGGGACATCCCTGGTGATACAGTGGTTAAGACTCCAAGCTTCCACTGCAGGGGCTAGGATTTGAACCCTGGTAGGTGAACTAAAATCCTGCATGCCATATCGCGTGGCCAAAAAGACTTCCAAAAAGACATAAAATGAGAAGATATCTGCTACAGGATGAGGGTGCAATGTCAGCCGTCGTCAGGTTCCAGCGGTGGGAGGCTGAGAGGACCACTGCTTCGTTCCCGGGACTCATTGGCTTCTCCCTCTTCCCCAGTCTTTGGAAAATGTGCTTTTACAGCACTTGACCCCTGTGTGGTCATTGCTAGTTTATAGCTGACATCTTTGTCTCGGCTATGAGAGTCTATGTGAGAGAAATTAGGTCTGAAGTCTCTCTGTGTACCCAGAGCCAGTACCCAGTACTCAGGGAACAGAAGGTGATCAACAAACCATCCTTCTCCAGCCCCTCTACCAAGGGCAGCAAAGATGCTGAGGGTGGGCTTCCCTGGTGGTCCAGTGGTCAGGAATCCTGCCTTGCAATGTAGGGGACACAGGTTCAATCCCTGGTCCAGGAGGATCCCACATGCCACAGGTAGCTAAGCCACAACTACTGAGCCCACGTGCCGCAGGTACTGAAGCCCCCGACCCTAGAACCTGCACTCTGCAACAAGACAAGTCACGGCAACGAGAAGCCCGAGCGCTGCAACTTGAGGGTAGCCCTCGCAGCAACAAAGACCCAGCAGAGCCAAAAATAAAAATAAATAAAATTATATTTTTACAAAAAAGATGCTGTGGGTGATGCATGCGCGAAGAGGCAGCTGAAATGTTGCCGCTTTGGAACAGAATGGATTTTCCCTCCAGGGCAGCTCCCGGTAATTAACAAACTTGTTACTCATTCATCACTTTCCCCAGCCATCCCTGACTTCAGCGTGGGAACGTCTAGGCTGTGGACTGTTCACAGAGGTGCTGGAGACCCATCACAGCCTGATCCGCAGCCTCCAGTGCAGCTGTCTTTCTAAAGCCCTGCTGCTTACTCAGAACACACCCTGAGAGCGGCGTCTGCCAGGCCCTCTGTCATAACTGCTTGAGCGAAACCCAGAGTGTGACTCATTCACAGCAATTATGAAAGACAGGGAAGTAGTCTCAAGAGGGTTTTGGAGGCAAAAACCTGGCAGGGCCTCCACGCGGGCAGAGCTCAGGTGTGACTGACAAGGGCCCGCATGCCCCAACTTGTGGGGGTGCCCCCATCACCCCCACCATCTCCCTCTCCTCCGCTATGGGCTGTAATTTCTGGAGATCAGCCAGGAGAGTGCTTCAGCATTGAGCCCACAGCCAACCTGCACCCCTCCTCTTTCCTAGAACAGGAACAGGTGAGAGGTTCTGGTTCCCTGGAACTGGGTCAGCAAGGCCGGGGCCAGATGCGAGGCCCTGAGACTCAGGTGTAGACAGACAGGAGGACAGGCGCCAGCTGGAGGGCTGTTTTTTTAAGGTGGAGCTGGAATCTGTTGGGTGAGTTCCTTCCAATGCCCGAGTTGGCTGCACGGCAGCACCTCATGAGCACAGTGAGAAGCTTCATAGAATGTCTTTCTCCCTGACCGTGTTTGCCAGTGAGCAGATAGGAAGCTGGTTCTGCTCTTCAAACAGCTATTGTTGTTCAGTCCCTCAGTTGTGTCCGGCTCTTTGCGACCCCATGGACTGCAGCTCCTTCACCAACTCCCAGAGCTTGCTCAAACTCATGTCCATTGAGTCGGGGATGCCATTCAACCATCTCATCCTCTGTCGTCCCCTTCTCCCTCCTGCCTTCAATCTTTCCCAGCACCAGGGTCTTTTCTAATGAGTTGGCTCTTGGCATCAGGTGGCCAAAGTATTGGAGCTTCAGCTTCAGCATCAGTCCTTCCAGTGAACACTCAGGGCTGATTTCCTCTAGGATGGGCTGGCTCAATCTCCTGGCAGTCCAAGACAGCTTTGGGTCTCACCAAGTGCATGGCTTGCTCGCAAGTGGCCAGTTTTGTGGGACTTCTTTTTTTCCCTCCCCTCTGCTTTCTTTCCCACTGTTCTCTGTGAAGAGCAGCTACGATGGGCTGAGCAATACTGGCGGGACCAAGGAGAGGTTCCTCCCACTTGCAGCCCTTCTACTTCACAGGGAATGAGATGAATGTCATCTCATTCAGCTTCCTCAGAAGAGTTAGGCCCTGCCCTTCGCTCATTCACAGATCTGGCCTCAGAAAGTTCCTGCCGGGCCCCACTTTTCTCAAAGGAGGAGAAGATGTGGGCAGTCTCGCTTCAAGCCCCTCCATGGAAATAAAGAGACTGACAAGCACCAGTTGTGTGCTGGATTCTGGGGACCAGGTGCAGTCATTTGACAGAGAGGTTCCAAGAGAGAATTAATCCAGGGGTGGGTGCTGCTGTGGGTTAGACACTAACTTACTTACACTTAACCTGCACAATAGCCCTACAAAGACAGCAGTCTTCCCATTGCACAGATAGGTAAACTGTAGCCAGGGCTATTAACCAGCTTTCCCAGGCTCACAAGGCTTGGATGCGGCAGAGTTGGGCTTCAAGCCTCACTCTCACCATCTGTAGAAAGTCATTAGTTCATGTTTCATTTGATTACACCTCTAAGCTCCATTTTCCTGTCCTTGTTCTAGTATATTCTTCATGCAGAAGCCTCACAAATGTCAAGGATTAGAGGATTCTGACTGCGATTTGTCAGCCACCTTCCTGGGCCAGAGTTCAAAGTGAGGACATTAAGGGCAGTCTTCTCAGAGGCAAGTCTGTGGACAGGGGTCCAAGAATGTTACTAATTTGACCAGTGAGCTGTTTGCTCAGTCGTGTCCAACTCTTCGCAACCCCATGGACTGCAGCACGCCAGGCTTCCCTGTCCATCACCAACTCCCGGAGCTTGCTCAAACTCATGTCCATCGAGTCAGTGATGCCACCCAACTATCTCATCCTCTTTCATCCCCTTCTCCTCCTGCCTTCAATCTTTCCCAGCATCAGGGTCTTTTCAAATGAGTCAGTTCTTCGCATCAAGTGGCCAAAGTATTGGAGTTGCAGCTTCAGCATAGTCCTTCCAATGAATATTCAGGTTTATTTCCTTTAGCATTGACTGGCTGAATCAGTCAGTCCTCAGTGTCTCCAGGCATTGCCACATGTCTCCTGGGGGCAAAAATCACAGAGCCCCCTCCCCACGTCCCCCAAATTGAGAACCACTGTTTAAAAGCAATTTGACATGTCCGTTCAATCTAATAAAAATATTGGACCCTGAATTTTGCAAGTCTTGGTGGCTTTTTTAATTTCATCTTTGCAGTAATTCATTTTCATTGGTCTTATTAAAGCCTCTGTCTGCAAGGCACTAGGGAAATAAAGAGCAAAAGAGAACTAGGTTTTCACCATCGATGGTCTATTCTAGGAGCCCCACTAGGGGAGAACACAGCAGGTGCCCAGGCAGGAGAGGCCACGGGGAGGAGACGGCCTGTGTCCCGTCAGATTCCTGGTCTGTCTTGGCCAGCAGTTGTCATCTGTGAACCTGACTAGAGCCTTTTAACAGTAAAAAAAAATTTTTTTACCATGTGGCAAAGCGACATGGTATAAAATTGAGAAAATGCCCCCCCAGTGACACCAGTCCCCCTTAGGGTCACCAGCTTCATGTAGTGTGCACCCCTCCCGCTGCAGACAGACACACGTTCTTAGGCATGATCCACACTCTTCCTCTCCCTCCGATGATGGGCTTGCTTTCCTGGTGGATCTCTTGCCATTTCAGGCGGGGCTGCGGCAAGCGTCCCCGGGTACGCAGGCAGGAGACGGGTTGATAGATCACGCTGCAACCAGATTCCTTTCAAGCTCGCTGCAGTACTATTTTTATTGTCGATGTCATCAACTTCAGCTCTGTATGTTAATATATCTTTTCCTGATGACAAAAGCAATATTGCTTCTTATAAAAATTCAAATAGTACAGGAACATGTAACTCTAAATGTAAAAATATGTTATACACTCGCCCTGCCCTGATCTTCACCAAAGCCACTGTGAATTTAGACATTTAGTCTTCCAGAGTTCTGTGTGTGTATAGTGTGTGTACTTATACACACATATATACATATGTAACCACATATACACATCCAAACATAGTGTGTACGTGTGTGTATACACAACATATACACAAGTGTAATCACATATACATATGTGTATACACACAGCATGTATACATATACAATCATATATACATATGCAAACACACACAAATATACATATATACACACACAAATAGGATTATAGTGTGTATTCTGTCCTGTAATTATCATCCTTAGATACTAAAGGTGACATACAAAGTGCCAGGCAATGGTTTCTGATATTAAAATAAGAACAAATCAAAAGAATCTATTTGTAAAGCAAAGAAGTACTGAGAATAAATCTCTCCAGATTTCAGAAATGTGAAAATCCACTGATGTGTAGCCATGTGGCAGTGTTTATTTCCTTGAAGTTCACCCTAAAGGATTGTTCTCATGCAGTATTTATTAAAATGTATGTTTTCTGTCTAACATTATTGAACAAAACAAATATTTCCCTGGACCAGCCTAACCATCATATTAACTGTAAATTGCATTATCTGAAATGCAATCAATACTCTTCTGGTATACAATGCTCCTGATGTATAATTCTAAACCGCATTAGTAGACGGAGAAACCTGCCTAAGATTTAACAGGCTTTGTCTTGTCTAGCTATTGTTCAGATTTCTTCATCCAAACAGTGCAGTCTGAACTGAGCATTAATTACCACCGAGAGCAGGGAAAATGTCATTTGAACAAAGCCACTATTGACCATCGTAGGTAAAGAAATGGCATGTGCAGGTTTGGGTACCAAGATCAAATATTGCCACACAAAAAATATGTTTTGAGCGTGTTTTATATTCTAAGCTCTAAGCTGGGCAGGTCGGTGATACAAAGATGGTTAAAACAGTGTCCTCCCTGGCAGAGATTTTCTTAGGAGATGATTTCCCTCTTTAAGAAAGAATCTACTTTAAAACATTCTATCATTTGGTGATTTAAGTTCACGTACCAGATAAAAAGCAAAATTCTTTGCTTCCAAACCAGCATTTTTGTTGTTTAGGTGATATTAATATCCCCTTCTCAGTGTAGAAGTCTCTCACTCAACACAGGGGAGAATTTTTTTTTTAGTTTCTTTAAAGTGAAAATCTCTGCTAAATGAAGTCTTCCACAATAAAATCAGATAGGCTTTCTGTAAAACAAAGCACAACAAAAAAGCACGGTATTTGAATGTGAGAAAATTATCATTTAAAAAGCAAGCATCTAAAAATCATGTACAATAGAATGCACGTATGTACATGAATCATACCCAGCATGTAGTAAGTTCTTATGCATTTCTGCTGCTGAATTAACATATTAATAAGATTGGCTATACTTTTTAAATTCTCCTTTGTCCATAAAAGTCTTACTCACTTACTCACTTACTAGATCTGACTTAGAAAATGCCGACAAAACCAGAAATGCCAACTGCAAAAAGGAAATATATCTATTAATAAATTTATCCAGAGACCCTGATGGTAATTGAGTGTTTCACATCCTAGTCCTGCTAAATGCAGTGTAGTTCCTGGAGTCTTAGGGTTTTTTATTTTTTATTTTTTTTGAGTCTTAGGGTTTAGTGAAGTTCTATTTCACCTTCAAACCCCTATACCTATCAGATGTCACTCTATAGCAATTTTTCTATACTTTGCTTTAATTCCACTTCTAGAATTTACCTTTGTCTCACCAACTTCCTAGGTAAAGAGGTAAGTGGACTGTCAATTAGGCAACAACATCTAATATCTGATTTCTTCTTTTTTAATGTTTATTTCTTTTTGGCAGTGCTGGGTCTTTGGTGGCATGCGTGGGTTTCTCCAGTTGTGGCTCCCAGGCTCTAGAGTGCAGGCTCAGTAGCTGCGGCACACGGACTTAGTTGCCCTGCAATATGTGGGATCGTCCAAGATCGGGGGTCGAACCAGTGTCCCCTGCATTGCACGACGAATTCTTAACCACCAGATCACCAGGGAAGCCCCCAAATGCTCTAACTTCTGAAAACACATCTTTCTCCTTATTAATCTGGGAACCTGAGCCAGGAATACCACTGTTGCTCCCCTGGAGACACCGCTCAGAAATTTCACTGTTGCTATTACCAAAAACGACCCAAAGCACTGAGTTTAAGACGACACGCCATTGAGACAAATTTTGAAATTAATGTTAACTCTAAAAGGTACAACTGAACCTTTTCTGCTAGTTCTGAACTTTTTTTCCCTAATAGCCTTTATGCTAAATCTACTCTTTTCCCAGACCTTTATTTAAAAGACAGCCTTTAATCCACCCAAACTCTGCCTTCGATCCCAGGCTCTGGGGACACTGGCCTATTTGCTTTCTGATTCTGTCTGTCTTTCTCTGTATCTTTCTCTCTCCCATCTCTCCCTCTCCTCTATTTAAGAAGTCTTTCCTCTCTTCTTTTAGCTCCAGATGGCTGTGGGAGCCTGGCATTTCTCGAGCTTTTTCTGTTTTTCTTTCTGACTCAAATGTTATAGCCAAATGTCTGTGTCCAGCGGGTATTCCAGGGGAGGGGGCCATGGGGGCGGGAAGCCTGACTTCCTCTAGTCACTAAAAGAAGAAATTCACTTGAACCACAGCCATCTAATCTGCTGTAATATCTATACTTATAGGCTTTAGCTGCCAAGGTTTCCCTTCAGAAGAGACATTTGAGTGAAATCCTATGACAGTCAACTGACATCATCACATCTAAACCTTGACCTCATACATCCACTCAGCAGACACAAACACATATACGCATATACACAAAACACACTCTCACACATACACACTTTCACAGCCACTCAGGAAGTTTCAAGCCTACAGAATTTCAGAAGACATCAGCCACAGTTCCTACAACTTTGTGGGCTGGCAGGATCCATGGATAAAGAGTCTAAAGTGCTTTAACAGTCGCCACTGGTTTGGTGCTCCGGGCTTCCCGGGCGGCTCAGTGGTAAAGAACCCGCCTGCCAGTGCAGGAGACACAGGACCTGCAGGTTGGATCCCTGGGTCAGGAAGATCCCCTGGAGAAGGAAATGGCTCCCACTCAAGTATCCTTGTCTGGGAAATACCATGGACAGAGGAACCTGGGGGCTATGTTCATGGGGTCACAACGAGTTGGACATGACTTAATGACTAAACAACAGCAACAGCGGGTTGGTGCTACAATGAATTGTCAGGGGGTCACCCACTGGCACAATCCCTGGGGTGTCCATAGCGGGCACCAGACCCTCCTCCAGGACTCCCCCGGTGCACCCTGTACTTCCCTTACCCAGGTCCATGTAGGATGCTTTTTAAAGGGAAGAGGGACAGGAAATGAATCATTATAAGTTCGGTTTGGTGGGAAGACACGATGGGAAGTTCAGTTCCAGCTCTGACATGTTGTTGTGGGGCTGGATCGTGTCCCCACAAAAGACATGCTGAAGCTCTATTCCCAGAAGAATGTGACCTTCTCTGGAAACAGTCTTTGCAGATATAATTTGTTAAGAAGAGGTCATACTGCAGGAGGGTGGGGCTTTCACCCAACAGGCTGGCATCCTTACAAGAAGAGGGAAGAAGGTAGCGTGGAGACAGACACACAGGGAGGGCCATGTGGCGATGAAGGCGGAGACTGGAGGAGGGAGAAATTGGGGTGATGTGTCCAAGGAACGCTGGGCTGGGCGGCCACCACCAGAAGCTGGAAGAGACAAGGAAGGAGAGGGACCATGACCCGCGCCCTGTATAGACAATCTGACATTTTTCACAAGATCTTCACATCATCATGCTCTATGAAGTTTGCACTTTTAGGAATTTGGTTGGGGGTTCAATAGGAACTATGTGTAGGGCTTCCCTGGTAGTGCAGTGGATAAGCATCCGCCTGCCAATGCAGGGGACACGGGTTCAAGGCCTGGCCCAGGAAGATCCCACATGCCACAGAGGAACTAAGCCCATGCACCACAGCTACTGAGCCTGTACTCTAGGGCCCGGGAGCGGCAACTACTGGGCCTGCGTGCTGCGACGACTGAAGCCGCATGTCCTAGAACCTGGGCTCAGCAACAAGAGAAGCCGCGGCGACGAGAAGCCTGAGCACTGCAGTGAAGAGCAGCCCCGGTTTACCGCAACTGGAGAAAGGCCGTGCAAAGCAACAGAGACCCATTGCCACCAGTATAAAATAATAATAATAATAATAATAATAATAATAATAATAACTATGTGTAACTTCCGTTTAAAAGCAGTTTTTATTTAAGTTTAGGACACTTTCGTCCCAATTCTGTAATATAATACAGGACTCATGACAAATGAAACTGGATGTCATGGAGAAAGAGGTAAGCTGTACCTCTAAAGCCAACAGCCATTCAAGTCCACATTTGCTACAAGAGCAAAGTCCAAAGGACTCATGAATGTTCTTTGTGTCAACCACTGCTATCCTGTTCACGAGTTCAGCGATGAGAGTTGACAGCTTCCAAACAGAGCACAGACTTTCTGAAGTAGAATCTTCTCCTGGCTTCTGGCATTCACCAGAAGTCAGGAGAGAGGCATGAAATGGACTCAGAGCCTCCAAAAGCTACAAATTGGACTTGTCATCAAAACAGCCTCCTTGATTTGAGGTTATCATGCCTTTCTTGCTTTTCTGTAGGCTGGCAACCCAGGATCCTTTTAAAATCTTCTTTCCTCTGCTCTCCGCACACAGCGCTTCACCAGTGCACCTTCTGAAGGTGTGTTGGCTTCAGCCTTCTTCTCCTTCCCCACCACCAGCAGCCTTACCTCCTGGCCTCTCCACAGCATGGCACCTGCCATCTGCTCATCAGACCCTGGAGCTCAGCATCTTCCCTGCTCCAAGCTCTCTGGCAAACTGGGTCTCTGAACACTTCCAGGCCCAAATCTGGCTGGTTGTGTCATTTGAAATCAAGTGGGCTGGTCGGTTTCCCAGGCTGAAGATTTGAGGTATCATCCAATTCTCATGAGAAAAATGTGGCCAAAAATCAGGGGCCCCTTGGGGCACCTCCTCAAGGGTTGATCCACTCTCCCTCCATGAATCCCTGGAAACTGTGTATGATGAGAATAAAGGATCGTTTCACAGGGAGGGAGACCCATAATTTTCTCCTACATTCTCAAGGGCATGCTTGACTACATAAAAAAAATAAAAAGTGTAAGACCACTTGAGCTATTAGAATCTCTTCTGAGTTTCAACACTAGTCAGATTCAGACTTAAATTGGTTATTCATTCCTTCACTCATTAGAATAAAGGAAGGGGGACCCAGAGGTGACCTCCAGGATCAGACCTTTACCAGGGTAGATCACACGATGAGCAATGAGAAGGCACCAAGGCATCTTGAGAAAATGGCCACTTGATTTCAGAGTGGTTGCACTATAGTTCAAGGTCATGAACTTGGCTTTCTTTGCTCAAGCTGTTTTCAGCACAGCATTGTCGAGGGACACTGAGGAGATGCTTACAGACTTAGGGCAGAACCAGGCAGCACTTGCCTATGGAACTGTGGGAGAATCCCTGAGTCTTCCTAGGTCATGACTGCTGTCACATCACCTTTCTCCAAAATCCCCCTCCTCCTCCCGAACTTTTGTAGGAGCCAAAGGTACCCAGAATGACATCTCCATTTGAATGTGACTTATTTGAGAAAAGGGTGTTCAGCAATGTGATTAAGAATCTCAAGACGAGAACTTCCTGGACTGGGATGAGCCCTAAATCCAGTGACAAGTATCCCTGCAAGGGAGGAGAGGCAACGTGAGGATGGAACCACAGACTGGAGAGGCAACCTGAAGACCAAGGATCGCCAAGCATCGTTGGCGTCCACCAGAAGCCAGGAGAGAGGCATGAAACGGACTCAGACCCCCCAAAAGGAACCAACCCCACTCTCATCTTGATGTCAGACTTTATGGCCTCCAGGGCTGCAGGGAGCACACTGCTGTTCTCATAAGCCACCAGTCTGTGGTCATTTATTCCAGCGGTCCTAGCAAGGGTATACACCACATCCAGTTCCAGTTCAGTTGCTCAGTTGTGTCCGACTCTTTGCGACCCCATGGACTGCAGCACACCAGGCCTCCTTGTCCATCACCAACTCCCAGAGTCTACTCAAACTCATGTCCATCAAGTTGGTGATGCCATCCAATCATCTCATCCTCTGTTGACCCCTTCTCCTCCCTTCTTCAATCTTTCCCAGATCAGGGTCTTTTCCAATGAGTCAGCTCTTTGAATCAGGTGGCCAGAGTATTGGAGTGTCAGCTTCAGCATCAGCCCTTCCAGTGAATATTCAGGACTGAGCTCCTTTAGAATGGACTGGTTGGATCTCCCTGCAGTCCAAGGGACTCTCAAGAGTCTTCTCCAACACCACAGTTCAAAAGCATCAATTCTTTGGCACTCAGCTTTCTTTATAGTCCAACTCTCATATCCATACATGACTACTGGAAAAATCATAGCTTTGACTAGACAGACCTTTGTTGGCAAAGTAATGTCTCTGCTTTTTGATATGCTGTCCAGTGGTCCTGCCTTCTTCCCTTTCTCTTTCTTGAGTCTATTCCCAACATAAGAGGCACAGTCAGAAGTCGTTCTTCTGCTGGAGACCCCGGATGGCTTCCTTCCACTCCCGGTCCTCTCCTCACCACTCCCTCCTTTTTAGCAGGGCACACTTCCACCTCCAGGAAACCAGATGGCTCACTTCCTCACACCCTTCAGATGTTTATTTCAAAACCCCGCCTCTATGAGAGCATCCCTAACTGTCCTACTTAACACTGCACCTGGGGGCTTCCCTGCTGGTCCAGTGGTTAAGAATCTGCCTTGCAATGCAGGGCACGCCAGGTTGACCCCTGGTCTGGAAAGATCCCACATGCCTCAGAGCAGCAAAGGCCATGTGGCACGACTAGAGAGTAGCCGCTGCTCGTTGCAATTAGAGCAAGCCCACCACAGCAGTGAAGACTCAGTGCGGCCAATAACTGCTGCTCCTGCTAAGTCGCTTCAGTTGTGTCCGACTCTGTGTGACCCCATAGGTGGCAGCCCACCAGGCTCCCCCGTCCCTGGGATTCTCCAGGCAAGAACACTGGAGTGGGTTGCCATTTCCTTCTCCAATGCATGAAAGTGAAAAGTCAAAGGGAAGTCGCTCAGTCGTGTCCGACTCTTAGCGACCCCAAGGACTGCAACCTAGCAGGCTCCTCCGTCCATGGGATTTTCCAGGCAAGAGTACTGGAGGGGGTGCCATTGCCTTCTCCAGCCAATAACTAAATAGTTTAAATAAAATGTGTGCTCTGCTCAGTCGCTCAGTGTGTCAACTCTTTGCAGCCCCATGGACTGTAGCCCACCAGGCTCCTCTGTCCATGGGGATGCTTCAGGCAAGAATACTGGAGTGGGTTGCCATTCCCTCCTCCAGGGGATCTTCCCAACCCAGGGATCAAACCCATGTCTCCCAAATTGCAGGTAGATTCTCTACTGTCTGAGCCACCAAAGAAGCCTAAATATATTAAATTATTAAAAAAAAAAAAAAAACTGCGCTTGGGACTTCCTTGGTGGTCCAGTGGTTGAGACTCCACATTCCCAATGCAGTAGGGCCCCAGGTTCGATCCCTGGTCAGGGAACTAGATCCCACATGCCATAACTAAGACCTGGCACAGTCTAATTAATTAATTAATCATTTTAAAAACTGCACCTGTCACACACCCTAGCTGCCCGTTGCTTCATTTTTCCTTGTAAGACCCACCATCACCTAACATGCTACATCCTGTAGTTATTTACTTTACTTTTCTGTCTGTCTCCTCCACTGTTAGACTGTAAGTTCCATGAGAGTGTGAAATACTTGATACACTTCTGCTGAATGAATGATGATTTAATGGAGGCACTTGATATATTTCTGCTCAATGCATGAATGAATAGAAGGAGTAATGTTCATCCAGTGGAGCTTTTCAGGCCACCTTTAACTCCTCCCTCTCAAGTCTCACTCCCCACGTTCAAATTCATCCCGCCAAACTGATCACTCACTTCCAATGGCCTCAAATCTGAGGTGGCGCTAGTGGCAAAGAATCTGCCTGCCAATGGAGGAGACAGAAGAGATGCAGTTTCGATTCCTGGATTGGGAAGATCCCCTGGTGTACGAAGGGCTTCCCTGGTGGCTCAGCTGGTAAAGAATCTGCCTGCAACGCGGGAGATGTGGGTTCGATCGCTGGGTTCGGAAGATCCCCTGGAGAAGGGAATGGCTACATTCCCTTCTGTATTCTGTATCTGAGTATTCTGTCCTGGAGAATTCCATGGACTATAGAGTCCATGGGGTCGAAAAGAGTTGGACATGACTGAGTGACTTGCCCTGGAGTAGGAAATGGCAACCCACTCCAGTATTCTTGCCTGGAGTATCCCATGGACACAGGAGCCTAGTGGGCTACAGTCCACGGGGTTGCAAAGACTCGGACTCAGCTGAGCACAACACTCTCCTTTGGTCACTGCTACCACCACCATTTTGCCCAGTGACCCATGAATTGGCTTCCTAAATAGCCTCCTTGCTTTAGTTCTCCCCCAAGTACATCCTAAACTTCCTGTCAATTTTTCTAAAAATAGCACTTTTTAATACTTCTCTCCAACCAAAATAAAAAAAGGAAAAAAATCACAATGACTCTGAACGATGAGATTATAAGTGATATTTATCTCCTTCTTTATACCTTTTTGGGTTTTTTTCCTGATTTTTCTACATTAAAGGTATATTCTTATTATTGGAGAAGGAAATGGCAACCCACTCCAGTATTCTTGCCTGGAGAATCCTATGGACAGAGGACCCCGATAGTCCATGGGGTCGCAAAGAGTCGGACACAACTGAGTAAAGACTCCCTCCCCCCTTCGAGGGCTTTCCCGTAGGCAAGAGGGAACCATTTGGAAGTTTTATTTCAATAAGTTTTTATAATAAGAGGGCAGATTTGTCCAGATGTTTCTTCCCTCTGAATCAGCCCCACCGCTGGTCCAGATGTTCGCTTCCCTCTGGACCAGCCCCACCACATTCTATGCAGACAAAGCCTGAACTCTGACCCACACTTCAGTGAGAAAGTCTCCCCCATCCCACAAAAGGAAACCAGATTGGCCAGGGCAGTTTCAAGGCACGAGGGGCTTCAGAGGCAGTCAGATAGAAGACACATGTGAAAGTTGCAAATCAGACTATGTAAGAGTCCCCAGAGGCAGACACTTGAGTCTCCATTCTGTTAGTCACTCTCACATTCTGGAATTCCTTCTCCTCACTCTGTTATACTTAATTTGCACTGGAATGTTGCACTGATTTTTCTCTTCGCTTACTTCTGTAACTAGTGTGGTCATTGTGCTCGCCTATTCAACAAAGCAGAAGAATTCTGAAATTCAAGTCCTTCTCTGATGATAAATGAAATTGATTTTTTAAAAAACCATTTGGATTCACCAGGAACAACTGCCTTTTAACACTTGTCTCAACTCCTACCTAATTATTTTCGGGGCTTTGGGCTAGGAAGCAAATTGCATTATGTGCTTCTAAAAGTACATACTTACAGAACCATCTGTAATCCCTTCAAAGCAATCTTTGCAAGTCACTACTGGAATACATAATGTTATAAATTCTATTAGATCATAGAATTACAGGGCTGAACGTGATCTAGAAAACTGACAGATCATAGAGCTGACAGATCCCCCACTGTCTTCAAAAATCACATCTAAACGAGGCCAGAAAAGAAATGACCAAATGCATTTGTTCCAGGATGCCTTCCTGAGCTGAAAAAAAGATCTTCACATTGAGATGAAGCCGTAAACATTTGAATTTCAAAAGGGGACTGGGAAGAACTTTCCAGCGCTAGGTCCGTGATTATTTCCCTGACTCTGCACATTCGTAGGGATCACGTGTAAACACTCTGAACCCAGCCCCGCCCTTTCCTCTCCTTTGGTCCCTAGGTTATCAGACAGAGTTAGCTGGTTAGCTGCCAGGAGCCAAATCTAGGCAGCTGAGCTGACCCCCCTCTGAAGTTCCCGTGATAGAAGCCAGCAGGAAGAAGAGACAGACTATCTGTCATTTATGTTAAAACAATGGCTTCTTATCACCAAGGCCAGCTTCATTCTAACTTGGGCAGCTGCTAAGAAACATTTTGTATAGATAGGGTGAGAGCAAGTCAGACCGTGTCCTAGATGGAAACGTTTATTAAAACCTCAGTCTCAGACTTCCCTCAGAGAAGGCAAGGGCACCCCACTCCAGTACTCTTGCCTGGAAAATCCCATGGATGGAGGAGCCTGGTGGGCTGCAGTCCATGGGGTCGCTAAGAGTCAGACACGACTGAAGCGACTTCCCTTTCACTTTTCACTTTCATGCATTGGTGAAGGAAATGGCAACCCACTCCAGTGTTCTTGCCTGGAGAATCCCGGGGACGGAGAGCCTCGTGGGCTTGAAGTTCCCGTGATAGAAGCCAGCAGGAAGAAGAGACAGACTATCTGTCATTTATGTTAAAACAATGGCTTCTTATCACCAAGGCCAGCTTCATTCTAACTTGGGCAGCTGCTAAGAAACATTTTGTATAGATAGGGTGAGAGCAAGTCAGACCGTGTCCTAGATGGAAACGTTTATTAAAACCTCAGTCTCAGACTTCCCTCAGAGAAGGCAAGGGCACCCCACTCCAGTACTCTTGCCTGGAAAATCCCATGGATGGAGGAGCCTGGTGGGCTGCAGTCCATGGGGTCGCTAAGAGTCAGACACGACTGAAGCGACTTCCCTTTCACTTTTCACTTTCATGCATTGGAGAAGGAAATGGCAACCCACTCCAGTGTTCTTGCCTGGAGAATCCCGGGGACGGAGAGCCTCGTGGGCTGCCGTCTATGGGGTCGCACAGAGTCGGACACGACTGAAGCGACTTAGCAGCAGCAGCAGACTTCCCTGGTGGTCCAGTGGTTAAGACTCTGCACGCCCACTGCAGGGAGCACTGTTCGATCCCTGCTCAGGGAAGTTCCACTTGCTGCGCGTGTGCGCATGCTCAGTTGTGTCCAACTCTCTGCGACCCCATAAACTGTAGCCCACTAGGCTCCTGTGTTCATAGAATTTTCCAGATAATAATACCAGAGTGGGTTGCCATTTCCTTCTCCAGGGGTTCTTCCCGACCCAGGGATCAACCCTCGTCTCCTGTGCCTCCTGCACTTGGCAGGCAGATACTTTGCCACTGTGCCACCTGGGAAGCCCACTTGCTGCATGGTGTGGCCAAAAGCGAAAAACCCAGGCGCACTCATCCTTGTTGCCACCACCTCCCCACCTGCCGGCTGACTTTTGCACCTCCCTCCTCGGACACGCAGACCCATAGAACCTTCCACCACCCCCCAGTCAGAACAGCACAGATTTGCATTCACTCAGCATGGGTGTTTTGGGGCGCCTTCCTGCACTAACCACTTCTCCAGGATGCTCTCTCTAATCATCACAAGGGCACTCTGATGTGTGTGCTCTGCTGATCCTCATCCAGCGCTGCACAGAGAAGTTAAGTAATTTGCCCAAGGTCACAAAGCTCGTAAGCAGTACATGCACAGAGACTTGAACCCGGGCAGTCAGACTTTGGTGGCCGTCCTCTGAGGCTGCCTCATTCAGCCTCCTCGCAGGCCTGGTGCCTCTCTGTTGCCAACAGCAGTGGTACTGCGTGTTAGGAAGAGGTAGAAGGGGTGGAGAGAGTGTATAAGGAGGTGCCCTGATCTAGTCTGGGGCTTGGGAATAGCTTCTGCAAAGGTGAGGCATTGAAATTAGGGCCCACAGATAGGGAAAGCAGCCTCAGAAAGAGGTAGGGAGAAGCATTTCAGCACAGAAAATGAATTCACTCACTGACTCACTCACTCACCCATTTGTCACTCACTCACTCACTCATTTCTCATTCATTCACTCACTCATTCACTCATTCATTCACTCGCTCACCCATTTCTCATTCATTCATTCGCTCACTCATTCATTCACTTGTTCATTCGTTCTCTCACTCACCCATTTCTCACTCACTCACCCATTCACTCATCCACTCACTCATTCATGGTGTGATGCTGAAATGCCAGTGAATATTGCTTTCTTGCAGGCACTGCAATCCATGGCCTGTTCCTTGGGCAGGAAGCAGAGCTTGAAGTTCACGTTCTCATTTCCCTGTAAATATTTAGTGATCCCTCAGCTGCACCACTGTTAACCTAGGGAATCAAGAGCTGCTGGATGCTGTTTGGCAAATGGATAAGAACTTTCCTTTCTTCCTGAGATCTTCACATGAAGGCTACACAGCAGGTGAGGCCAACTCGAGATGAAGCCCTTGACATGACTTCTTGGTCACTAATACTCTTCCCAAGGAAAGACGCCAGGGTTCCTGCCTGGTGTGCTCAGGGTGCAGAGCAACAGGTGAGCCAACGTCTAGGCCTCTCAATACCCTGGTTTCTGGGGAGGAAGCCATCCAGAGGACCAAGGGAAGTGATGGTTCAACCAAAAGCCCACCCCTGCAGTCTGTGTTTGATTCACAGACTCAAAAACCGGACCACACAGGAGGCTTAAGTGATGCATTCTGTGTTGTTCCAGCAGTGGTCATGCAGGTGTGCTCACTATCCACAAATGCATCCATTGTGCACCTTCTATATCCTCATCACACTTGAATTTACGAGTTTATTTAAAACATCAGGCAATGCAGTTTACTTTCTGGTTATAATAAGCATGATGGGGAAGGGATCTCTGAGTGTGGCTAGTTCAGCATTTATCGGAGTGTGTTCCACGGAATCCTGGCCCCCAAAAATGCTCCACCAAGAAGAAATGGATTACAGGGCAAATGAACTTGACAGCTGCTGCATACTGTTGACCTCAGGGAGGGCAGAGCTCACTGGTCTCAATGCCTCGGGCCTGTTCTCCAGGTCAGCATCACAGGCTCCACATTCCAGGCACGAGCACCAGTATCCGCCCAGCGGCACAGGCCAGCAACCGGGGCATCGCTTCCAACTCCTCTCTTTCCCTGGCTTCTTGCAATCACATCTCCAGTTTTTCTCTACAGTTCATCCACTTTGGCCCTGTTTTCTCTATTATCCAACATCACCAGCATCTCTGATCTAAACACGATGACCCCCCAACAGTTCTGCCTCCGTCAACCTAGTCTCTCCACAGCAGCAGAAGGATCTCTGCAAAATGCAAACATTACACCCCTAATTAAAATCTCCAGTAGTTTTTTCCCCGCCTCCCCCTACTGTCCCCCAGGGATAAAGTCCAAGATCCCCCCAAAGACCTCAAAGCTCCCCAGCGACGCAGCTTCAGGCTGAACTCTCAACAGTTCGGTGCCCTCTCACTTTACAGCGCATGCTTTCACCCTGGGCAACTCCCACTCCAGCCTCCAGCTTGCAGCACTCCGAGGGCTCCCCCTGCTGTGGGTTCCTGACACCCCGTCACAACTTCCCTGGAACTGACCAGTTTGCTCAATGTCTGTCTTCTGCACAGCATGACCTCCACTGCCGAGACCTGTCTGGGCTTGGGGGCCTTTTCTCTAGCGATGCTTGGCTTAGAGGCACGCAATAAACGCTTCTGAATAAATAATAATATATTTATCATTCAAATAAAGAAAAGGAAATGCTTTTTACATTTATGAAACAAATTCTCAAAATTGTCCGCAGAATTTCTTTCTCATTCAGCCCACCAGGCGTGTGGTCCTCGGAAGAAAAGTGGATCCAGCCCAAGTCTCTCACTGTATAGAAGATTCTGTGGTCCAAAGAAAGCAGAGACCCAAAATCATTTAGCATGTTAGTTCTTAAAAGAGTGCAGTTTATTCTCAGAAAATAACCTACAGCATAGTAAAATGTAGCTATTTTTAACACTACCTGCAGGGGTTTTAAAGCCCAGAAATAACATAGAAATTAGAAATCTTAATTAAGATAAGAGGAAAGAGCCAAGCCAGGAAGATGAGAAGCTGGTTTCTCATTACTCACATTGAAATAAAATTGATTAAAGAATTAAATGAAAAATAAGAAGAAAACATAGGTGAATAGTTATGAATTATCAACAGGAAGGACTTTAAGCTTAAAAGCAATGGAAGAAATCACATAGGAAAAGACGTGACAACTGAAAATTAACATGGGTGTGGGCTTCCTGGCCAATTCAGGCAGGACTTCTTTCCTTATGTGTAAACATAATTGGCTGTAGCCCCCTAAGTAATTTAAAAAGAAAAGAGTATCATTAGCATAATTCCAGGAAACTATAAATGCTTTGGATCATAAGAAAGGAAAAAAGGGCACAGACGTAATGTCAGTTATCAAAATTTAAACTCTGCAAAATCAAACTCAATAGTCATTAACAAATTAAAGTGAACNCTAGAGCGTAGATGCTGTAGTTGTGGTGTGCTGGCTTAGCTGCTCTGCAGCATAGGGGATCTTCCCGGATCAGGGATTGAATCCGTGTCTCCCGCATTGGCAGGCGGATTCTTTACCACTGAGCCACCAGGGAAGCCCTGCCTGTGTTTTATTTCTTTATTTGTTTTTTGGCTGCCCTGGATCTTCATTGCTCTGCACCAGTTTTCTCTAGATGCGGCAGGTGGGAGCTCCTCTCCAGCGTGGCCAGGCTTCTCGTTGTGGTGGCTTCTCTTGTTGCAGAGCACGGGCTCCAGAGCTCGAGCTCAGTGGTTGTGGCACACAGGCTTAGTTCCCCTGTGGCATGTGGAATCTCCCCGGACCAGGGATCGAACCTGTGTCCCCTGCATTGGCAGGCAGATTCTTAACCACTGGACCACCAGGGTAGTCCAGCTGCCTGTGTTTTATTACACTCATTTTAATAACGAGAAAATCGAGCCTCACGATACTACCTTGTGCATGATCATGCTCCTATTAAGTGGCAGAAATGGAATGTGATGAGCTGTGTCTCAGGCTACAGTGACAAACTGCCGGAGACTGGATGACTTAGACCACACTTATTTCCCGCAGTTCTGGAGGCTGAAAGTCAGTGATTTAACTCCTGGTGTGGGCTCGCGTTCTGGCTGGCACATGTCTGTCCTCCCAGCATCCTGAGGTGGTGGGGAGAGTGGTCATTGCTCATGTCTTAGAGGACACTAATCCCATTCATGAGGGCTCCACCCTCATGACCTAACCGTGTTCCAAAGCCACTGCCTCCAAATACCATCATATTCAGGATCGGGGACACAATGTATAGATTTGGAGGGCAGTATGACTCTTTGTGATTCAGGCTTATTTCCCCAAAGTTGGTGCTTTGGGTCAGAAAAGGGAAACTCCAAAACAGCTTCTTTCTTCATCTGTTGACTCTCAACAGTCCTCAGCTCAAAATAATTTTATACCAAAATGGCATATCTTGATTCCCTTCAGGTCTGATAAGTGTAACAAAGAGGGGGGAAAGCTGACATGTGCAACCAGTTACTTAATACATCAACACTATAATATAAATGAGATAATATACAGAAAAGTATAAATTATAATAGAAACTAAAACGATTATTATCATGTAAATTCCCACCTTAGTCAAAAGGCAAAAATCCCCAAATGTATAAGGATGTCACTAGAGCAGTTATCCATGTCTGTAACAGAACATTTGACAACATTCTTAATACCTTTCTTAATATTTTAGACTCTCCTAGATTATACATATTGTTAAAAACCATGAGTCAGCTAGCTTAGACTGAGGGAATCTCTAAGCTTCTTGTACCATCATTTTCTCTAAGACTTTAAAAATATCTTAAATTTGGTGTTTTCTCCATTTTTTTCTAAAATCCTCAACTCAGCCCCAATATTCCCAATTTCCCACACTCTCACTAATCATAATAGTCAATTAGAAAGTCAGCTTGGGCCTTTTTCTGAACAATTTCCTAGTTTTGTCCTTACAGGAAGAAAGAACAGTAAGTTACTCGGAAAACCCAAGAAAATACGTTGAATAAGAGCTTTATTTTGAGTAAGTGCAGGAAATCTATTAAAGTTTCCCCAAAAGGAGTTTGTTTTTTAAACAGACAACAACCAAAAAAAAAGCAAAACTATCCTTAGAAATTATTCAGATGATGCCAAAATTCCAAAGGGTTTATTTCTTAAATCTAGCTCATATTTCAGTTTCTGGGTATAACTCATACTCGACACATAAAACCGAGGTTCACGCCACTTCCTCAGCTGAAACCCTTTTCCTGAAGGAAAATAACTTCATGTTTTTGTTGGCGATGTTTTTTATGTGCAAAATACTTAGGGGTGGGTAATCTCTCAAGTTTGTCCTTAGACTTTCATTATAAATATTTAAAGCTTGGAAAGGTCGCCAATGGTTTGCATTTTCCCAATCGGTTTTTGGAAATAAATATCCCAGCCCCTGTAATAGGCTGAGAAAAGGTGAGTAATTTATGGGTTGATGTAAACCATTGAAGAACTCCCAGAAGGTTTGTAGCGCACACGGGGTTTCCTGGATGTCAACTTCACCGGAGGGAAAGAGGAAATCTTGCTGGAACCACCTGTTTGACTCCTGCTGACTCATTCTTAATCCCTAACCAGTGTAGACCTGAGTGTAGACATACGGATTTCTGGGAGTAGGGGCTCCTAACGATGAGACGAAAGGGGTACCTGCCAGTGCCGGCGAGAGGGACCCGCAGGCCGGCGCCCCCTAGCCCGCCGCCCGGCCTCCGCGCGCGCGCGCCGGGTTAGAGCGCACGGTCCGGACCGGCCACGTGCTCCTGACACTGACTGCGCCGCCGCCGCCGGGCGCGCGCAGGGAGCCCCAGGCAAGCGCGTGACTTGGTTTCCTCGTCATTTTCCGCGCGGCCCCACCCGGTGGGGCGGGGCATGGGCTCCCGGCTAGGTGGGCTGTCCTCCCCCAGGCGAACCCCAACTCCCGCAGCCCACGTGGCCGGCTACCACCTGCCTGCCAGGCTTACTTTCATATTTAGCCGGGCCCTACCCACAATGCTTTCGTAAAAAAAGGAAATGCAAAAGAGGTTAGTGGTTGACATAATCCTTACAAATACTACTTTTAGAAAGAGGGATTTTGGTTTTTTCACATCATATTTAGTCGAGAAGTTGTTCACATCTTACTTCTCATGGTTGCGACATGGGCCATGAAAAGTCTCCTTACTTAAAAAACTGTCTGGGAAGGGACTATAAATACTCAGAACCCTATTCCTGCCCATCGCCGCCGCCGGGCGCGCGCAGGGAGCCCCAGGCAAGCGCGTGACTTGGTTTCCTCGTCATTTTCCGCGCGGCCCCACCCGGTGGGGCGGGGCATGGGCTCCCGGCTAGGTGGGCTGTCCTCCCCCAGGCGAACCCCAACTCCCGCAGCCCACGTGGCCGGCTACCACCTGCCTGCCAGGCTTACTTTCATATTTAGCCGGGCCCTACCCACAATGCTTTCGTAAAAAAAGGAAATGCAAAAGAGGTTAGTGGTTGACATAATCCTTACAAATACTACTTTTAGAAAGAGGGATTTTGGTTTTTTCACATCATATTTAGTCGAGAAGTTGTTCACATCTTACTTCTCATGGTTGCGACATGGGCCATGAAAAGTCTCCTTACTTAAAAAACTGTCTGGGAAGGGACTATAAATACTCAGAACCCTATTCCTGCCCATAGTTGGTCCGAAAGCTGTGGGTTATCATATTTGTCTCCCCCATAACCCCACAATCCCACAACCCCACAACCATGTTTGACTAACTGTGTTTTGCCTTCATCAAGAAGCAGTAATTGGTAGTGTTTACATAGATTAACTAAAATGGAAATTTAAAGAAATGTTTAGTTTATTATCTAAAAAATAAAAGACTTAGGCTGGCCTGCCCGAGACTCACAGACACAGAAAACAGACTTATGATCGCCAAGGGTAATGGGGTGGGGAGGGAGGCGTTTGGAGTTTGGGATTAGCAGATGCAAACTGTTATATATAGACTGGGTAAACAAGGTCCTACTATATAGCACAGGGAACTAGATTCAGTATCTGCAATGAACCATAATGGAAAAGAAAATGAAAAAAAAAGGAGCCTGCTTGGTTACATTTTTTTTTCTCGGTAAGGTTAACTTTACTGCAGCATTTATACATTTACTTTCAAAGTCCCTGGGGGAGAAAGCTAATGCAATGAAAGCAACTTTGTTTTAATTCGCTTTAAATTTATCAGAGAGTTTATCCATTTTTAGAAATCTTATATTGAAAACCTTTAATTCAGGTTAAACAGCAATGCATTTCTTATTATAAATCAGGAAAAAGGAGGGGGGAAGCCAATTAAAGAAGCTTCCTTTCAAAGCTACACTGGCATGATCTCGTATGTATCTATATATAAATATATGTGTGTTTGTAGATGGATAGAAAAAACCTGGAAGAGACATACCACATTATTAACAGTGATTACATAACTCTGTTTGTGCGTGCCTGCTCAGTCATGTCGGCCCCATGGACTGTAGCCGCCAGGCTCCTCTGCCCATGGGATTCTCCAGGCAAGAATACTGGAGTGGGTTGCCATTTCCTCCTCTAGGGAATCTTCCTGACCCAAGGATCCCAACCACGTCTCCTGCATTGGTAGGCGGACTCTTTACCACTGAGCCACCTGTGAAGCCCTACATAACTCTAGGGAGTAGGATTTCAGTGAGGGCATTTAAAGAAACTTTCAGAATGAAAAAATGTATGCAAACAATGGTTGCCAAAAATTCAGTACATTTGTAAGTGTCTGCTGCAGCAGCAGCAGCAGTGAATGAGTAGAAAATGAACTTTGGATTATTTCACAACAAACATAAAGCACATACGTTCACAGACCCAGATGGAGACCCAATTTAAAACCACGTGGGAAAGGAGGTTTCTAACTCTGGCAAGACTTCCTGACTCCTCATGGATCCTTTCTGTCTGCCAGTTGTCAGCCATAGCTTCTTCTCTTTGGTTCAATTGCTATGACTGGTTAGAGTTTACAGTCAAATGCAATTAACAAGTTCCAACACACTGGCTTTCTTTATTAGCAAAGAAACTTGACTGCTTTGTTGAGATATATGCATCCTCTATGGTAACTTTGGGGAAAAAATTTGAAAAATAAAATCAGAGAGAGTAGTAGTAGTGTTAGTCACTTAGTCATGTCTGACTTTGCGACCCCATGGACTGTAGCCCTGGAGCCCAGGCTTCTCTGTCCATGGGATTTTCCGGGCGAGAATACTTGCGGGGGTAGCTGTTCCCTTCTCTAGGGCATCTTCCCAAACCAGAGACGAACCCAGGTCTCCTGCATTGCAGGCAGATTCTTTACCACCTGAGCCACCAGGGAAGTAGGTTCTATGTTGACTGAATCTTGATAAATGACAAGGGCATCATTTGTTGGTAAGGATGGTTCTCAGCTAGAGAAAACCCACAGCTCACCCTCTCAGGCTGGTGGTAGCTTGTTAAAAATGGATGCTTTGCATCAGCCAGCCTTGTTGAACTTAATACTAACTTCTGAATTTAAAAGCATTAAGATAGAAAGTCCCCAAATTCTAGCCAACCGGTAGTCTAGAGTTGTTAGAACACTAGAATCTTCCTCAGTGTTTCTATCATGATAGGCATTTCCGTGTCTATTTCAGATGACTAAAATATCTAGCGAGGTGAGGTCCACTCCAAGGGAAATGGACTAGAATTTGCTGATACAATTTCAACCTATAACCCAGGCCGAAGAGGACAATTATTAAAATAATGTTCTTAGTGTTAGATAATTTTTTTCCACAAAAATACCTATATCACAGGGGGAAAGGTAACATCCCTACAAAACAATGAAATTTTAAAAAACAATTGGAGATTATATATAAGTAGAGAGAGAGGGAGGGAGACAGGAAGGGAGAGAAGGGGAAGGAAGGGGGAGAAGGGGAGAAAGAGAGAGGTCTTACTGAAATGCATGTCATCTTTCAACCCTGTCGCTTCACTTCGGGGATTTATGCAATCATCTCCCCTTCCAGTAGTCATTGCTGCGTGTCTACCTCTCTAAGAGTTCAGGAGACCTGAACTTAGTGACTCATTTCTAAGGAAAAGTACAAGGCAAAAGTAATAGAGTATCACCTCCAATATGAGTTTGAAAAATGACTGTGAATTCTACTAGGATTCTCTCTCTCCCCTGCCCCTTTCCCCCTCATTGCTCTGGGGGAAGCCAGCTGCTCCACACAGAGTCTGCCAATGCAGAGGCGAGGCAGGGTGTTTGCAGCCAACAACCACTCCAGCCTGAAGCCGTGTGAGTGAGCCAACAGCCAGGCAGAGGGCCTGCAAGGAGGAAGTCTTCCCCAGGGGAGCCTCGCGAGGACCACTGCCCGGGCCAACACCTTTCATGCGACTGGGGAGAGCCCCTCGGCCTGAGCGCCAGCCAGCTGTGCCCAGACTTCTGCTCCACGGATGTTGTGAGAAAACAAATGTTAGCTGTCTTAAATCGCTGTCTGGGGTAAGTCTGTTAGATAGCTGTAGATAGCTAATACATGTCCTTCACTAAAAGCGCCTCCTCTGCTTAAGCATCCTTGGAAGCCTTGTGTTTTGCAAGTCGCCTTCAGGGTCCAAGTGTGAGCCACACAAGAAGATGGACGGCGTTCCTATAATTACACCTTGTTTTTGCCAAGATCATCCGTCCCAGCTTGTTCTCATCACATTCACCATCCTTGACTCTGACAGACTTGGGGCTGTTTTCAAAAGCAAATCTGCCTTCCAAAGAGAAAGAGTCACTGCCCCAAGGAACACTGAAAACGAAGATGCCGTGGTTTCTACGGACAGTTTCACTTGGTTTCAGATACATTTTAAACAATGGCTCCATCGTTGGAATAATTCTTCCAAGGTGATTATTTTGAAAGTCATTAGTACTTCCTTCAGATATTTAATGCACAGATTACTCAATGAATGAGTTGTGCTGTGTTTACTTACTTAGTATCTAACAAACATATGCCACATCCTACCAATAACTATTCTGGGGACTTCCCTGGTGGTCCAGTGGTTGACTTCACCTTCCAATGTAGGGGGTCCAAGTTCGATCCCTGGTTGAGGTGCTAAGATCCCACCTGCTTTAGGGCCAAAAAACAGAAGTAATATTGTAACAAATTCAATGGACTTTAAAAATGGTCCACATTTTAAAAAAATCTTTAGGACTTCCCACTGGTCCAGTGGCTATGACTCTGTACTCACAATGCAGGGAATCTGGGTTCAATCCCTGGTCAGGGAACTAGACCCCATGTGCCGTAATGAAGATTGAAGATTCTGCATTGCCACCACGAAGACTCAGCACAGCCAAGTAATTTTTTTTTTATCTTAAAAAAAATTTTTTTAAATCACTCTGTGCAATATTACCCCTGTTTTGCAGAGAGGAAACTGAGGCAGAGTGGACTTGCCTAAGGTACACAGAGCAGGAGTCTAATCTGAGCAGTCTGGTCCAAGTCTTTGCTGTCTTGCTTCTGTTAATTCACTTTCTTTTCTACTTAGATCCCATATCATAACAGGACCAACACAGCAACAAAGCAGAGTCAGTTTCTTGTTTATCATAACTACATTTCACCTCTACTCAGATAATCTTCTAATTTGATGGGCTTAGAAAATGTCCAAAGTACTATTCTCCTGTAAGGGAAGGTAAAAGAGGCCAGAGCATCTGTCTTTGGTCAAATTTAGGAAGGTGTAAGTTCAAAGGATTTTGGTCTTAATGTAAAACCTGATGATATTTTACATCAGTAATCTATCAGATTTTGAGTAGAACTTTCCACGCATTTTTTGGGTGTGGTATGTCTGACTGAAATGCTGACCAAGCTCAAGCTGGATCTGGAGTCTGGCTTCTGAGAAGAGGGCTTTGTGACAGCCAGCATGTCCGAGTCTTGACAACAGCTGACTTACTTTGGAGAGGGTTCCTTTACTGACAAACCTCCCTTTTTACTTTCTTTTTGGTCTGTGAGGGTGTACAAGCAGAGTGCATCTCCTCTGACTATAACCAAGGGAAGTGTCCTTTCTGGCTTGCTTTCCTAGGATCCATGTCTCCCTTCAGTCTGCACCTCCTTCCTCCAAACCAAAGATCCTTGTTGATACATTTATTTTGTGTCACCTCTCAACAGATCCTTTGTATCTTATAACAATTTGTAAATTTGTTCCCAGGTAAAGTAGAACTCCTTTGGTGGTGGTTACGGGGCTTCCCTGATAGCTCAGTGGTAAAGAATCTGCCTGCCAAGGTGACACAGGAGACGCGGGTTTGATCCCTGGGTCGACAAGATCCCCTGGAGGAGGAAATGGCAACACACTCCAGTATTCTTGCCTGAAAAGTCCCGGGGAGAGAGGAGCCTGGTGGGCTGCAGTCCACGGGATCGCAGAGAGTCAGACACGACGAAGCACAGTGGTGGTTATGCAATTGTATTAGTTCCATCAGCCTCACATTGCCTGGTACAAAAACAAATTGCTCATTTTTTTTAATACTTAATGATTTTTTTTTTAATGAATAGTTTCCAGGAACTATTTACCAGGAACCATGTTATTAACTACAGACAGGATCCAGGTTGGCTTCCAAAATTAAGCAAGCACCAGGAGATGCTTCAGTCCACCTTGTGGATTCCAAACTGCTAGGACCGTCAGCGAACCTCAGCAGGAAGTGAACCTGACCACTCTGATGAGTTTCCAGACTACTCATTACTGGAAACCATCATTTACAAATGGTTACTTGATTTGTTTGCCTTTGTGTATTATTCTGTTGCTCTTGTTATTCAATCCCTCAGTTGTGTCCAACTCTTTGCAACCCCAAGGACTGCAGCACACCAGGCTCCCCTGTCCTTCACTATCTCCTGGAGTTTGCTCAGACTCACATCCATTGACTCAATGATGCCGTCCAACTATCTAACTTCACTCAAGGACTTTCTTTGATCCGAGTGCACATTTTTTAATCTCTAAGAAACCGAATTGAAAAGGATTCTGTGAATACATGAGGTCACCCTCGAGTTCTCCTCTTTTTCCATCCTTTCTAGGAAGGCATAAACAGCATCACTTTAATAAGAAGATTAGCATCAAGTATTCACTGGGCCCTACCATTAGCAAATGCTTTGGCAAGGAATACACAAGAGAAACAACCTCTGTCCTCACGTAGCCTAGTAAATAATGTATGTGATTCACCTGCAGAAAGTAATACCAAAGCACGATGTAAGGAAGGACCCCAGAGCACAGTTTACAAGCAAGGAGCGTGAGCCTGGAGGGGCCAGGCAGCTCACCCAGAGACACACAGCTGCTAAGTGACCCACCCATAACTCCACTCTGGTTTTCTGATGCCAAGTCCAATGCCCTTGTCCCAAATGAGGCTGGATATGCAGAAATATACATCCAACCTGAGGAATGTCCCAGGAAAGAGTGAGACAATGTATGGCTTGAATAAAGAGGTTTTGTTGCATTTTAAAGAAAATTATAGGGGCTTTGTGTTCTAGAGCCTGGGAGCGACAACTACAGAGCCTAAGAGCTGCAGCTGCTGAAGCCCAAGAGCCCTAGAGCCTTTGCTCCACAGCAAGAGAAGCCACCGCAATGAGGAGCCCACCAGCCGCAACTAGAGAGTAGCCCCCTCTCATTGCAACTAGAAGAAAGCCTGCGACTAGAAGGAAGCAGTGAAGACCCAGCACGGCCAAAAATAAAGATAATAAACAAACAAAAGTATAAGCACAATCCAGCTTGCAAGTAGGTTATTCAGTCTGTGCAAATGACTAAAGAAAAAGAAACTTACATAAAGTTGTAGTTAACCTCACCGTATGTATAATAGTCTGGGGCGGGTTACTGCCCTTGGCTGACCACGAGCATGCTTAGCTCCACCTGTGGACGCTTTCTGAACTTCAAGGGCCATCGGATGAGCAACTACCGGTGAAAGCGTTCGGCTGGCTGGAGAGGGAAACACCAGTGTCAGCTCTGATGACCCATCACTCAGCCTGGACTTGGATGCTTTCCCTACAGAAGTGGAAACTGCCGAGTGACACCCCACTTGTCCCTTGGCCAATTTCTCTGTAAGTTAGGGAAATAATTTGGAAGATAGGTGATGATGGAGTAATGATAATAATGGCAGTAATGTGTAATTGAGTACTCAGTGCCAGTCACTCACCATTATGCGTAATTCATGAACTATCCCTTTTTAAAGTCTCTTTACACTCTAACAAAATAGGTAATTATTATCGTTAACCTGTAAGGTAAAGAAACAGGCTCAGAGAGGTCAAACGGGTTGTCTAGGGTCATTGAGTCATTAAGTGCAGAGTTTGGATTTGAGTATCCGTTTTCCCATCTCTGGAGCATAGGTAATTAAAGCACAAGGCTGATCTGGGCCCAAATCTTCGCTCTCCTACTGAATAACAGCATAATCTCCGGAGCCCTGCGCCTTGATGTCCTTACACAGGAAACGAACAGAATGGCATGGACCTTGGAGAGTTCTCATGAGCACCAAGATAAACTGCCAGGCATAGAGAAACAGCTCAATGCATGATGGCCACAGGCCAGCGAAACGGGCATCTTCATTTTTCTGAACTTAGAGACACAGCAGAACTGGTTCATTTTTTAAAATAAGTAGCTTGAAAGCAATATGACTACATTTTAAAGATACTGGGTGCAAGAAAAAGGTAAGCTGCCAACTGATGGGCTGAATGACCCCTGATTTACACTGAGGGGCTAAGACACACCTCCAGAGGCTGGGGGCAAGCACAGGAGTGCCCAATACTGCCACCCATCCATCAGGCAAGACATATCCTCCTTAGAACAACTCGGAACCTTCTTGATCCTGAGAGTCGCCGTGTACTTCGCTTCTGTCTTAAGTCACTCTAAGCAGTGACAGGGAAGGAAAATATTGTGTTCTTCTGTTTAATCTAAAAGAGAGAGAGCAGAATGTCTCCCTGATACCCCTTTATCACATGTACTGCTTGGCTTAGGAAGAGGTATTGGTTGACTCCCTGGAATAGCAGAGAGTTCAGTTCTATAAAACAAATTATAAAGCAAAAAATTTTAAAAAGCACCCTCTCACAGTCCAACCACCAGTCCCTTAGGAAAGCCTGATTTCCAAGCTTCAAGTTTGGCTTAAGTCAGGTATTGATTCCCAGCTGTCTAGGTAATGGGGACATTTTCTCCCAGATATATTGTGTGTGTCTCCTGTGGTATTTAAGAAACTTGAAAGCACAGGGGCAGTGTAAGTACTAATTAACTGCAAATACATCTTGACAGTTCAGATCAAAGAGAGGTGGAGAGTGGTAGACTGGACTCGCACGTGGAGATTCTTAAAAATACTGACGTCCAATTCCAGGCTTACAAATCAGAATTTCTGCATACTAAAAGCATGCACTCTGAGTGAGAGACCTAGGTTCAAGAGTTAGTTCTGCCATCTTCCAACTGTTAAGTTTCAAGAATCTTTGTTTCTGTTTTGTTGGCTTTTTTTCCCATTAAAAAACGTTACGATAAAATTCATGTAACATAAAATGATACATCATTTTAAAGCGTACAGTTACTGTTGTGCAACCACTACCTAGTTCCAGAACATTTCCATCACTCCAAAAAGGACACTGTACCTGTGAACAGTGACCCCCAATTTCTATCTTCCTCTATCCCCTAACAAACAACAATCTGCTTTCTGCCTCAAAGGACTTGTCTTGGCTGGACATTTCACTTAAATGGAATCACATCATATGTATCTTTTGCATCTGGCTTCTTTCATTTAAAGTAACATTTTTTTTTTTAAGAAAACTGAAGTACAGTTGATTTGCAATGTTGCTACTTCCACGCATACAGCAAAGTAATTTAGTCATACATATAAAATCTTTTTCAGATCTACTCTGAGTTCCTTAAATCATATGATAGAGTTTGCACCCTACTTCTTAAACCTGGGCTGAACTTGTGTCTGTCTAACTGAACGCATCACAAGCTAACAGTGCCATACTAGAAGCTGAGAAGTCAATCTTGTGTGTCTCAACTCTTCCTCTTTCTGTAATCTGAACCAGTATGAAAACAAACCCAGGCTAAAAGGAGTTTAATATAGCCTGTCATCTCTTGCAACCAGCTAGCTGGGTGTTCCAATAACACTGCAGCCTCTCTTGGTGTCTCAGCTAAGACTACTTGCTGCTGAAACCCCCTTGGGCATGGATAACCCTCCTGGTGGCTCAGTGAGGCTGCCCTTCTACGTCTGGCTTGGACGTCATCTCTGGAACGTGCTGTCCTGCGACCCATCTCCCTGGCTTACTCCATTGCATTGGTGGCCACACCCCTCTGCAACTACTGCTTTTGATTATGGTCCTGGCCACTGAATGTGGTGAGGCATCACACTGGGGTTCTGATTTGCCCTTCTCAAATGACTAATGATAGTGAGCATTTAATCATGGGCTTTCTGGCCATTTGTGTATCTTTTTTTGGAGAACTGGATATCTGAATTCTTGGCTTATTTTTAAACTGCGCTCTGTCCTTGAGTTGTAAGAATTCTTTATGCATTCTGGACATTAGATGCTTATCTGATAAATAATTTGCAAATATTTTCTCCCCTTCTGTGGGTTGTCTTCTCACTTTCTTAACAGTATCCTTTCACTCACAAGTTTTTAACTTCAAAATCCATTTTTATTTTTTTCCCCTTTGGTTCCTTGTGCTTTGTCTGTTTTGACACATATTAATTGAGCATCTATTAAATGAATGACTGTGCCTCTGGGCAAGTTACTGATCTTTTTGAGCTACAATTTCCTGATTGCTTTTGATAAATTCTAGCTGTTATTATCTGTAAGATGAAAGATGATAAAGTAATGTGCGTAAGTGCTCTTGAGTCTGCAGACCATAATGATACTTGCCACTGCTAGAAGGGGTGGCTAAGCAGTAGAATAATACATTTGTCTTGGAAACAGCATGTTACTGACAATGTTCATGCTGGCAAGTGAGGAGTAATCGGTGTGGGCGAGCTGAAATGAGTGACAGGAGTTCTTCTTTTCTGCTCCCTTTATTTTTCCACAGCAGCAGCTGTATGCCTGCCAGGTACAAGCACTACGATGAGAGATTATCAGAGCAAATTCACTTTGGAGCTCCACCTGACTTTATGTTAAAAAAAAAATCATTTTGAGAACTGGAATCAGGTTCTCAGAATATGAAATTTCTCTTTTCACATCTAAGTAGAATGCTTTACAGGTCCACGCTACATCTGTTAAGGGTTTGGGGAGACTGAATTAGGAAGGAGGAAGAAGAGTCCTCGAAAGAAAGTTCCACTGGTCTCTCACTGTAATGGCATCTGTGAGCCTCAGATGGCCTCAACCTGGGGTGGCCAAGGTCGGATTACAACATAGCCCAGTTCTACTGCTGGATGGCTTTGAATTGCTCTCCCCGCAGGGAGGTGTTCAGTGTGTAGGGTTTCCTCCTGCTGATCTTTCTCTGCCCTGGGGTAGATGCTTCTACCAGGCTCCGGTGTCCAAATGACAGCCTTCCTCCAAGTCCAGTTTCAAGAGCCCCCACCGCCTTCAAAGAGCCCTCAGCAGTCTCTGTAGCCAGAAGTCTGTCCTCTTGAGTCTCTGTGTTATCAGTCACTTTCCAGCCATGTGATGATTCTTGATGGACCTGACTTACTTCCTGCATCGCACAATGAACTCCCAAGGGCGGAAGCCTTGTTAGGTTGCTGCATCTGCTATAACCTAGCAGTCTCTGACTTCTGCTAGGAGACTGATAAATATTTGTGGAAGGAGAAAAATACAAGCATCAAGGGAAGATCTCTCCTTTTCACCTTTACCAACAAAGGCTAATATATCTGTAGTTTACATAACATCTTATTTTTGGAAAACTCATGTTTGTTTAAGCTAAATCCTTCTACATGACTTACAGATTTTTGAGACCGAAAGACATTTCTAAAATCAGGTGAAATCAGACTTGCTGTTCAACTGCTGTAATTGAGAGACAGTGCCAAAGCCTAACCACTGAACCACCAGGGAGCATCTCAAATATTGTGACTGAGAAGACAGAGAGATTCACTGATTTCTATACAAGTTTCAAAGAAAGATCTGTGTTGAGGAAAACTAAAACTCATGAAAGATGAAAGACTTCCCCTAAAGTAAAATCAGAGACCACCACTACACATTTCAAGGTTTCATAAGCACCCTGCTGTGATAAGAAGGCACAGGTTAGTCTGGGTCTTCAGGATGAGGCTTCTGCAGGTCAAATTATTTTATAAACATGGAACTGTTTCCATTTCACTGTATTATTCTTATATCTGAAACTTTCATAGAATATAGAATTTACTTGAGGAAAAGAGTAAAATCGAATTTATGTAAATAACAAGTTGATCGTTAAAAGTTTCATCTTCCTGAACGGAAACAATCCTATATAATAAAAATAATTCTTAATTCCACTTAGAATTACCCGAGCAGCAAACAGGCACAGTGCAGCAGGCATATGCATTTTCTCACTTAATTCCCGCATCTTCCCAAGATCCGAGGTGGGTCTCCTTACGAACCTTAACCCCACCTGACCCCACCTGACAGATGAGGATACTGCGGTTTAGAGAAGCGCCTGACAAGCGTCACATGGTTACCAGAGCCTGGATCTGAAGTCCCCTATCTGCCCCACTCAAGCCTGGTGCTTTTCCCATCACGTTATTGCTGGCTCCCTTGAATCTTTCCATTGAACACAAAAGGATTTCCTAGGTATGATATTATAAAAAAGAATACTAGAGATGATCAAAGGAAATTACAAAGTTTAACTTCTTGGAGAGTCAGCACCTCATCTAGTATAACACTACTTTTAGTCCAATTATAGAATACTACTTATAGACTACTAATGACAGGAGTCTATATATAAATAAGTATGAGAGCTGCCTGGACCATTCTGGAATGTCCATGCACTATTTCTCTCTAAATTCTATGGATTTAGTATAGACTTGTATAGTAATCGGTACATTTTCAGACAGAAATTCTACCATAAAACCCAAGAAAGCTAACCCAGAAAGTAAAGGAGATGTGAAGAAGCCAACGTGGAGCCACAAGCATAATACAAGGGTGGCCCTGCACCACGAGCCACAGCGGGGCCCGTGGAGACAACCGTGTCTCCCCAGAAGGCAGCAGCAGCTACACAGGAACTCAAGTATGAACACCAAGCGCTGCCAGCGTCCACAGTATTCAGTTTCACTTAATTTAAAAGTGAAGTCGTTCAGTCGTGTCCGACTCTTTGCAACCCCATGGACTGTAGCCCACCAGGCTCGTCCGTCCATGGAATTTCCCAGGTAAGAATATTGGAGTGGGTTGCTATTTCCTTTTCCAGGGGATTTTCCTGACCCAGGGATCAAACCCGGGTCTCCTGCGTTGCAGGCAGATGTTTCACTGTCTGAGCCACTAGGGAAGCCCTTAATTTGGATGATGCAAAAAATGAAACAAAAACAATCCCACGCAGGAATATGTTGTACAAATGACCCAGTAACAGGTAAGATGCCAAGTTAAGTGGGGGAGGGAAGTTACTAGAAAGGCCTCTTTAGTGACACAGTGACACAGCCACCGTGCATTTGTCACGATAGCTCCACGGGCTGTCAAGGCCAATGCCAGAATCTGTAAGACGGCATTCAGAGAGGCCGAACAGTTGCCCTTAATTTGAGTGACTGATTTACAGAAAGCACAGAAGGTGGAAGACAAAACCACTTCTCAGCGTTTGGCCACAGAAGGTCACTGTAACAGCTATGCACAGGAACCAAATGAAGGCCAGAGGAGAAAGAAGGGAGAAAGCTGGCCGCACGGCGGAGCCCTGCGTGGGCTGGCGATCACGGCAGCCAAGTCCACTTACTTGCACTGTGCGTGATAATACTTTATCAGGTTCTGCAGCAGATCCACACCTTTTTTGGTCTTGATTTCATTAACTTTAATGAGATACTGTGGAAAGAAAGCAGAATTGGACGTTGATCATTACAGAGAAGCCTCTCTGGCATGGGTTTGGGTGCCAGATCACCGATTGTGAGTCTGCAGGAGGCTGGGCTGCAGCCAGACAGTGTGAGCTGACTTAGGGAACGCTGATCTGACAGTCACAAGTGTGCAACACAAACTGATTAGCATGTTAGAATTTTATAAATGCTTAAGATTAGTTTACTAGACTGGACACCAAACACAGCAAAACATTCTGGAATAATGGATTATCCCACCCCCACCCCCCACCCCAGTTCAGTGGATCTCAAACTTGTTCATATGGACAAAACCTGAAAGACGGACTGAAAGACAAATGGCATTCTCTTTAAGGAAAGTGCTGGAAGACACTCAAACATTCAGACCAAAGAAGTAAATTGGAAAAGCACTTTAGGTACTAAAAAGGGAAAGGAAAAAAAAAAACAAAAGAATGCACTTGCTTGCTTAGTCGCTTCAGCCGTGTCTGACTCTCTGCGGCCCCATGGACCATGATGGCCAACCAGACTCCTGTGTCCATGGGATTCTCCAGGCAAGAACACAGGAGTGGGTTGCCATTTATGCGCTAAACATTACTGGCTCTGATTTTCACAACTGGCCTAGATTTTCTATTGATAGTTTGCTTTCTTGTTCACTTGTTTATGGTGTGAAAGTGCTCATGAACAGATAAGCTCCCAGAAGGAGCTGAAGGCTGATGGGGGAGGTTGGAACAGAAATTAAAAAAAAAAAAAATTAAGAAAGAAAAACTTGAAATTAAGAAAATTCTATCTACTTTAATATTTTCTGAAAACTGCCAAAAAAAAATTCTATTAGTATCAGAATGAGTTGGTCTCTAGGTCACGAATGCCAGTGTTCAATGGGAACCCAGTTTGAGAACCACTGCTCTAAGGTAACATGCTTTCATTGCACTTTCCCCCATGAATTCAGACTTTCTTACTACTTCATTTCAGTTTTCATTCAAACTGGACACAGGGTTAAAACCAAACCAAAACAAAAAACCCATGCTGTACAACCTGTACTAGTAAAAATATTCACCAGTGTTACCTCTCACTCCTAGTTTGTTTCTTTTTTCCACACTCACTCACAAGCAATATTAAAGTTCTCACCAAAGAATCCCGTTTTGGCTTAAAGAGCCCCCTAGGACCCGGGCTCAAAATATGAGACAACAGTGAGACGGCGGATCCCAAAAGGCTTGGAGAAAAGTGGAGATTAGAGAGTCCTTGAGAAACGGTCCCCCCTCTGATCAAACCACAGCCCGCGTTTAAGCACAGGGACGGCCGACCAGCAGGAGAGGCGCGCGGGACCGCGTCCGAGGCGCAGCGCGCCGGCCGTCCTCACCTCGCACATCTGGAGCTGGAAGAGGCGCCGCTCCTTCTCCATTTCCTCCGCGATCTCGGCGCCGGTGATCTCCGTGCGGATCATCCCGTGCTGCTTGGCGTGCTCCCTTTTCTCCTTCTCAATTTTGGTACTGTAACCAAAGCAGACGCCAGCATTTAAAAACCAAAAAACCACACTCCTGTCCTTAAGGACAGCCATTTGACTCTTTCTTCATTACTAGCAGAGGCAGGGACTCTTAAATGGACGGCATCTATCAAAAGTTGAAAATCTTAAGTTCAAAGAAGGGTCAACACGTTGTATGGATTTTCACCGAGGACACTGCCTACGTTTTAACTTTGATCTCACCCTTGAGAGGATTCACTTAAGTTCTCTTCCATGCTGGTTGGCATCAAGTCACTGTGACAGTTTACCTTTTCTGCAGTAAAGTACTTTCATGATACAAAAGAAATCAGGAGGTTGGAGGCCTCAGGCATATCTTGATTATTAATAGACTATAAGACTTGAGAGTTATTTCAAGAGTATATAATGGGTCTTTGGAGGCATGCACAAAAGTTAGCCAAAGGTAATATTCAATATTTCTCTAAAATAGGTTGTTTTTCACTCTCTAATGATATTTTAGTCATTTAACCACCTGGCAATGGATTGTACACAGTCAAGATTTAGGAGAAATGCAAATCTCTTCTTTGGAATACTGTGAAAATGTTCTTCAGTTGGGAGAGGGCCAGGAGGGAGCAAAGGAAATAAGCGTGGAGAAAGCACATTAAACCAAGAGTACCTGAGGGGGATGCTCGCTACAGCAGATAATATTTTGGTATCGATATCAATGGCTACAGCTCTGTTTCTAAAAATCCATTTAATCTGAAAGCAGACTTCTAATTTCTTTCTTTCTAACTCAGACTTTCTTAATGACAGCTTCATTTCAGTTTTCATTCAACTGGTGGTGGTTTACTTGCTAAGTCATGTCTGACTCTTGTGACCCAATGGATTGTAGCCTGCCAGGTTCTTCTGTCCCTGGGATTCTCCAGGCAAAAATACTGGAGTGGGTTGCCATTTCCTTCTCTAGGGGATCTTCCCGATCTAGGAATCGAACTTGGGCCTCCTGCATTGCAGGATTCATTCAACTGGACCCACGGTTTAAAAAAAAAATGCTATATACCTCAACCAGTAAAACTTAATATTCACCAGTATTATCTCTCACCAAAAATTTTTTCCCCACATTCACTCACAAGCAACATTAAAGTTCTCACCAAAGAGAGCCTATCATTTATAGTTGTGAAAGCAAAGATCGACCTAGCCTTTGAGTTTTCTTTTAAATTGCAGTGATGGGAAAACAAACCCTAAGAAAGCCAATATCTTTGCCAACACACAAACATAGTAGAAAAATCAAGCCATCAACTCAATGAAAAACTTACAAACTGGGCTGAGATTCACTGTAATACCCTAGTGTCTGGCACATCTAAGCAACTCTTCCAACATGTACCTCACGGGTTAAATGGGTATGAAGGTAGGGATTTTACCAGAAGGAGAATAAGCCTCAGCTCTCTCTCCACTGGTGTGGTGGGAAGAGAAGCAGGAAGCTACAGATTCTGGAAAGGGAACATGAGCAGGAAAAACTTAATAGTAATGACAGACTGCAAGGAGATCAAACCAGTCAATCCTAAAGGAAACATAACCCTAAATATACATTGAAAGGACTGATGCTGAAGCTGAAGCTCCAATACTTTGGCCACCTGATGTGAAGACCCAACTCACTGGAAGAGACCCTAGTGCTGGGAAACAATGAAGGCAGAAGGAGAAGGGGGTGGCAGAGGATGAGAAGCTTGGATGGCATTGCCAACTTAGTGGATATGAGTTTGAGCAAACTCCAGGAGATGGTAAAGGACAGGGAAGCCTGGCATGCTGCAGCCCATGGGGTCACAAAGAGTTGGACACAACTGAGCGATGACAGATGCTGGATTAACATGGTGATGACCACATGCATTTATTTATTCTTCCTTCACCAAGCTCACTAAAAAAGTATAGTCTCCCAAAGATGAGAATTGGAGACCAAAAAGAAAAAAAAAAAAGAGAGAATTCAACAAAGATGTGGAAGAGCAGGTCTGAAGAGAGAAAAGTCTGCACCCCAAATGACAGGGTCCCCTGCTTTCTGCAGCTTCCAGAATATACACTCACTAGATGGGGACATGAGGGGCTGGGTGGTCCCAGAAGACAGACCTCTGGATACTGATGTGTAGAATAATCCCGATTAAAAAACTGATTTGACATCTCCTAACTTAATACCTAAAGAGGCAGCTCTCTCTCTCTTGAGAAGCCCTGATACGTACATGACCTTTCAGGGAACACGTGGGTGCCTTGCTCTGAGATATGAATGGGCAATCAGGGACGATAGGATAATTGAGCAAAGGCCCCAAAATGAAAGGGAGAGGTCAAAAAAGACAAACAGCAGGGCTGAGGTGGCATAGGGAACCAGGAGCAGTAAGAAAGCAGAAAAAAATTTATAAAAGGTAACCAAATGCTCAGAGAGCTAAAACAGTGCCTCTACAAAACAAGAAACTATAAAAGAAGCTTCCCTAACCCCAACTAAAATTGTGAAAAAGAGCTTTTAGAAATTTAAAACATGATAACCAAATAATACACACAAAGAAAATAAATGGAAACAGTGGGAAAAAAGGTGAAGAAATAACCTAAAATATAAATAGGACAGAAAAGAGAAGAACAGTGTAAGGACAAGCTAGGAAGTCCAACACTGTATGGTAAGGTGTGTAAAAAAAAACCTGAGGAATCACATGAAGAGTTTCCAGACTTTTCGTGAAGGAGTAAAAACCTGCAAACAGAGGTCAGTGCACACACCATGGCATATGAAGCAGCTCTGCAAGACCACTCATAAAGGGAAGACTGGAACATTTTCCACCTGAAAATGAACCAACCACGGCCCCCCTAAAACCTCCATGTGTCACACACACAAAGAAATGGGAATCGGAGATATCTGATTTTTTTTTTTTCACTAGCAACACTGGAAATTGCAAAACAATGGAGTTACGCTTTCAACATTTTGCAAGGAAATGATTATAAAGTTAAAATTTTATATTCGGCCATCTCTCAATTCTGTGTGATGGCAGAAGTAAGGTATTGCTGGACCTGCCAAAACCTGAAAATTTTACCTCCTCCAGAGCTGCTCTCTGCGAAGGGCTGGAGGTGTCGTAAAAGTGAAAGCTGCTAAGTTGTGTCCGACTCTTTGTGATCCCCTGGACTGTACAGTCTATGGAATTCTCCAGGCCAGAATACTGGAATGGGTAGCCTTTCCTTTCTCCAGGGGGGTCTTCCCAACCCAGGGGTAGAACCCCAGTCTCCCACATTGCAGGCAGATTCTTCACCAGCTGAGCCACAGTGGAAGCCCAAGAATACTGGAGTGGGTAGCCTATCCCTTCTCCAGCGGATCTTCCCAACCCAGGAATCGAACCAGGGTCTCATGCATTGCAGGCAGATTCTTTACCAACTGAGCTATCAGGAAAGCCATCAAGGAAGAGGTGGTGTGCTCACAAAACACTGGGCTTACCACGGCAAGGAAACAGGTCTACCACTAGGGGGAGCCCCAGGGTGAGAGCCGCTCTGCTGACCTCTCTTTCTCTCTAGTCACTCAGTTGTGACCCCTGCACTGTAGCCCACCAGGGTCCTCTGTCCATGGGATTCTCCAGGCAAGAATACTGGAGTGGGTTGCCATTTTCTTCTCCAGGGGATCTTCCCGTTCCAAGAATCGAACCTATGTCTCCTGCATTGCAGGCAAATTCTTTACCAACTGAGCTATGAAGGAAGCCCCTCTGCTGACATAGGGGGCCCTGGAAGGATGTCTCCAGGAAGGCAAAGGAACTGACAGAGAATTTAATGGTAATTGATATAAAATCACCATAATAATATATATCATGCATTTGCTCACCAGCAACATTAATAGGTATTGGACATCTGCTGGGATAATAAGAATTCACAGTAGATTCATGTACAACTAGGTACATGAATAAATGAGGCAATTGCTTCATTAAGAAAAAGCAAAAAAAAAAAAAAAGTGTGGGAATTCAATCATAGCATACCTTCAGACTGACAATGCATATTTATTTAATACCTGAGCCCTTTGTAAGACATATCAATAAATGGCTAGTAAGCAAACAAAGAAGTGATTCACTGGTGATCACAGAGATGAAAAATAAAAACACAATTAAGATGGACAATCTCAAATGCTACTGAAGATGTGGAACAATGAGAATTTTCATACAATGATGGTGTAGTAAAAATGGGGCGACCACTCTGGAAACCTATTTGGGAGTTTTAAAAATGAAATTAAACATTCATTTACCCAATAACTCAACAATTCCCTCACTAGATATTTATCTAAGACAAACGAATCCACATTTGGACACATCTATCCACAAAAAGACTAATGCATGAATGTTCAGGGCTTCCCAGGTGGCGCTAGAGGTAAAGAACCGGGCTGCTGATGCAGGGGACGTGGGTTCCATCCCTGGGTCAGGAAGATCCACTGGAGGAGGAAATGACAGCTCACTGCAGTAGTCCTGCCTGGAGAATCCCATGGACAGCCTGAGCACATATACATGTTCAGCAATGCATATTTATACTCAGAAAAATGTAATCACTGACAACTGGCTTAAAACACAAATCGTGTATTTATCTTATTGGATGAATGAGGAGGGGGTGGGGTGGAAAAGTGATGGGGATGGTTGTACAAGGGTGATAAATCCTCACCTATCACGGCAACACAATACAGATGAACCAAGAAGGACAGCAAGAGGAACCTGAGGGATGTGGGGAGAACTCAGGAGCCCCGCCCTCCTTGTAAGGACTCAGTTCCAGTTCCTTTCTGCTGTGTGCAGACGCCCTTGGGCCTGGAAGTCCTGTGAGCACTCAAGACCCACTTGCACAGAGCAAGACACACGGGCCTGACGCCATGGCCCACGGCCTTCACTTACCCTGGCTGGCCATTTTAGGAACCCTTCTGTTCTCAGCACCATGTCACCGTCACAGCACATCAGAAGCATTCCTTAGGCAGCAAATCCTCAACAATGTGCATATTACATAAGCAATTACAGAAGTGGTTTCGGGGAAAACATTTTAATCCTGAATTTGTTTTTCTCTGGCTTGTATTTTCACTTTACTGTTATTGCTGCCTACGGAAATGTTTTTATTCTCTCATGCTTATAGTTATCCAAGTTTATAGCCAAGACGTTTATTAAATGTTTTTAAATACATTTCTCCTCTCACCTCACCCCACCCCACCCCACCCCACCGCCTGGTGTTATAAATGTCTCAGAGTACTAATAAGAATCACTATGGATGGTGACTGCAGCCTTGAAATTAAAAGACGATTGCTCCTTGGAAGAAAAGCTATGACCAACCTAGACAGTGTATTAAAAAACAGAGACATCATTGCCGAGAAAGGTCCATCAAGTCAAAGCTATGGTATTTCCAGTAGTCATGTCTGGATGTGAGAGTTGGACCATAAAGAAAGCTGAGCACTGAAGAACTGACGGTTTCGAAATGTGGGGCTGGAGAAGACTCTTGAGAGTCCCTTGGACAGCAAGGAGATCAAACCAGTCAATCCTAAAGGAAATCAACCCTGAATATTCATTGGAAAGACTGATGCTGAAGCTTAACACTTTGGCCACCTGATGTGAAGAACTGACTCTTGGAAAAGACCCTGATGCTGGGAAAGACTGAGGGTAGAAGAAGGGGCAACAGAGGGTGAGAGGGCAGGATGGCATCATCAACTCAAAAGACATGAACTTGAGCAAACTCAGGGAGACGGTGAAGGACAAGGAAGCCTGGTGTGTTGATGTCTATGGGGTCACAAAGAGTTGGACACTACTGAGCGACTGGACAACAAATAATAAGAAAGGGATGTGGAAGAACGACCCGTATAGTATGAGGATGAGCCAGGTCCACGCTGAGGTCTGACGGGCAGCATCTCCCTGGTCCCACGTGATCACTCCAGCCCACAGGCCTCCGGCTGCAGCCACGCTATGCTGTTCTGGGGTCACAGAGACCAGAGGGGAAGCCACACTTACTAGCCTTAGGACCTTCCGAAGCCCCTTAGCCTTTCTAAGCTTCAGTTTCCTAATGTACAAACAGGCAGTCCAAGGGGCACACTGAGTGGGGTGCTGTGAGGAGGTCATGCGTGTAAAGCGTTTTGCTCAGGCCCTGGTGGGGAGATGGACGCTACTGTGGTTCTGTTGCCAAGTTGTGTCCAACTCTTTGCAACCCCATGGACCGTAGCCTGCCAGGCTCCTCTGTCCATGGGATTCTCCAGGCAAGAATACTGGAATGGGTTGCCATTTCCTTCTCCAGGGGATCTTCTTGACCCAGGGAAAGAACCCATGTCCCCTACACTGGCAGGCAGGATTCTTCCCCATGGAGCCACAACACAAACAGCAGCTGTTTTTTTATTTCTGAGTTGCCATGTTATCCAGAAATGGGTAACTGGTCTATAGTTATGCACTAACTTTAATGAAAGGAAAACTGCAATAGCCATAGACCTGCAACTTGGCCATTAGCATCAGCCACGGACACCAAAATAATCGACAATGAAAGTACATCTCACTCGAGACAACCAGCATGGGAGGTGTAACCACTTCTAATCAGGTCAGCATACTCAGCCTCATGGCCCTCACAAGGATGGACTCGGCAGTGTTTTTCTCCTGAAGGAATTAGTCAAGACTCTGTCCTTATTTTAGTTATTCTTTTTCTTAGAACACTTAAAACAGTAACAACAAAAAAAGAAACCGTAAAAAAAACACACTTACAACTTCGTCTCATAATCTTTCCAAGCTTTGTCAAATGGCTTCTTGAGATCCTTAGAAAAGAGAAAATAAAATTGAGATTAAACATGCTTTTGCTTCAAGGTGAATAATTTTCAAATCACATCTTAGCAGAAACAATTTCCGTTACAGGACACTGGAAACTTGACACAGGACACGTTCAGGCACACCACGTGACTTATTACACCCAAGAAAGCTAAGAAAGTTGTAGCGCGAGTGTTCCCAGTCAAAACCATCAGGCAGTACCTGGTGGTTCTGAGAGGTGGGTCCACTAGGGTGGAGCCCAGACTCAGCACAGACCACCCCCCGCCCACTGATCTTCCTGACAGCATCTCATCCTGTTTCTCGGTCAATAACACTATGTGAGTTGGTGTCTTTCTTCTAATGACCGCCTTCCAACAACACTTTTCATGCTGAAAATGTTCAAAGTGCCTTTCAGATACCAGTGCCACTACGATCTTCAAAGACAAAAACAAATCGATCCTCTGAAGCTGAAGAGAAAATCGAATTTCAGAACACTCACGCCTTTGACTCCCTTCAGGTCTCCTTTCAATAGGGAATCCAAGGTGAAGATCACATTGTGGCTCAGGCCCTGGAGCTGAAAAGCAAACAAAGATGGGAGACGGTTAAAAAAGGGAGCACACAGGGAACCGCAAAACCAGCTGATCTCGGTGAGCACCGTCGCCCCCATGCAAGTATAGAGGCGATGAAATGAGGGCGGAGACCTTGATCGCCCTGCTCGTAACTGTATCCTCAGTGCCCAAGTTCTGTTGAAAAAGAAAGCTGTTCAGGGGTTCCCTGGTGGCCCAGTGGGAAGAATCTGTCTTGGAATACAGGACACCGGTTTGATGCCTGGTCTGGGAAGATTCCCACAAGTGCAGAGCAGCTAAGCCTGCTCACTGCAACTACGGAGCCGTGCTCTAGAGCACACGCGCCGCACTACTGAGCCCACGGGCTGCAACAGCTTAAGCCTCTGCACCAGAAAAGAGAGGCCACTGCAATGAGAAGCCCGCACAGCATGATGAAGAGTAGCTCCCGCTCACTGCAACCAGAGAAAGCCCACGTGCGGCAGCAAAGACCCACCGCAGCCAAGAAATAAACAGAGCTGTGCGTTTCCCGGTAGGTAAATTTAATCCCGATTTTAAAGAAATAATGTAGTCCCCTCTTTACCGGCTGAGTCACAAGGGAAGCCCTAATTTACTACTTTTTAATAATCCACCTGCTGATGCAGGGGACACAGGTTGGATCCTTGGCCCAGAAAGATTTCCACATATGCCACAGAGCTACTAAGCCCAGGCACCACAGCTACTGAGCCTGTGCTCGAGAGCCCACCAGCCCCACTACTGAGCCCATGGCTTGCAACAACTTAATTGAAACCCCTGCACTTGGAGCCTGGGCTCCACAACAAGAGAAGCCACCGCAATAAGCCCGCACACCTCAACTGGAGAGCAGCCCCTCCTCGCCGCAACTAGAGAAAGCCCGTGTGCTGCCACGAAGACCCAGCATAACCAAAAATAAATAAATGAAAAAAAAAGCAAACAAAAAAGAAAACTACTTAGCGAGTGCAACCTACAGCTGGAGGATGTGTTTTCACTGTTCTGGGGCAGTGGCCTGGGTGGGTCTCCTTGATTTTAGGATGGAGCAGAGAGAAGTCCACAGAGGAGAGGGGAGAGGACTGTAACCAGCTGGGGAGCAGGAGGGCAGGGGGTAGGAAACCAAGGGGAGGACAGTCTAGTGTGCACACAGTCAGGAGAGCCAGGGCTGAGGAGAGTTTATGATACAGTCTGTCTTCAAGGAGACCCAGCCATCTCGGGGAAGTCAGTTTCAACAGTGTGCAACCAAGACGTCAGGGACCCACAGCACTGGTTTCACATGCAGAGGCCGTGGGTTCCCTCATTTGAGAGGTCATTTTGTTCATGGGTAAGTGTATTCACTTGCAGGTCGCCTACCCAACCTTCCATCAATCATTAACCAAGTACCTATTCCATGACACCTGCGATGCTGGGGCTGAGATAGAGGTGCCAGGATGTCTAAAACACTGCCTGCCTCCAGAGAGCTTGCACCTGGGGGGCAGACACAGTCAGCACACAGCCAACTCCACCAGAGGATGATGCCACGTGTTTATCAGCAGCGGAGGGAGAAACCGGTGTGTGAAGGAGCAAAGCTGACACGTACAGGCTCTGTGTGCGACCCTCTTAACCACATCTCTAAAGCGAGGATATTACAACATGTTGCGGGTGGTTGCTGTGATGATGCAGTGAGTTCACCCACGGGGAAAGTGCTAGTGTGTTCCCTGATACCTGGGAAAAGCTGAAGATGTGTTTACTTTGAAAATCCTATGGGATGTTAAATACAAATGAAGGCAATGTGGTGCTGGAGCTGAAACTTCAATACTTTGGCCACCTGTGCAAAGAACTCACTCATTGGAAAAGACCCCGATGCTGGGAAAGACTGAAGGCAGGAGGAGAAGGGGACGACAGAGGGTGAGCTGGTTGGATGGCATCACCGACTTGGCTGACAGGAGTTTGAGCAAGCTCCAGGAGTTGGTGATGGACAGGGAGGCCTGGCGTGCTACAGTCCATGGGGTCGCAAAGAGTTGGGCACGACTGAATTGAGCCACTGAACTGAACTGAAGGCAATGAGGGAGCAGAGGCGAAGGGCAGGGCAGAGAGGTCTTCTTTCCTGCCCGGAACACCTCCCTAGCTCTGGCCTGAGGTTCTCATCCAAGGTTTCCTGCAGCAATAAGTCACTCCACATCCTGCCCTTTCTGACCACCAGTGTGACAACAAGGAGTTTCCCAACACTAGGCAGCTTGGACCAGAAACTACCAACTCTCTTTTTTATTTCAAAGACAAAGAGATTCCTACCAAGACCATCTCACCATCACCCACGCAGAGGAACAGCTGGGCTGGCAGGCCAGATGCACAGTCCTTGTTCCAGGGGGAATCTGGGGTGCCGGTCTCAGGGCGTGGGGTGAAAATGACCTCAGATATTATAACGGTTTGTGGCTTTCCAAAGGGTCACAGTATGTAAACTGAAACACAGTATTCTAATTTCATGGGGAAAGTTATTAGGAAAGAAGTAAGCTTCCCTGGTGGTACAGTCTGTAAGAATCCGCCTGTCAATGCAGGATACACGGGTTTGATCCCTGGTCCAGGAGGATTCCACACACTGCAGAGAACTAACCCCATGTACTATTAACTGCTGAGCCCAACACGCTGCAACTATTGAAGCCCACGACTCCTAGAGCCTGGGCTCCACAAGAGAAGCCACTGCAGTGAGAAGCTGGCACACCGCAGCTAGAGAGTAGCCTGCCCTGGGCACTCTTCACAGCTAGGGAAAAGCCCATATAGCAACAAAGACCCAGCACAGCCAAAAATAAGTAAGTACAATTATTTAAAAAATAATAAAAATGCTTCCTGGGATGGAGGCTTGCAGGTAATAATGAGGAAAAAAAAAGGGGGGGTGAAAAACACTGGCCTTGGATCTGAGATGAGGAAAAAGAAAGATTAAGAGGATTCACTCTCTGTCCTGGACAGATAGCTAGGATAATATTTTGTTCTGAGTCCTCAATAATCTCATTCCTGGGCCACAAGCCCCCTGCATCCCACTACCCTGTGTGGACGGTGCTAAGTGAGGTAGAGACCTCCACTAATCAAGGCAGAACTTACCTATCCCGTTTGTGAAGATCCTTGCATTACTTTCTTCTCAGCCTTTACCACCCTAACCATGTATATGTGCATTTGCTTCCTTATGTGTTTTGCTGTGTTCCCAATTTCAATGTGGGCTTGCCTGGTTGCTCAGACAGTAAAGAATCCGCCTGCAATGCGGGAGACCTGGGTTTGATCCCTGGGTTGGGAAGCTGCCCTGGAGGAGGGCATGGCAACCCGCTCCAGTATCCTTACCTGGAGAATCCCCATGAACAGAGGAGCCTGGTGGGGTATAGTCCATGGGGTTGCAGAGTCAGACATAGCTGAGCGATAAGCGCAATTTGAATGCAAACTCTTTGAGAGTGTGGTCTGTGTGTTCACTGCCATGTTTCCAGAATTTAGAACACTGCCTGGCACAGAGCAGCTACTCATTAAATATTTTCAGAATGAAGGAAACACAAAGTCACGTGCATACAAGGTTCTTCTCTACAGAAATGTTCAGATTAATGCCAAGTTTAGTATTTATCAGACTTCCCTGGTGGCTCAGATGGTGAAGCGTCTGCCTACAATGCGGGAGACCTGGGTTCAATCCCTGGGTTGGGAAGATCTCCTGGAGAAGGAAATGGCACCCCACTCCAGTATTCTTGCCTGGAAAATCCCATGGATGGAGGAACCTGGTAGGCTACAGTCCATGGGGTGGCAAAGAGTCAGACATGAATGAGTGACTTCACTCGCTTCACTTAGTGTTTATCAGTAGAGGACCAGTTAATAAATTATGGGAAGTTCTACACAATAGCCATTAAGATGAGAAAGTTTATTATGTTTGACTTTGGAGATCCCTCCAAGATAAACTGTTTTGTGATAAAAGCAAAGTGAAAAACAGTATTCATGGTGTATAATGATTTGTACAAAAAGAGGGAAGAAAATGTGGCGAAGCTCAAATGATGTCAGAGAGGATACAGACCCCACCGCTGATGGTCCCTCCCAGGGATGGGCACTGGTTGGAAGAGAAGCCTTTACTGTGCGCCTCCTGCATCCTGGGGGAGGTGAGGAGACGGGTAACCTGGGCTGCGCTACTGATCCAAAACAGGTGAAAATTCTAAAACAGAACATGAAGAGACAGTCATTATAAACCATTTTAAACCATGAGTGCCACATCAAGGCTTTCACCAAGGCCTCTTATCCTGCGGGAAATAAAAGCAGGAAAAAACAAAAAATACATAAATGTCCTTGCCACTTTGGCCTGAAGGCTGCGTTACAAAATAACAATAAGAGTCGTGAAACGCCGTGGTTTGTACTGAATTTGAGGGCTGTTTGGAAGGAAAAGTCCCTTAAAAGCCAGGTACTGACCACCAACGAACACACAGCCCCACGTTTCGGCCCTGTCATCGCGGTGAGGCACCGGGTAAGCGTGGTGGACTGTAGTTTGCAGTGATGGAAAACCCCAAGGCTTAAGCATTTCTTTGTGGTTATCCGCATACACACTCTTGGGGGCTGATAAGAAACCAAGAAGGCAACAGTACCACGTATGTGAATTCAGAGTCTTTCCAGTGATGAGCCTATGAAAAGGCCATAGGAAAAAATAAAATTTAAACGTACAAACTCTTCTTGCTTCCTGGGAAAAAGCTGGTTCATTTACAGAAACTGGCAAAGGAGAGTGTGTGAATAGTAACTATTTATTTTTATAAAGATAGGAAGAGAAGTCAAAGAGAAAGCAGAGCAATCTCAAGGGAAGGACACTTTTAGGACATATTTGGGCAAAACTAAACTTCCTTCCTGGGATTTCCCTGTTGGTCCAATGGTTAAGACTCTGAATTTCCATTGCAAGTGGGCATGGGTTCGATCCCTGGAAGGGAAACTAAGATCCTGCCTGCCACCTGCTGCAGCAAAAGAAATTAAAATAAATAAATACGCTCATGACAGAAACTTAAAAAGAAAAATTTCCTTCCTTGGCCATCTCAACCAAGAACACCTACTCTCACATATTTTAAGGCGTTGCTTCTGTGACAGAGATGGATCAGGTCGCTTCACAGTTGAAGGCTTCTGTCATTTCCCTTTTTTAATTTTTGCTAATTTCCCAGCTCTTTCAGGAATCCTTTTCAGGGCCTTGGCAAACTTTTCATTGGAAATGGATATATAACAAAAGCACCCCATAGACAATGCGGTCAGCGTGACATAGTGATAATACGGGTGGACAGACTTCTGGTATCACCTTCGTAAGCCTCAGGTTTTTAAAAGCAGTCTTTCAAATCCATTATATAATCATTTCCTATTTATTTTACTGAGGTCCTATATTGATTACTGCACTCCCATTTACTCCCAACCCATTTCCTTTATCAATAAAGTTGAATTAACATAAGCTCTTTATGTGATCCAGATTACACAAGGTGGAAGGGCATGTTTTTAAAGGTACATCTTTTCCATTTTATTAAGCACATAACACACTAAATCCCCTTTCAGGAGTGATGTTTAATTGTGGTAAATATATGTGCTTTCCAAACAATCTGTTGTTTGTTTCCTTCCTTACAAAAGGGCAAATTCCCCTGTGAGCACACATATCAAGCCCACCAAGGAATCCGGGGTAAATCAGACAGGGAGTGGCTGAGGGCTACCATTTTGCATAATGATGCCAAAGTGATTTGTTTAAGCACATAAACTATGATTAATATTGGCTTTGAGAAAAACATTTTGACTACAATTGCTTAAATGCTACCAGACATTATACAAACTGCCCTTGTAATTCCAGCCACTGGAAAAGGCTTCATGAGCAGTTTTCCTGGGTATAAACACACACACGCCTCCATGCCCTTAGTTTTTCTTCACCCCTGGAGAGCTTTGCTAGGAAATGATCTTGTTAGCTGTCTGCTGATTACCGCCTATCTTTTCTGGAAGGTATGCTTCCTAAGGGGAGGCGGCTCCCCTGTTTTGTTCACTAACCGATCAGATCCCAACACAGGAGCCAAGCGGCAGCTGTAGGTCTTCACGCTCCAAGGCAGCTGCTGGCTGGCCGGGGCGGGCCTGGCGATGGGGTGGGGCAGTGACTCAGCAGCGCAGCTCTGCAGAAGGCACCCCCAGGACACCTACAACACCGACCTGCACATGCGACTCTATCAACTAACGAGAACGTACTCTGCTTGCTTTGTCATCCTGCATTACTTCTGATAACCCCTCTTCACTGCCCACTGGTTTCTCTTTCTCTTTCCCCTCTGCAGACAGAAACAGTTTCTCTGAAAGTAAAGCTAACGCGACTCTGCTGACTTGCTCAGCACATTGAAAATCCAATTAAAGTAATGAGCTGGCTCCCAGCCGTTCTGCCGAGGTTCCCTGGTATAAATTAGGTCTTCTGGCTCCTGTGTTAACTCCTTCCTGCCCTGCAGAGTGACTCACCACCGTGAAGTGTTTTACCCTGGTGCCTGGGCATCAGGCCGTCTTCCATGGCATTTAAGATCCGGAGGAAAGAGTTCTTGGCAGGAGCCGCGAGGCATGAGGCCATGCATCACTCCTGGCCTGTGGCTTTGGGAGAACTGCCTGACTTGCTGACTTGGCTCCCTGATTTGAAAATGGGCGTCCTGGCGCCTTCCTCTACGAGCCCGAGCCAGTGTGCAGGGACCAGGGCCTGACGCCAAAGAAATTCTTGCTTCACTGCAGACACACAGGGTTGCCTGCTTCATTGGCGGCTCCTGAGAACCATGCAAAGTGTGTTCAAACACTCTATTAAGTGGAGGCATCAAACCACAAACCAGGTCTGGCACTAAAGGTAATGAACTGCTTACCTCACTGTCTTCTTAGAGGTATCAGAATGCTTTGAAAACTATGATATACTATATACGTGAATGAACAATCATTATCAGCTACTACTAACCTATTAAGCTAAGGGAAAGATTGAGGGCAGAAGGAGAGGAGGGTGAAAGAAGAGGACAGGGCTGGATGGCATCACTGATGCCATGAACTTGGGCAAACTCTGGGAGATGGTGAGGGATACGGAAGCCTGGCATGCTGCTGTCCATGGGGTGGTGAAGAGTTGGACACAACTTGGCAACTGAACAACAAAAAAAGCTAAGCTTTATTTTATTTGGTTGCATATGTATTAAGGGGAAACAGATTCTGCTCAGAGGTCGAGGGGTGAGAGGTAATGATGCTTCTTTATCCCCTGCTCAGGGCTTTCTAAGTGCAACCCTCACAGCCACCAGAGTGCCCTGTGCTCACACAGTCAACTCGGCCAGGCTGTGCTGGGGAAGGCATTCAAGGCCACTTCACATGCTGCCAAGGGGCCGCGACACACAGACACTGCCTGCAATGCATGCAAAATGCCTGGCACAACACAGACTCTTAATAATAAAATGTAACCCCGTTTATTTTCTTAGGATTCTTTACACATGAAAAGCTCAGCAGTAATGGTGGGAAAAAAAAATCTAATGAAGCATTTCAGATACTGAAATAGGTCTTCTGAGGCTGGAGGAGTGGAGGGGAGACTCCCAAGTGTCCTTCAGATTACACCACTCTCTCCTCTGGTAAGTTTCAGAGTGATTTCCCTGCCTCAATGTACTATAAAACTGCAGGATAATGTACCCCATTATACCCTGCTCTAACCCAGGTAGCCTGAAATAGTTATTAAAATGACAGATGGCATTGTGTTTAACACATGTTATCTAAAATTACTGGGGCTTGCCCAGGTGGTGCAGCGGTAAGAACCTGCCTGCCTGACACAAGAGACTCAGGTTCGATCCCTGGATCGGCAAGATCCCCTGGAGGAGGAAATGGCAACCCACTCCAGTATTCTTGCCTGGAGAATTCCATGGACAGAAGAGCCTGGACAACTACAGTCTAAAGTTATTGCTTGAAACAACTCTCTTAAGATGCGTCTTGACCTCACCCAATTAATGAGGAAACAGCTGAGAGAGGTTAAGCCACCTGCCCAAGGTCAAACAGTAAGTAAAGGAGTCGGTCAGCGTATTAATAAAGGTTTTCACTGACTCCAAAGGCTGTTCTCTTGTGCTCTGCCATGGTGTTAGACTGAGATTTTAAAGTGCTTATCAGATCACATCAACCGCTTCCCAGTGAACTGGCTTCACGTGCCCCGTCCCAGTGCAGGTCTGGCCCCCATACAACATGTCCTCAGCTCCCCCACCAGTTCCCACTAGCTTCGACCACTCCAGGCCCCCTCCGTTTCCTGACCCATCACATTCTCTCCTCCGGGCGCCTGCTGAGCCTTCTGTTGGGACCACTCTTCCTCTGGCTGCTGGCAAAGCGGGCTTCCACTCTCCAGGCCGCTTCCTCGGGGAGGTCCTGACTGGTCTAGTTCTAGACTGATCACTTCTCCCTAATCTCCCATTACTCTCAGCCAGGCAGAACAGATTCTCTTTCAGGAGAGTCTGCATTTTAGTCAGTGGTTTGTGTTTTTTCACTTTCTGGAGCAAAACTTCTTGAGGACAGGGGGCTCTACTGTTTTGTCGACCACTGTGTTACATCAAGTCCTCAGCATAGGCACAATATATATATGCTGAGTAAAATGCTTGTTGACTGAGTAAATGGGTGAAGAAATGAGTTTGAACCCAGGCTCCCTGCATTGGGAACATGGAGTCTTAGCCACTGGGCCACCAGGGAAGTCCCTGGGCAGCTCTGCTTTAGGGAGCTTCCTATGAAACGAAGGTTCTTAGACTACCACATTTTACAAAACGGGAAAACATTTTCAAAGTATATAAACAGATGAAGACTGGAGTTATAAAACAGCACTACAGTATGAGCCCAGTATCGTATGATATGTAAAAGGCAAAAGAGGAAGGGGACGGCAGAGGATGAAATGATTAGACTCAACAGATATGAATCTGAGCAAATTCCAGTAGTGAAGGGCAGAGGAGCCTGGAACACTGCAATTCATGAGGTTGCAAAGAGGCGGACACGACTCTAGCAAATGAACAACAACAATTGTATAAGAACTAGTCACAGGAAAACAAGACGTATGTATAGACAGAAAAAACGTCAGAAGCTAGCTAGCTAGCTAGTTCCCAACCCCTTAACAGTAGACTGTAAAGTGACTGGTGATTTTTATTTTACTCTTTTCCCCCCTGCATTTTCCAGGTTGTAAACAATGAACTGGCTATTACTTTTACATAGGCTGTTATTAAAAAGAAATTTGACACAGAAACACAAGAGGGCGATATAATCACCCAGCAGCTTATTTCTCATTTAACTTACTTATTATTATAAGATACAAAGCAGGTGCTGTGTATAAAAGTAAAAATAATTAATAAGGCAGTGGATTTGGAAGAAAAATGTTATATCGTCTCTATAACACTAGGGAGGGCTTCCCTGATGGGTCAGTGGTAAGGAATCTGCCTGCAATGGATCGCAAAGATCCCCTGGAGGAGGAAATGGCAACCCACTCCAGTATCCTTACCTGGGAAATCCCACAGGTTACAGTCCACAGGGTCGCAAAGAGCTGAACATGACTTAGCGACTAAACACGACGACAACGACAGCAACAGAACACCAGGGAACTCGGGCTCTCTGCCCAGGACAGCAGTTCTTACTAGTGGTTCCCAACGTGCAGTCCTTGGACCAACAGTGTCAGGCCACGTGGGAACCTGTTAGAAACAAAATCTCCAATCTTATTAATCAGACTCGGGAGGGCAAGAGGGGACCAACAACCCGCTTTTAAACAAGCTTTCTTGGGAAGATCAATGCAAGGGCAAGTTTGGGCCCCGTGGCCTTAGCTGTTCAGAGTAGAAGGAAAAACCGAAGTTCTGTTAGAGAAGAAAGCCCTACAGCCAGAGAGTGGGAACCACTCGCCTAAGGCCTGAGGCATAATTCCTAGGAAGAAAGAACAGAGGTGAGCGAGAGGTGAGGAGAACCAAATTCCCACTTTAAGCTAAAGGGACTGGGAATGAGCAAGTCTGAATTTAACCAGAAAGTACAGTTTTACTGAAATTTTTGCAGAGAAAACTGGGTATGTGTAGGAGTGTCAAAGAATAAGAGAATACTTTAACGTAAAATAATGCAATTATATTTTGTCTGATTCAATTTAAGTAAGTGACGGGTTAGATTTAACATCATTCCCTACATCAACAGTGAAACTGAAAGCACGATTTTCCTTTGCATTACGTGTGGCACCTTTCCTTTGCATTATGTGATTTCATCTGAGGATAATAATAAGAAAAGGGAGGGAAGGGCAGCTAAGATTTATAAGCTCGAGATAAATGAGAAAGCAAAAGAAAAAAGCCTGTATAGGTATGCCTTGGTTTAAAAGAGTCAGGCTGACCCTAAGGGCTTCTTTATTGTGCTTGAGTGGATTAATCAGTTAGTTCGTGGTCAACCTTCAGACCTTTAATTTCATTTCCATGCATGCCATCTATAATCTGCTACGTTTAAACTAGAACAAAACCATAATGAAACTGACATCGAATCACATTTTCCTTGCCTTCCTTGAACATCTTTATCATACATTATGGGACATGTTTTACAACAAACTTTTACTTAGGAGGAATCTGCCAAGGCAATTTAAGAAGCCGACGAGCATGTGCAAGCACACAGGGCTCACCACGTGCCGGGAGGACAAGCTGATGCCACTCAGCAGACAGGCTGTGTCTTCATTTCCCTGGTCAGAAAACAGGCACCTGCTGCTCTCTCGGCCTAGACCGCCCTGCTCTCTCGGCTTGCTTCACATCTTATATGTTTTAAGACTCACTTCACTTGATCTTCAATGAGTATTTCAGAATTCAAAGAATTTCTCTAACTCAGGGGTCCCCCAAACCCTGGGCCATGGATTGGCACCAGGCCACACAGCAAGAGGTGAGCCTCAGGCTAGCAGGTGAAGCTTCTTCTGTGTTTACAGCTGCTCCCCACTGCTCCCAGTACCACCTGAGCTCCGCTTTCTCTCAGGTCAGCCCAGCTGATGTATTGAGAGGCCACTCCTGAAGAAAAAGAACCTTCTTACACATGCTGTGATGTTAAGCGCTGCTAAGAAACCAAATAAAAGTGTTCTCTACTTGTGGGAAGCAAAAAACAGGAAGTTTAAAAAATCTGGTCCTAAACCCATATCCACCTTTCCCTATAGAATGAAGTAGCATTTGAGTACAAACTACTAAAAGATTCTGTATAAGCAATCTCTTAAATGGAAGGTAACAGTCAAGGTTAGCACAGAGGCTGGAACAGAGCGGACACTTAGTAAATGCCGGCTGAGTCGAGGCCACGCTTTTAGAAAAAGTCTTTTATTTTCTTTCTTTTTAAAACTACTGAAGTATTGGTATTTTCTAAATCTCTCGAAATATCAGGTGTATCAAACAATGCTTACTGTTGTATAATGTTTCTATTTAAAGAAAAGAGCCTCTGCAAGCCTGAGAGTAGTTTCACAAAATATTTATTGATTATTTGTGGCTCAGGTCAAGGGTCTCTCTTCTGGGAAGCCTTTCTGGGTCTCCGTGCTTTCTGGATGAATGGGTGAGGGAGTGAGTGAGTGAATAAAGGAATCTGCCTCTGGTGACCTAGCTTGGGAAACAGCAGAGCAGAGACTGAACTCAGTTGTAACTGACTTCAAAGTCGTGCTATGCCTGCCAGCTCTCTGAACTTCCAATTTCTCAACCCAGCTGGGCAGTGAGTCAATAAAAGGGCCATTCACTCTGAGTGGAAGACAGAGTCAGCTACTAGTTCCAGACGAAATCAGGAGGCTTGTTTCTTCCAGTTTAAACCTTAAGGTACCAAAGGCAGGGGAATCCTCTAAGATAAAGAGACAACACATAAACAAAGAGGCTTAAAATACTCGAAAACGATTCACTGAAATGGAAGAAAGAAAGAAATTCTAGAAGAGTAGATGTGAAGTGGAAAAGAAAACGAAAACAAAGAAACAGGACAGACGAAATGGACCCCCTGATCCAGCAGGAGGCCTGGGGGCCTGCCTAGTCCTAACATCTCAGGCAGCATTTCTCAGGGAGGGTGCATGGGAAGAAGCTAATGCTTCTTACAGGACAAGAAAGCTGGTGGCCAAGGAAGTTAGGAAAGCACTGGACTGGTCTCTTTCATTGCATGATGTCTCTAGCCTTTGATATATACTGTGTGCAGTAAATCTGCAAAGTGTTAATTATGTGGTGCCTCTCAATCCAGAACTCAAGGCATGGGATTCGTGTTTCAAGGCAAACAGGGAAAGGTGTTTCACATTCTGATATGCCGGCTTCCAGGCAAGACGGAAGCAGAAGCACAGGGCCCAGCCTGGCCACCTAGCACAAGGGCTTACAGGGTGGACACACCTCAAAGCACCCACTTGGCAGATACCGTGGAGCCGAAATCCCAGCCATGCTCCCCTCACCCATCCATCAGGGAAAAGACGGGTGGGGCTGTGCAGCACCTGTGCCCACCGGTCTGGGCTGGATGGGGTGGTCTCATCCGAGGGCCACAGAAAGTGGAGGTAAGGAGCGAATGGAGGCTCCGTTCGGCAGGAGTCCAAACCAGTTCAAGAAAGAACATTTAATGTGAAGCAAGAAGAATGCAGACAGGAGGCCAAGCCTCGGGTGGCAATGGGAATCCAGGGAGAGGGGAAGAAGCAAAGAAGCGGGTGCAAGGCAGAGGCTGGCAGAATTTTCTGAGCCAAGGAAAATTATCTGCATTTGCTTTTCACCAAGCAGCTCCAGATTCGGGCTGGAGAAGGCGGTCTGGAGGCTTCTGGGACTAACATCATGCAGCCAGGGGAATGCTGATTATCTCAGTGTTTGCCTTACTCTTGCAACACCCGTGCCACTATTTCATTTGCTATCCTTTAAATCTATAAAGAATAGAAGCGCAAATGTTGGTCGCTCAGTCGTATTCGACCCTTTGTGACCCCAGGGAGGCCAGGCTCCTCTGTCCATGGAATTCTCCAGGCAAGAATACAGGAGTGGGTTGCATTCCCTTTTCCAGAGGATCCTTCCTGACCCAGGGGTCAAACCTGGGGTCTCCTGCATTGCAGGCAGATTCTTTTACTACTGAGCCGCCAGGGAAGCCTTTACTTAAATAAGTTAAAAGTAAACTTTAAGTTATGTCCGTATCCTCTGAGAGGCAGGGGGTCCCAGGAACTGCTTAAAAGCAGAGTGGGGAGCAGACTGCCTGGGTTTCATGCTGACTCCGCTATCCACTCGGCGCTCTGTGACTCGAGTTTCTCAGCCGTCTAGTAAGGATGATTATGGCTGCTACCTGCTGGGGTCCATGTGAGGAGCGAAGTGGGCTCTAGATGAGACACAACACTCTCACCACATCTGAACAGTACTGCTCACCATATCCTCCGTTTGCTCTTTCTACTCTCTGATCCCCTGTAAATGGGGCCAGGAGCACAGTTTAAAGACACGGCTCCATGTGAGTCTCCAGTTTCTCTCCTCCTCTGCACAGAGGAGACAGAGCAGCCTCTCTCCATCCTGGTCTCTGAATTGCTGTTACTGTACAGCTGAATCCTCAGTAGACATGGGACAGGAGGACGAAACAACACCACTTTGCTGTGTTAAGCGGTGCACATGTGGGAGCTAAGTTTATGACTGCAGCACATCCCTGCCTATCCTAGCTGACACCATGCAAAGGGACTAAAAAACAGTGCTGGCATGTAGTGCCCACACTATGAAACACTGGCTGTCACTGCTATTTGTACAGACGAAAAGTTAACCGTAAAAAATAATGAAAACTTTGCCTGCCTGAAAGCTTGGAGGATAAGATCAGATCCATCTTTATTTAAAAGAGACGATCAGAGGCAAAATGTCAGGGACATCCTAAAGCATGGGGCACAAGCAGAGACTCCATGCTCCACGCTCAGCCCTCTGCTCTGGCAAATGAACCCCCTATCAACAAATGCCAAATCCACCCATCTCCATCCTCCTTTTTCTTTTCCTCCTTTTCCTTCCTTCTCTCGTAGACCCACAGCTCTAAAAACCTGTCTTTTGCACCATCAAAATGCTGTTCTGTGAATCTCTTTCAAGTTAACACTTGACAGCCACATAACCACAAGCACACACATTCTAAATGAAAAGTGTTATTCACTGCATGTAGCATTCACAAGATGGAAACCAATACTGTTTCAAATGCATTCTTTGAAATTCTTATCTAAAACACTTTTAATGCACATCTTGAAAAAAAGAAAAACATGTTACATTGGGCCAGAGGATATCAAGATCTCTATATATTGGATATATTTAAGACAAGGTATATCTGTACTGAATGTACAATTTAAATCCTATACACAGAATGATGGTTTAGTTATACAGCGAAGTACTACGGAGCCTGTGGAAGTGGATTCTGCCATTTTATTTGTCTGGTCATGGAGAGCTGCTGCTGCTGCTAAGTCGCTTCAGTTGTGTCCGACTCTATGCGACCCCAAGGACGGCAGCCCACAAGGCTCCCCCATCCCTGGGATTCTCCAGGCAAGAACACTGGAGTGGGTTGCCATTTCCTTCTCCAAGGCATGAAAGCGAAAGTGAAGTCGCCCAGTCATGTCCGACTCTAAGCGACCCCATGGACTGCAGCCCACCAGGCTCCTCCGTCCATGGTATTTTCCAGGCAGGAGTACTGGAGTGGGGTGCCACTGCCTTCTCCGCATGGAGACCTAACAAGCTTTAAAAGAAAGTTGCAAAATGTATGAGTAACACAAGGTTTAAAAAAACCAAAACTTACTCGGTTGGCCAGAAAGTTCATTTGAGTCTTTTCCCCAACACCTTATCTGAACAAACTTTCTGGCCAATCCAGTATCTGGCAGCAAAACCTGACATGACCTGAATGCACGTGGTGGCTAGGCTGGACTTGAACTGAGAGGAGGGAATTCTCACTTATCCTACTTCATGTAACTGTTCACCTGAGGAGTCACCAGGGGGCGTTACACAACACTGCATCTAGCAAACGCACCCTGCCAACTCTTCTAGAATCCGTAAAAGTCTGAATCTGGAAAAACAGCTAGCCCCAAGAGTTCTGGGTAAGAGCCCATGGAGCTGTATCTCTCTCTCTCTCACACACACACAAATGTGTGTATAAGTTATCAGTATCTCTGTGTATAAATCTGTGAAACACTTTCAAAGGACAGACTATAATATTAGTATTCCCAGAAGTTAGAATTATATAATGATCTTTATCTTCTTATTTGGAATTTCCTGTATTTCTCTCATTTTTATAGTAAGCACATACAACTTTTATAATAGAAAGCAAAAAGAAAACCTCCTTGCTTTCACCCACCCTCACCGAAATGGACAGCTCTCAGGTCATGAAATGTCCCACAATACTAGTCAGTGGTGAGGCATGTCAGGACGTGAGGGGTTGTCTGGCAGATCAAAAGCTTAAATCTTCCAATTATGGATTACCATTTTGCAAAATGATTTTTGCAAATGATTTTTTTTTCTTTTGGTTTTTTAGTTTTTTTTGCCATGCCACATGTGGGATATTAGTTTCCCAACCAGGGACCAAACCCGTGGCACTTGCAGTGGAAGGGCGGAGTTCAAACCACTGAACCACAAGGCAATTCCCCAAATGATGACGTTTGAAAAATGTATTATCCTGGGACTTCCCTGGCAGTCCAGTGGTTAAGACTCTGTGCTTCCAATGCAGAGGGTATGGGTTGGATCCTTGGTCGGGAACTAAGATTCCATATGCTATGTGGCATGCCAAAAACAAAATAAAATAAAAATTAAAAAACATATAATTCAGAGCACCCAGAGGCTACCAATTACATTGAGGATACCCAGGCTTTCAGTGCTTTTCCACGTTTTAAAAAACTTGAGAAATAATCCATTTGCTGTGAGTCTAGATGCAATCTGTACATTTCCAACTATTCTCGTTTGAAGGGGAAGAAAAGAAGGAAAATTAAAAATTAAAAAAATCCTTAACCCAAACCACAATGCCCTGCAGTCAGAGATTGCAAACAGGAAATGCTACGCAGCTGGAGAAACCTCTGCTTTGCTTCAGTAGTTCTGAAGCAATAACTGCCCTCTAACTGATAAAAGAGGCTTGGGCTCTTATGCAAGCTCCAGAATTGTCCAGGAGGCACAGACAGTCCTGGCTGGACTGGAATCCTCCTGGGCACCTCCGACAATTTCAAAAGAGCTTCTCCATTTATTTCTATAACTGCTGCTACATCGGGCCTCTTGGGATACGGTTTAAATGGTTTGCCTCTGCCCACTGAGAATCTATTTCAATCCACCAATTACTCCTTTCCTGTCCCATTTTTGTGGTTTGGTAATTAAATGGAGGCAGGGCTCCGTTGACTCCTTCGCTTCTTTGTCAGGATCACAGGATGATGGCCTGACGCTGGGTATAAGCACGTCCAGCACGGTTTAGCAAGTGATGACTTTACAGAAAAAATGAAAAAGGTACACAAAAAGACTGCACCCAATTCTGGCACTGCATATTCAATCAAATGAAAAAGAAAGAAAACTGCTGCTGCTGCTGAGTCACTCAGTCGTGTCCAACTCTGTGCGACTCCATAGACGGCAGCCCACCAGGCTCCCCTGTCCCTGGGATTCTCCAGGCAAGAACACTGGAGTGGGTTGCCATTTCCTTCTCCAATGCATGAAAGTGAAAAGTGAAAGTGAAGTCACTCAGTCGTGTCTGACTCTTAGCGACCCCATGGACTGCAGGCCACCAGGCTCCTCCATCCATGGGATTTCACAGGCAAGAGTACTGGAGGGGGTGCCACTGCCTTATCGGAAAGAAAACCTAGGAACAGCTAAAAACTCAAGAGCACCCAGTTTTTCTTCTTCTTTTTTTCCTTACAAGGAAGCGTTAGTTATTAATACATTAGCTGAAGGGCATTTGAAGTAGAAGGAATCGAATGTGTAAAGATACGGAAGCGAAGAACAGCCAAAGTTCCAGTAACAGCAAAATAATTTGCTGTATCTGGAGCTGACTTAGATTAGGAAAGTTTTGGTTTTTTTCCTTTTTTTATCACTTCCTCTACACTTTCTTCTTTTAAAAAAGTTATTTATTTTTAATTGGAGGATGCCTGCTTTATAATGTGGTGTTGGCTTCTGCCGTACATCAACATGAACCAACCATACGTATGCCTGCGTCCTTTCTGGAAGGTGTCGGAAGGATGAGTTCAGAGAGACTGAACTCTTTGAATATTTCCAATAATTTTTAAAAACTGCTACTGTCTACAAAGCAGGCTATGAACCAAACCTCCAAAAGATAGTTCGCAGGAAAGCTCATGCACTTAAAACCTCACTGCAAAGGTATTAAAAAGGTCAACAAGAGATTATGTCCATGGTTCTCTGGCCTCTCACCACTAGGAGGCAGCACTCCTGAGACACAACAAAAGGATTCACTTCCGGGAGGACACAGTTAATTCCTTCCCCTTGTGAGAGCAGTGACCATGTAGAGGCCTTTAACTAGAGGAAAAACTCGGAAGGCACAGGAGCTGGTTTAGGCAATGTGTAAGAGTGAGAAGGAAGTAGGAAGTGGTCTATAGGAACAGCAGGGAGGCTAGAGTTTGGTTTTTGGTCTGTGCATTTGTTTTATTCTGAAATTAAAGTCATACAATGAGAGCTGTATTATCGAAGATTCTCTCCAAGAATAGCTGTATTATTAAAGACTTCCCCCAACTTTCTCTCCCTGACTAACATCTGTTCATTTACATTTTTATTAACCTTATTAAATTGAAGAAAAATTACAGACTCACAAAAAGTTGCAAAAAGGCCATTTTCCTTTAAAAAGTCCACGATGAAACAGCAGAAATGCTTGATTTTTACTACACACCAACAACCCATGAGTATATCTTAATATTCTGTTTGATGAAAGAGGATGCATAGGATCTAAGGAACTGCCAAGGGGCACCACAATATGACGGCGATCTTGAGAAATGCAGTTTTCCAAGTTGCTAGTTGAACTAGCTGGTTCTGTCAGTTTTCTAGTGGAATACACTTTTTCCCCCTAAAAGAGTGACCGATGAACTGTGGTATTGAAACCTGGGTATTTGGCAAACATTTTTTTAAAATGAATTACTCATCACTACAAGGTAAACAAGTGGCAGCATTTGTTGCTAATGATAAAGCTGGGACTTGCAGAGAAAAGTTAAAATTTTGGAAAAACTCTGCCACCATGGACTCGACAGTTTCCAGATCCTTAAAGTTATATGGTTTCAAATTCATATTGCTACTAAGCTTTTTACGGAATCATAATCTTGTTTTGCTACTGCTGCTAAGTCGCTTCAGTTGTGTCCCACTCTGTGCGACCCCACAGACGGCAACCCACGAGGCTCCCTTGTCCCTGGGATTCTCCAGGCAAGAACACTGGAGTGGGTTGCCATTTCCTTCTCCAATGCATGAAAGTGAAAAGTGAAAGTGAAGCCGCTCAGTCATGTCCAACTCTTCGCGACGCCATGGACTACAGCCTACTAGGCTCCTCTGTCCATGGGATTTTCCAGGCAAGAGTACGGGAGTGGGGTGCCATCGCCTTCTCTTTGTTTTGACATAGTATCAAAGAAAAATATTGGTAATTACCTGCAAAGGGTCTTAAAAGTATTTTCTCTGTAATTTTGTCTACTTCAACTAAAAAACATATCACAACAAAAGGAATTAATGCATTAAAAAAAAACCTCAGTTTTAAATTCTAAGATAGTAAACAGGGATAGGAATATTCCACATAAACACAAACTCTTGGGTGGCCTCAATCATTTTTAACATTAGGATCCTAATACTCAAAAGTTTTAGAACTGCTAGCTAAGAGTCTTCCATATAACATATATGTAATCCACTAATGAGGGAAGGCCTTCCCTGGTGGCTCAGATAATAAAGAATTGCCTGCAATGTGGGAGACCTGGGTTCCAGCCTGGTGGGCTCCTGTCCATGGGGTTGCAAAGAGTTGGACACGACTGAGCGACTAAGCACAGCACAGTGAGGGAAACCAGAGGGAGAAAGTAGAGAAGAAAGTACCAATGCTTTGCAAGCTGCAGAGGAACAGGAGCTGGGCGGCAGCTGGCACAGGGCCCCGCCATGGCGTCAGATGGGCCGCTGGCATCCCGTCTATTGTGCTCGCGCTCACTTAGTCGCCTCCTGCTCTCTGCGACCCCACGGGCTGCAGCCCGCCAGGCTCCTCTGTCCGTGGCATTCTCCAGGCAAGAATACTGGAGTGGGTAGCCATTTCCTTCTCCAACGGGTCTTCCCAGCCCAGGAATAGAATCTGGGTCTCCTGCATTGCAGGCAGATTCTTTACCAACTGAGCTACAAGGGGAGCTCAAGTGAGAAGATGTAAACAACAATAATAAAAGCTTGTTTGTGTTAAGTGAATTCCATCTGTCAGGTATTGGGCTGGGTAATTTGCCTCCAGGATCTCAGTGAAGTCTCATTACTATCAAGAAACAATTAGATACCATCATTTCTTTTTACAGATAAGGAAACTAGCATTAGAGAAAAGTTAAATGATTTGCCTTAGGCTAGAAAGCTGGGCTCTGGGACTCCAGATCTGATTGTGACCAAAACCTATGTTCTTCCCACTGCTTAACACGGCACAGCCTCTCCCATCCTATAATCAGAGGTAAGAGATCTTTTTATAAAAACCCTTTTCAAGAATTCCTTGGTGGTCCAGGGGTTGGGACTTGGTGCTTTCACTGCTGTTTGATCTCTGGTTGGCAAACTGAGATCCTGAAAGCCATGTGGTACAGCAAAACACAAAACAAACAAACAAAACAAGCTCTTACATGGAGGGCAAGAGCTGCAAGAAAAGCAAGTTACTTAAACCTGGCTTGGGGCGTGATCGTATGAGGTCACAGGACCATCAGCTGCAAGTGCCATCTACTCTGCAGTCCTCAGACTTCTGTTAGCTAATAAAAGCCAGCCTCAGCTCATGTGATGCTGACACCAACATCTGTGCAGCTCCTGAGATTTTCACAATAACATTTCACTTGATCACCCTACCTTCCACAATCGCCGCAAGTATGGAGAGACAAAAATTTAAATGGTGACTCAGAGAGTCACCAGCCCTTAGTGAGCTGATGTTTTTTAGAACCAATCCTACACAGAAACTCCCAAACACAATATGCTTGTCACAGACTGCTTAAAAGTCATTAGCACAACTAATGGAAGTTCTATCTAGATCTAGTGTTTGTTAAAAGCAGAATGCTAGGCCTGACACTAAAATCTATCCCTTTTCCCCCCATAAAAATAACTCTTTAAATATAAATTATGGAAATACCCATTAAAAGCAATCTCTTAATTAGACAATAACATTTCCCAGGGCTGACCATAGACCTCAGCACAACAGACATTTGGGTATTTGCCAGCTGAACTGAGGATAAATTTAGGAAGTCTAAAAAATGTCAAAGTATCTTCTTTCATCTTACTTTCTACATGACCAATTATTGCTTAAGTTTTCCCATCTTCTCACCTTAACTAGCCTGAGTATGATTTTCAGCAATCTCCTGAGAAAAACAGGTTCCCAGGGGTGCTCCCTCCAAACTCACGAGGGGACTGAAGGTGCTGCAACCACCCCCTTCCTCCCTGAGGGGCTTGGCTTCCCTTGCTCCCACCACTCTGGGGCGTGGCCCCATCCATCCTCCCTTTCCTTTAAGACAGAAAAAGGGAAGCAAAAGCTGCTGGCTCTTGTCAGGCGGTACAAACTCCTGGGACTGACTTTATTCAATCAGAATAGTGCTTCCCTAGTAACCGGCTATGGCACACACTGATCCTTCTATCTGCTCCCTCAGTGGAAATGCCACCACCTTTCCATCTTTTTTTTTATTTGGCAGCATGGCAAGGCGTGAAGGATCTCAGTTCCCCAACAGGGACTGAACAAGGCCATGGCACAGAAAGCCCAGAATCCTAATCACTAAGCGACCAGCGGGGCTTCCTTTGTGGCTCAGCTGGTAAAGAATCTGCCTGCAATGTGGGAGACCTGAGTTCAATCCCAGGGTTGCAAAGATCCCCTAGAGAAGGGAAAGGCTACCCACTCCAGTATTCTAGCCTGAAGAATTCCATGGACTGTATAGTCCAGGGGTCACAAAGAGTCAGACACGACTGAGCAACTTTCACTTTTCCTTCAAGCTACCAGGGAGCTCCCTGCCACCACCACCTTTTTTGGGAAAATGACTTTGTTTTGTTTTAAACTAACTGAATGAAACCTTCCAGCAATTTCTTTTGATTTGTTTCTTAGACTTCTGGAAGGAGGAGGCCCGCAGCGTGGGGGATGTTTAGGGAAAGATGACGCCCAGAGCAGGAGGTGCCAGGTGGCAGGGAAAGGCTGGGAAGGACGATGGACGCAGAGCCAGCGTGCAGGATTCACGTCTGCTAACTAACAGCATGCCTGAACAAGGCACTGACATGATGCGCCTCAGTTTCCTCACCTGGATTCAAGGTATAACCACCACCACTATGTCGAACACTGTTACATGTGAAATCCACGAGAAGCACACTGCTAGGCGCCTCAGAGCGCTCGAAAAGTATTAGTGGCGGGACTTCCCCGGTGGTGCAGTTGTTCAGAATCCGCCTGCCAATGCAGGGGTCATGGGTTTGATCCCTGGTTTGGGAAGATCCCACGCTAAGCCTGCGTGCCACAGCTACTGAGCCAGCAAGTCACAGTTACTGAAGCCCATAAGCAGCAATGAAGACCTAGTAGCCAATACAGAAACTGAACAGATCTTTAAAAAAAAAAAAATCCTTTATATATGTGTATATATATATATGTATATCAGTTGTTTCTGCACAGAGATAAACAAAGACAATGACTGAATGGCAACTGATGGCATTAGATCCACACAGGAATCTCTTCACTGAAGGAACCTACAGGACAGGGAAGTGTGGAGATGACTGACCCAGGAAATGTGGACGTGATGGCTACTGACTTAAACTAAACATATTTCGTCTCCTGGAAACGAAAGGTTAGCAAGATATTCTATTTCATGGGTGAAAACGCCCATGTCAGGGAAAATAGAACTTCCTCCCGAGCCTGGAGCCTTTTACCAGCTATGACCAAAGGGAAATAGCAGAGTCTTGTTTCAGTTCCTTTCTTCCCACCACAGCACCTTTGGGCAATGCCACCTGCAAAAAGGTAGGCGATGCCCCGAGGAAGAAGAAATGGGAGGCCCTATCTGAATAGGAGAGATTTAAATGATACAAGAATTACAGAAACATCATGGGTTTGTCAAATAAACTCCGAAGTTTAGGAACACAAAGGCCCTACAGTCAAAATGATCCTTTCTCCAGTTTCTGAAGACGTATTTCTATTTTCAACCTTTATTTTCTTTATGATTAGTTGTCACTGTGTAAGACTAATTCAGTGGCATGAAACTATCAATTAAAATTAAGTTGTCAGGATGACAGACACATACATATATTCATCTAGTGGGACAGGAAAACGAAGAATTTGATTGGTCAAATTATCCAGGTTGTCTTTATTTTACAGTAGAGTGTAATCATCTGTAAGGTAGCCGTTTGTACCAAGTAGATTTGCGACAAGAGTCTCATGTAAGACCACAGAGGTCTGCTTGATATGAGTAACTAACTCAGGATCAAGGCATTTTAAGCTTGAGTTCTGGGTCTCTAAAGGAGGCAAAGATGCAATGCTGAGAGACTGGGAAGAAGAAGAGGAGGAAACAGCTCCTCTGTTTCAGGAAGGAGCCAACAAAATTATGATACAGTTTTCCTTTGGCATCTTTCACCCTCCCACTGCCCACCTCTTGGGACTTAGGAACGGAGGCTTGATTAAAGGAACTTGTGCACAGCTGCGGTGGTCGTGCAAGACAGAACGAAACTTTCTCGCTGTGAACGCAGCGTGAGGGTGAGGGAGGCGGGTGTGCAGGAATTGGAGACAGCCCGACCACACTGCCTGCGAACGGGTCTCCCACCCTCATGCTCTGGGCTCCCCTGACAGCTCAGTGGTAAAGAATCTGCCTGCAGCACAGGAGACACAGGATTGATACCTGGGGTCCAGAAGATCCAGTGGAAAAGGAAATGGCAACCCGTTCCAGTGTTCCTGCCCGGGAAGTCCCATGGACAGAGGAGCCTGGCCGGCTACAGTCCATGGGGTTGCAAAGAGTTGGACATGACATAAACAATACTCATGTCTGCTCCTAGGTCAGCAGCTCCAGCATCTTAGATTTTTAGGGATTCTTCTTGTCATCATCTACTTCTGAAACCACAGATTCCCTAAATCTTAAAATCTTTTTTCTTGGGAGGATGTTAAAAGGATAGGGGGAGCTGGGAGAAGTTAATTACCTGTAAATCAAGGGCTGAAATGCGTGATGGTCTTCACACAAGTGAAGGGGGACATGTATGTTTGACACAGAAATAATCACCATTCTTTCAACAAATTAAAAGGCCAAAGTCACTAACGCTTGTCTAAACAAACATAAAAGCAAACAATGGGGGAATGTGGAAGAGAGTTCAGGTTAACCAGTTTCTCTACCTGCTCTAAGTGGGGCCAGTGGCACAAATTCTAGGTATTTCCAAAAGGCATTTTCCTTAAACGTGATCAATATCAAGAACTAGAAAAGCTTTTTATTTTTAGTTTTATTTTTTTTGACCCCAGGATCCAGGGCTGGGGAGAGGATTATCACTTTGTTCACTTTATGATCTTACTTCCTTTGATCGGGCTGCAATTTTTAAACGTTACTTGTGAAATGGCTTACCAGATTTTTCAGCAGTGTGGACAGTTCCTTTGTAAGCGTGGAAAACTTGACAAAAGCGGTGCCAAGATCTGGGTTGTCTCGACTTAAAAAATTACTCCCAAACTTATCAAGAACCTGTGCATAGTTTTCTTCATTTTGTACATGGTCTGAAAAGAAGAAGAGAGAGGAGTCTGAGCTGTTATGTGCCACAATGACAAGTTACTCTGAACACTGGCTGATCACCGACACTCTCAAAAAGAAAGCAGAGAAACTGGATCCATTCTTTACTGAACGTATCTAGAAGGTGGCTGGCAGTGTGCTGAGTGTTCTCACTATCAAAGGCAGCTCCCCTCTTTTGTTTCAGAGCGTTGAGTTCATTTATACCCCCAATTACCCCAATTAATCCACAGATGCACCATAGGTTAAGGGGTCAAATTACCACCCCATTTTCAAGCAATTAAGAAACTATGATCATCAGGAAACAAGTCAGACCTGGTTTTTCTTTCTCATACCCCAGATGCAGTCCCCTGGCCTCTACCTTTAAAAATATAACAAAAATTTGACAACATCTCACCGGTCCCATGACTCTCAACCTCACCCAACACCATCCATCATCTCTTGCCTCCATCACCACAACCCTTCCTGCAAAAGCTCCTTGTTACAGCCTCTGGTCTGTTCCCAGCATGGCACCCAGTGTGATCCTGGGGAGTTGTGCGTCTGATCCCGTGAGTCTCGTGGCAGACACTGTCCCCCTCCATGTTCTGAGTCCTTGCAGGCTTACAGAAAGGGGTACTGCACATCCTCAAACCCTGAAGGACGTGTGAGCGCAGGTGGTGCCAGCCTCACGTGGCAGCGTTTCAGTTCCCCGTGCTCAGCTCTGCATGTCTCTTTCCTTGTGCTGGAGTGCAGGGAAGCATGAATTTATATGGAGGTCCACAGCAGATGCATGATATTTATAAAAAGAATAAATGAACACAAAACCATCTATCAAAACCATACCTTTCAGGGCTTAATTCAGATGACAGCTCTTTCTCTTTTAAGCCTCCCCTTACTTGGCAATGATTTTTCCTTGTCCAAAAAGCTCTGTACCGCTACTGCAGTATTTTCCACCACGTCACATCATGTTCGTGTAAGTACTGCTCTTTCCCTGCCCCCAGACGATGACAGGCAGGGCTTTCCAGTGGCTCACCTCTGCATTCGCACCCAGCACACACCGCTTACGTGTCAGGGAGCTCAGGTTATGAAGCTAGGGCTCAGTAAAGAGGTTTGACTTGGATTCGTCGATTACCCTTTCGGGAATTTAAGAAGCATTCACTCCGTAAGTCTCCTGGGTTGTTCGATAAGTGAACACTAAATAATTTAAAAATATTTCACTCTCAAACACACCCTCAATAACTGCCTGGGAGCAACAGTGTGTGTGAGCCTGGACTGGTAGATGCCCCAGAAAGAAGTCAAAATACGGCGAAGGTAACAAGCATCACGGCATCCAGTGAAATGAAAACAAGGCCCGAGCAGCCTTCTAACTGTCACCACGAGAAATGCATGACGCCTAGGGTGGCTGTCAGCATTTCGGGTTGAGATATTAAAAAAGATAAAATGCAGTTCTAGTTACCTCCTGTAAAGCTGCTCTGAGAAAAACAAAAGAAAGGCTACATCAGCTGCAGACAGGATGCACACGCCTGGCCTCTTCTGTAAGCTGGAGCTACCCCAGTACTGCCTGTCTGAGGCCAAGGGCCTCACCTCGCCCCTGAGAAGCCCACTCTGCCTGACATCCTTTCCTGCTCTGGAGGTCAGCAAAAAAGGGGTTCAGAAACCTGTTCAACTGCTTTCAAAGGAAGCGTCTTAGGATTAAAACCTAAGGGGCAAGCTTTACGTGGCAGGCTTTGTGTCTGCTTGAAATTAGAACACATTTCAAAGGATACATTGAAATCTTTATAGATTATAGGATACCCAGGTACCTACCAACCAGTTAAGACATAAACTATTTCAGGATGCTTCTTCTCTCCCTCTCACGCTACCCAATTCCAACCTCTTCCTCCCCTTCCTCGCCACAGCCATTATCCTGAATTTGGACTTCAGGGAGGGGTTAGGAAGTTGTATGAGAAGCTCTCAGTTTATGAGGGATGATAGATTCACCAAAAAATAAGATGGACTTGGACAAGGCAGAGAGCGAGGTCACAGGAAGTTGGCTGAGAACCTTCTCTGACCCAAATGCTTTTCACAATATTGTATTTAACCCACACCAGAACTCTGGGCAGGTGGGTGAAATAAAAATTTTGAGAGAGGCAAATGTAAGACTGGATATGTTTAGGCAAGATCATGGGTCCTGTATGTTTAGCCCACAGTAGTTCTGCTGTGTATGACTTTTTGTGATCCCATGGACTGCAGCATGCCAGGCTTCCCTGTCCATTACCAACTCCCAGAGCTTGCTCAAACTCATGTCCATTGAGTCAGTGAGGCCTCAAACGATTAACCATATATATATCTATACACACACACCCACAAGAGTGTACGTGTATATATAATAACCACATTTATATGCGCATGCATGCTAAGTTGCTTCAATGACCAACTCTTTGTGACTCTATGGACCATAGCCCGCCAGGCTCCTCTGTCCATGGGATTCTCTAGGCAAGAATACTGGAATAGGTTGCCTGCCCTCCTCTAGGGGGTCTTCCCAGGGGATCGACCCAGGGATTAAACCTGTCTCTCTTACGTCTTCTGCATTGGCAGGCAGGTTCTTTACTACCAGGACCACCTGGTTTAAGTCCCACATTTATAATCTATACACATGTATATGAAATTTTTACACATCTGAAAATAGAACAGCTAATTTAGTGAGCTAAATCTTAGACTACTACTAATTTTACTGAGGGTTTAAGTGATGGGAATTAAATAAAAGGTGCGTAGAACAGTGCCTGGCAGGTGGCACATGCCCCTAAATTATCAGCCACTACTACCTCTATACACATGATTAATTATAATATCGAGATATGTTTCATATCAAATACCATAGGAATGTATGTCTCCCATGTTTCAAGTATTTTTTTAACATACTGCATTATAAAGCCAACAGTGCCAATTCACCCGAATGATTATATAACCACACACATCCCTTTGTACAAAATTAAGGGTTTACCAAACAGGCTTTCAACAGGCACAGAGGGCAAGGAGGCAGGATCCTGGTGGAGGCAGAAGGGAGGGACAGATTACAGACTAGAATAAGCAATTTGAGAGGAATGTAAACTCAGGGGTTTAGGGAAGGAGAGGGAAATGAAGGCCTTGGGCTAGGAGAGCACCGTGTAGGCATGGTGGGACTTGGGATGCAGAGAATTGGTTCAGGACATCTCAGAGAGCAGGACAGTCTGTTTTAAGAACTTTACTCAAGTGCCTGATGACTTTTGGAAGCAGGTAAAGTAGGAGTTCAGAGAAGGCAATGACACCCCACTCTAATACTCTTGCCTGGAAAATTCCACGGACTGAGGAGCCTGGTGGGCTGCAGTCTATGGGGTCACAAAGAGTCGGACACAACTGAGCGACTTCACTTTCACTTTTCACTTTCATGCATTGGAGAAGGAAATGGCAACCCTCTCCAGTGCTCTTGCCTGGAGAATCCCAGGGACAGGGGAGCCTGGTGGGCTGCCATCTATGGGGTCGCACAGAGTCGGACACGACTGAAATGACCTAGCAAAGTAGGGGTTGGGACTGGAACTTCCCTGGTGGTCCAGTGGCTAAGATTCCCAAGTTCCTGATGCATAGGACCCAGGTTCAATCCCTAGTTGGGGAACTAGATCCCACATGCCACAACTAAGACCTGGCTCAGTCAAACAAATAAATCTTAAAAGTAGAGGCTGGGAGAGGCAGGTGAAGACAGAGATGGAATAAAAGGAAAGGAAAAAAAATAAGGTGAGCGAGAAATCTGATCCATCTCTTATGGAGCCCACGTTTCTCTAATATTTATAGGGGATTTCTGCCATTCAGGGTATAGTTGCAGAATATAAGACAGCAAGCGCTGTTACTTCTTTCAGCTCTGACAAAAGAACAAAGTAATATACTTTTAACAACTGAACCAGAAAGGGCCACTTAGTGAGGATTTCAACTGCTATCATTACTTTGGAGAGACGACGAAGATACACTAATCCTCTGGTATGTTCCACACAGTTTGAAATCACCTTTGTATACTTACTCAATGGCTCAGCAGGTAAAGAACCAGCCTGCCAATGCAGGAGACACAGGAGATGAGGGTTTGATCCCTGGGTCGGGAAGATCCCCTGGAGGAGGAAATGCCAACTCACTCCAGTATTCTTGTCTGAAAAATCCCATGGACAGAGGGTGGTGAGCTACAGTCCATGGCATGCCAAGAGCTGGACACGACTGAGCACAGTGCACACACACATTTAAGCACCATGGCAGTATCTAGGGAGTGATCTCTCACTCCAGTTGTAACAGTGATAACTGCTAGTTTGCTGAGCATGCCACTCGCCGCTGCATTGAGCACTTTACATACATTCCTTCAATCACGCTGATTAACAAGCTTATGAGATAAGTACTGTTATCATCCTCATTGGGAAGATACTAGGAAAAAAAAAAGGCCAAGGCCACACAACACATAAGGGAACTTAAATCAGCGCTCTTTACTCTCAGAGCTGTGAGACACACTCAGGTCTATTACTGACACTTCGTGATGCACTGACCCAGCGACTTCACCTTTTTCTAAACCTCATTCCCATGCTATGAAATGGAAGTAATGACGGTACTGACCTCACAGGAGCACTGCAGAGATGGAGTAAGATACTGAGTGGTATACAGCAGACTCGATCCCTTTCTACCACGACAAGGGCAACAGCAGTGATGGGGACAAACAGCAGGCTGCCCGGCTAGGCTGGGGGGCAGGGGCTTCCAACATGATTCGGAAAGCGACCTCTGCACTCAGGAGTTTACACTCCTAGTGGCTGGCAGTAACAGGTGCCTTGGGAATACATTAAATACAGTATTCTTTAAAACACCTTGTATTTCTCCAGTGAGGCCTTCCCTAAAATTTTCAGAAGCACAACAATGATGAAACAGGCCTTTCTCTGAGGGGTGTCTGCCTGACTGTCACCCTGTTAGACTTTACCCACATGGGAAACGTTCACAAACCCTCCCTGACTGGCCCACCAAGCCCACCTCTGATTCTGTCACTGTCATTTAATAACGACACAGAGAATATTCTAAAACCTAAGGCAGCTGTTTTACAGATAAGAAATGGGAGACTCAGTGGTGAAGCCAGGTGAGGACCCAGCTTCGTCGGATTCCATCTTTTTCCACCGACAGGCTCAGGAAAGATGGTCACGGCTATGGGGATACAAGTTACAATAATTATGTGGAATCTATTACGTTAAAGACTGGATGATGAATACCAAGAAGAAAGAGGGAAAAAGATGGACCTCCTGGCCCATGACAATAATATAATTATAATAACAATAATAATTGCGACAATGAATGATAGCTAATTTTTTGAAAGGTTTATTTATTATTTTTGGCTTTGCTGGGTCTTCATCGCTGCACGTGAGAAGTCCACTGCAGCAGCGGGCTCAATTGCTCCATGGCATGTAGGAGCTTCACTGGTCAGCGAGCGAATCCGTGTCCCTTGCACCGGCAGGCGGATTCTTAACCACTAGACCACCCAGGAAGTCCCCTTGTAGCTAAATTTTTTGATGACTCACTATACCAGGAACTGTGCTAGATATTTTTCCTGAGAATTTAATGCTCACAAGAACATGCTAATATTACCCCCCTTTCACATATGCAGAAGTTGGCTTAAGGGAGGTGAAACAAGTCACATCCGGTGACACAGCTAGTAAGTGGTGATGACACGTGCTGACTGCAGAGCCTGAGTTATTTCTGACTGACTGAGCGGCTTACAAGATCTTAGTTCCCCAACTAAAGACCAAACCCAGGATCACGGCAGCTTAAGAGCACTGAATGCAAACCACTAGACCCCAGAGACGTCCCCCTAGCCTTGTTCTTAACCAACAGGCTTGGCTAAGTGTTGAGGAGACCTTATGTTGTTGTTCAGTTACCGAGTCGTGTCCGACTCTTTGCAACTACAGAGACTAGAGCGTGCCAAGCTTCCCTGTCCTTCACTATCTCCTGGAGTTTGCTCAAGTTCATGTCCATGACGATGCCATCCAACCATCTCATCTCAGATTGCCTTCAATCCTTTCCAGCATCAGGGTCTTTTCCAATGAGTCAGCAGTTGGAACCCTAGTTACTCCCTAATTTGAGCCAGATGCCAAGTGATGGAGGGACTGGAAAATCGAGGTCTTAGTGTGACCTATATGCAACCCTCATCAGGTGACTAAGGCTCTTGGGGGCTTAATTTCATCCAGAAAACGGTCTAATGAAACCTACCCAGCCTACTCCCGGGGGCTGCCTACCAAGAGGTAAAAGATGTCATCATTAATGTGAAAGCTCTTTGGGGAAAAACAACGGCAACAGTAACAACAACAGAGGACACTAGACGACCACAGAGGATTATTTCTATTTAATGAGTATCAGGCCTGGAAGGCACTCATCATAAATCCCTCCTAAAGAGCAGCCCCAACCTGGACCACCGCAATCTAATGCTCACAGGGGCATCACACCTGGTGGAGGGACACAGTTCTGGGCAGTGCGGTGACCTGGGTGTGAACCTCCCTCTGGTCCTGCCTGGCCGTGTGTGATCTGGGAAAAGGCACCAAAGTTTTTTGGATCTTGACTTCGTATGTGAACTGTGGTGGATGATATCCAGAAAGTACAGAGCAACTCTCCATAAAAATATCTTTACTTTTACTACTTCTATTCACCCTGAGATCGAGGGCTGAAGTTCTGATGTGATGGACATTCAAAGAGAATCCAAATCTTATGGCCTTTTTTTTTTTCTTTTTTGGAGGGCTCCAAGTTACATAAGAGGCTCCCCTGTGGCTCACACGGTGAAGAAGCCACCTGCAATGCAGGAGACCTGGGTTTGATCCCTGAGTCGGGAAGATCCCCTGGAGAAGGGAATGGTAACCCACTCTAGTATTCTTGCCTGGAGAATTCCATGGACAGAGGAGCCTGGCGGGCTACAGTTCATGGGGTCGCTAAGAGTTGGACATGACTGAGTGACTAACACAACAACGAAGGTACGTAAGACAACTGTGGGCCAAAGCCTGGTCTTCCCCTTTACCAGATCAGGGGCAATCTCTGTGCCATCTCTGATGACTCTGTTTAACTGCAGTAATACCCACCTAACAGAGTTATGTACAATGGATGAAAAGAGTCTAAATGTGCTCTTAGTTCCCCCATGGAGATCTTAGTTCCCCCAACTAGGGATCAAACCCAGGGTCATAGCAGTGAGAGCACGGAGTCCTAACTACTAGACCCCAGGGAAGTCCCGAAGCCTGTGCCCTTAACAGGCTCTAACTGGTTTGAGTCTAAATTAATAGGCTTGGCTAACTGTTGGAGCCCCTGATGCTGTTGTTCATTTAGTAAGTGGCGTCCGACTCTTTGTGAGCCCACGGACTGCAGCACGCCAGGCTTCCCTGTCCTTCACCATCTCCTGGAGTTTGCCCCTTCCTCCCTCCAAAGCAAGACTCACTTCCTCAGTTTGCTGTATTCTCTTTCCTGGGAGCCTAGCTTCTCTTCCAAGATCTTTATGCAAGTTATCTTCCACGCCAAGAGTCCATAGCAACTTGTGCTTGTCAGTTTGTCCTTATGATATTAGAAGAAATCTTCAGGAGGACAGTTTAAGTAGAGGTATAATTGTACTATAGTTATACAACCTACCCCAAGTTCCCAGTCCACCAAACTTCATCACAGTTCCAGGCCTAGCCTGCCTCTTTCAAGATCAAATGCAACTGTGACCTCCCAAGCAAGCTTGTCATTCCTTCTCAATCTCTTGCAACACTCAGGCTCCTAGCCTTGTATAATCTGTTGTTATGCAACCAGTTCTCAGTGCTGAGACTGACGTGCAAGTTAGTGCTCAGTAAAATGCTCAGTGTCTGTAGTGAATTCTCCTGGAACAAGTCTTCTTTCTTCCTTCAAAAGAAGACTCAGCATGGGCCATGTGCCATGGGTGAAAAAACAATAAGCTATAACTACAATAAAAAAAAAAAGGCCGTGTAATACATGTCATAAATCATAGTGCTGGCATAGAGGGGGAAGCAATAAATTCTTTTATAGTATACTATACATACCTGGTAGCATAAATCATACTTGCACAAAATTAATTCCATTTGTTTTTAAAATTACAAATATAATCCATATAGTACTATAGAGATGTATGAAGATAAAAATTATTATTTCTTTCCTCTTCTTCAATCATCTCCTTGAAACAAGCCAAGTTAATAATCTGTAAACTTTTTTTACACATAAAAAATATACACACACATATAGATTTTCTCCTCTTTCTTAATTCATTAAAAAAAAATGTGGTATTACATAAGACTCCATGGCTTGCTTTTTCCCTACTGAATAAAGATTGAGAAATTCAATACAGTTAAATCGAATTATTTTAATTGTGATCTATAATAAACCCTATCATAATTCATATCTATTATGAAAAGATTGTTTTGCCTAAGGGGTGGCAATTTTTTGTAATACTTGTCACAGATATTTTTTCCCCATTTGTCTTTCCACTTTTCAGTGGTGCCCTTGTCCATGAACTTTTGAAATTTCATGTAGTCAAATACAACCGTTTCTAAAAAATATTTATTTATTTCATTGCATGTGGGATCTTTAGTTGAGGCATGCAAACTCTTAGCTGCAGCAAGTGGGGTCTAATTCCTGGATCCGGTGACCCTGCATGGGGAACGCAGTCTTAGCCACTGGACCACCAGCGAAGTCCCAAATACATCAGTCTTTACTTAAAAGACTTTAGAGTTTCCTGTGTTACTTCTACTCCTAACCCTTCTAATGTTCAGTACTTTTTCTAAACATCTGAGTCTTTAACCCAGTGCCATGTTAATTTGTTCATACAGCAGGAAAAAGGGTTCTAACATTATTTAAAGTATGTCCTAAACCTTCTGGTATTTAATTTAGTTTTCTTTTTAATATTTAAACAGTCAATTCATCAGCAATGGATGCATTCATATGGCACAAGGAAGAGTTCTAATTTTATTTCCTTTCTGTTGTATGAAAATATATTACTATTTAACATAGCCGGCTGTAGGTACCCATTCAATGTCTGATAAATGAACACATGGCAGAACTTGAATGGAGCAGATCAGGCTTCATAAGAGATGGTACCTGAGCAGCAACCTAAAGAATATATAGTTAACAAGCTGATTTAGGGTGAGGTACGCTTCAGGTAAGAGGTAACAGCCTACTGCCAAGGCACCATCAAGTAGCCAGGGGTTAGAAAGAGACTAACAGGGGGCCTTGGGTCTCTCCAGAGCACACTGTCTCTGGTCTAGAATCAGGCATGCTAAGTTTAAAAGCATGCCTTCCACTCCTGTTCATTATCACACAGGCTCAGATCTCTTTTGCCATACCAATCCAGGAAGCCAGCAAACCTACCCTGTGACCCCGAAAACAACCTGTTTTAATTTCATAAGACACCATGTGACTGGGGATGAGTTCTAGACTTAAGAGCCTGTCTTTCCTGAGATACAACATCCACTTGACTCTGAGCAGTTATTTCATGTCCGTGGGCCTCCGTTTCCCCATCTGTTCCCGCTCCCTGCACTGGCTAAGATGAAAGGCACCATCCTTGGAGACAGAAAAGCCCTGCGTATGTTTTTTTTGTAAATTGCCTTTCTCCATACCACTTTGGGCGAGTCATCCTGCTGCCTTTTCAAGGTCATTTTGAATTTGGATCGGTTCTTTCCCAGTTCTAGCTGAGCTTCTGCAGGAATCTGCCCGAGCCCTGGGGGTGTTATCTGGAAACGCAGCATGCAGACTCCCATGTCCACAGTGCTGACAGACCCATTAACTCACGGAGCCCCGAGAAAAGATGCTCGCAGAGTTCCATGGGGCTATTACTCAGCATTTAAACGGCACTTGAACATCACTCCATTATAGCAAAAGCAGAAATGTTCTGTCTTCTGGCTCCATTATTCAGGCTTCCTAACTGCCAGATCAAATACACATCATGCCCTGGTTTGCTGATGGCTCCTGAGGTAATTTTAGATCTGGCTCCTAAAAAAGCTAAAAAGGAGATGAGCAAATTCCTCTCCTACTCAAGTCTCCCACAGCAGGAGTGCCCATCACCCAGTGGAGCCAAGTTTTCTCATAAAAAGATGTACTTTAAAAAAATGGCTTAAAAAAATATGGTTTCATATTTCACTAAAAACCTGCATCAAACACCCACACTGAGATATAAAGATTATTTAGGTCATTATGTCTGTGGCCTCGGGTGCATCTTGTGGCCTTAGTGGTTCCCAGCTTTAGCTTCCCGGTTAATAAATTATGTGGAATTTCTGCTCTGTGCTCTGTGATGACCAAAAGGGATGGGATGGGAGGGAGTGAGACGGAAGCTCCTGCGGGAGGGGATATATGTATGCTTGAGAGTTGATTCACGCTGTTGTACAGCAGAAACTAAAACATCACTGTAAAGAAATTATACTCCAATTAAATACATAAAAATTTTTAAAGTTTTTAGAAATTCAGGAGAAGATCCATTCTTGTCACATTATAAAGGGATCTATGAGTTCAGAATTTCAGAAGCACAGAGGAAATACTCAGCTCAGTTGCTCTCTTTGAGACTCTATGGACTGCAGTACACACCATGCCTCTTTGTGCAACATTAACTCCCGGAGTTCACCCAAACTCATGTCCATTGATTTGGTGATGCCATCCAACCATCTCATCCCTCTGTTATCCCCGTCTCCTCCTGCCCTTAATCTTTCCCAGAATCAGAGTCTTTTCAAATGAGTTAGCGCTTCACATCAGGTGGCCAAAATATTGGAATTTCAGCTTCAACATCAGTCCTTCCAATGAATACCCAGGACTGATCTCCTTTAGGATGGACTGCTTGGATCTCCTTGCAGTCCAAGGGACTCTCAAGAGTCTTCTCCAACACCACAGTTCAAAAGCATCAATTCTTCGGTGCTCAGCTTTCTTTATGGTCCAGCTCTCACATCCATACATGACTACTGGAAAAACCATAGCCTTGACTAGATGGACCTTTGTTGACAAAGTAATGTCTCTGCTTTTTAATATGCTGTCTAGGTTAGTCATAACTTTCCTTCCAAGGAGTAAGCGTCTTTTATTTTCACAGCTGCAGTCACCATCTGCAGTGATTTTGGAGCCCCCCAAAATAAAGCCAGCCACTGTTTCCACCATTTCCCCATCTATTTGCCATGAAGTGATGGGACCAGATGGCATGATCTTCGTTTTCTGAATGTTAAGCTTTAAGCAAACTTTCTCACTTTCCTCTTTCACTTTCATCAAGAGGCTCTTTAGTTCCTCTTCACTTTCTGCCATAAGGGTGGTGTCATCTGCTTATCTGAGGTTATTGATATTTCTCCCAGCAATCTTGATTCTAGCTTGTGCTTCATACAGCCCAGCATTTCTCATGATGTACTCTGCATATAAGTTAAATAAGCAGGGTGACAATATACAGCCTTGACGTACTCCTTTTTCTATCTGGAACCAGTCTGTTGTTCCATGTCCAGTTCTAACTGTTGTTCCTGACCTGCATACAGATTTCTCAAGAGGCAGGTCAGCTGGTCTGGTATTCCCATCTCTCTTAGAATTTTCCACAGTTTGTGGTGATCCACACAGTCAAAGGCCTTGGCATAGTCAATAAAGCAGAAATAGATGTTTTTCTGAAACTCTCTTGCTTTTTCCATGATCCAGCAGATGTTGGCAATTTGATCTCTGGTTCCTCTGCCTTTTCTAAAACCAGCTTGAATATCAGGGAGTTCACGGTTCACGTATTGCTNGCAATATATATATTTAATAAGTGTCTTTAAACAGAAACACACATACAACAAAGTTATGTATTGATTAGTTGACAAATGACCACTGACTTGTGGGACCCTCACTCCTAATTTCCCCTAGGAGGAATAATTAAATATTCACTAACTCAGTGTTTAAAATGATTTTATAGAATATAACTACAGAGAATAACAAGAATCAACTTTACTTTTTTTTTTTCTTTCAGGAATTGACTTCACTGTACATTTGTGCATTTTTCCTTAATGGTGTATTTTGAATATTTTCCCGTGTTATTAAATATTCTTCAAAATCTTTTTTAATGTCTGTGTAGCAATACAGTATACAGATGGGCTGTCAGTTTATTTAATAAATCTTTTTATAGAGCACTTACTAACCCTCCCCCAACTTTTTGCTAATGTATGCAATTCTGGAATAAACATCCTTGTAGCTTAATCTTTATCATGTACATGATTATTTTCTCACGATACATTTTCTGCAAATGAAATTTTGGAACACAGGATATGCACATTGAGATTTTTGCTGTTTGTAAGATTCCTTTGTGATCTTTCCTAATGTATTCTTTTCAAAATAAAAGGAAATTAACAAAAAACTATCCATTTTTATCAAATTTTGAAAATCTTTGTGGGATTTTGAAAAAAAATTATAAAGGTTATTTTTATCTTTTATTTCAGTGGCCCTTTATAGCAACTGTTTTCTAATGTATTTAAGTAGCAATGCAGTGTACTTTAGATATGGAGAGAATTTCAGATTAGATAAGAATGCACTTGCAAGAGCCTTTATGTTTAACCATCACTTTTCATTGATAAAGTTGGAGCCTGGTTTGAATATTTTAATGTGAATTCAAGATTTTAAAAGGAAGCAAATGGGGGATGAGGGAATGGATTGGGAGTCTGGGATTAGCAGATGTAAACTGTTATATATAGAATGGATAAACAATGAGGTCCTACTGTATAGCAGAGGGAATTATATTCAATATCCTGCCATAAACTGTAATGGAAAAGATTATGAAAATGAGTATATATAAGTATAACCGAATCACTCTGCTGTACACCAGAAACTAACACAAGATTGTAAATCAACTGTACTTCAGTACAAAGAAATTAATTAAATAGTTCCTTTCCAAAAGAACAAAGAAACCAAATTATAGCTTTGATTTCTTCTGAATGTTGTAGCCCATAGGTAAGGAGGAGAATTCAGACTGTTGACCTCCATTTACAACCCCTCTGGTTTCCTTCTA
>SJXQ01000974.1:0-44800 GCA_006408695.1 Aepyceros melampus
TTCTTCTGAGGGATTCCTGCACAGAGTAGTAGATATAATGGTCATCTGAGTTAAATTCATCCATTCCAGTCCATTTTAGTTCGCCGGTTCCTAGAATGCCTATGGTCACTCTTGCCATCTCTTGTTTGACCACTTCCAATTTGCCTTGATTCATGGACCTGACTTTCCAGGTTCCTATGCAATATTGCTCTTTACCACATCAGACCTTGCTTCTATCACCAGTCACATCCAAAGCTGGGTATTGTTTTTGCTTTGGTTCCATCCCTTCATTCTATCTGGAGTTATTTCTCCACTGATCTCCAGCAGCATATTGGCACCTACTAACCTGGGGAGTTCTCTTTCAGTATCCTATCATTTTACCTTTTCATACTGTTCATGGGGTTCTCAAGGCAAGAATACTCGAGTGGTTTGCCATTCCCTTCTCCAGCTATTTAGTACCTAAGAGAGAACTGCTAATATGAGTTTCAAGATATTCATTGTTATAAAATAACTTAATTTTGTTCTTTGTTCAGCATTTTAGTTTTAATAATTTTCAGCTATCAGAGTAACAGTCATATAATTTCAGGCACTGTTTGTTTGTTTTTACTTCTGAAAAATTGCCTTTAGCATGAACTCTTTTAAACGAGCTGTTCTTACAACTTGTTTTATGAAGCTGGCACTATCCTGACAGCAAAATTTGTCAAGGACATTACAAAAAAGGAAATTGCAGACCAGTATCACTCAGAGATCGTAAAAGTCTGTGACAAATTATTAGAAAATTCAAACCTGCAATATGTAAAAATGAAAAGACATCAAGACTAAGTGGAGTTTATCCCAGAGTTGCAAGATTGGTTTAACAGTTGGAAGTCAAAGAACAAAAGAGAAAAAATAATCATCTTGATTGATGCAGAAAATATATTTTGACAGAATTTAGCATCTACTCATGATAAAAATTTGGCAAACCAGATAAGAAGGAAAGTTCTTAAGTGTGATTAAAGAGCATCTGTGAAAAACCTATGGGCAGTATTGCAGTTAATAATAAAATATTGAATGCTTTTTCCTAAAATATTGAAAAGGCCGGAATTTTACTCTCATCACTTCTATTTAATATTATATTGGATGTCTTAGTATAATAATACAAGAGAAAGCAATAAAAATCATACGTGATTGAGGGCTTTTGGTTTAAGATGGTGGAATGGAAAGGTGTGTACTGATCTCCTCCTGCAAGAGCACCAAAATTGCAACTGTTTTGAACTCTTGAACAGTCATTGACAGGAGGATGTTGAAACCCATCAAAAAAAAATACCCCACATCCAAAGAAGAGGCCACAGTGAGATAGTAGGAGGAGCGCAATTGCAATAAAATCCACTCCCATACCGCTGAGTGGGCAACCCACAAACTAGAGAACAGTAACACTGAAGAAGTTCTCCGACTCTTGTGAAGGTTCTGAGCCCCATGTCAGGCTTTCCAGCTTGAGGATCTAACAAAGAATGGGAATCCCCAGGGAATCTGACCTTGACGGCCAGCAGAATTTGATTATAGGATTTCCACAGGACTGGGGGATACAGAGACTCTACTCTTTGAGGGCACAAAGTTTTGCTTGTACCAAGACCCAGGGGAAAGGAGGAGTGACCTCACAGGAGACTGAGCCAGACCTACCTGCTAGTGTTAGGCAGTCTCCTGTGGAGGCATGGGTGAGCAAGGGCTTGCCACAAGGATAAGGGCACTGGCAGCAGCAGTCCTGGAAGATGCCCCTTGGTGTAAGCCCTCTTGGAGGTCACCATTAACCCTAACATAGAGTTCATAGACCCCAGAGCGGGTCACCTCAGGCCAAACAACCAACAGGGAGGGAGCACAACCCCGCCCATCAGCAGATAATTGGATTTTAACTTTACTGAGCAAAGCCCTGCCCACTAGAGCAAGACCCAATTTTCCCCACCCAGTCCCTCCATCAGGAACCTTATATAAGCCACACTTAGCATCATCTACTAGAGGGCAGATAAAATAAGCGAGAAGAACCACAGTCTCAAAAGCATCATAGAAAGTTAATCAGGATGAAAAAGCAGAAAGTTATGTCCCACATGAAGGGGTGAGATAAAATGCCTCAAAAAACTAAATGAAGTGGAGATAGGAAACCTTCCAGAAAAAGAAATCAGAATAATGATAATGAAGATGATTCAGGATCTTGGTAACAAAATGGAGAAGATGTTAAGAAGTGTTTACCAAAGACCTAGAAGCACTAAAGAGCAAGCAGACAGAGATGAACAATACACTAGAAGGAATCAATAGCAGAATAACTGAGGCAGAAGAATGCATAAGTGATTTGGAGAACAAAATGGTGTAAATCACTGCCACAGAACAGAATATAGGGGAAAAAAAGACAGTCTTGAGACTTCTGGGCAATGTTAAATGCATGAACATTTGCATTATAGGGGGAATCCCAGAAGGAGAAGAGAGAGAAAGGACTAGAGATAATATTTGAAGCAATAATAGCTGAAAACTTCCCCAATATGGGAAAGGAAACAGTCAGCCAAGTCCAGGAAGCACAGAGAGTCCAGGCAGAGTAAACCCAAAGAGGAACACACCAAGACACACAGTAATCAAACTGACAAAAATTAAAGACAAAGAAAATATTAAAGCAACAAGGGAAGAAAATGACAAAAAACATACAAGAGAACTTCCATAAGGTTATCTGCTGATTTCTCAACAGAAACTCTACAAACCAGAAGGAAATGGCATAATGTAAAGTGATGAAAGAGAAGAACCTATAACCAAGAATAGTCTCCCAACAAGACTGTCCTTCAGATTTGATGGAAAAAATCAAAAGCTTTCCAGACAAGCAAAAGTTAAGAGAATTCAATGTCACTAGACCAGCTTTACAACAAATGCTAAAGGAACTTCTCTAAGTAGAAAATAACAAGAGAAGGAAAAGACCTATGCAAAATAAACCCCAAACAGTTAAGAAAATGGTAATAGGATCATACTTATGGATAATTACCTTAAATATAAAGACTAAATGTACCAACCAAAAGACATAGACTGGACAGATGAGAACATGTACATGTATGTACTTCAACTTACCACATCACTCTACTTAACCCCCCAAATTATATGTAATTATTTTATATTGTTAGATTAATCATATTTCCTAATGATTTTTATTTTTTCTCTGGCTATTGATTGTGAAAGCTAATAAACATCTTTACTATTGTGATTATGTAACTATTATTCACTTACTACCATTGTATCATGATTGGTCAACAGAAGATAGTAGAATTCTATATCACCAAAGCTATCATTTAGTAGAAAAATCTATAATCACTTTTTAAAATCCAGATGCATATCAGAATTATCTTAGAATATTTTCATAAATACAAATGCCCAGCCAGGTATTGCATTTTTTTTTTCCAGAGCTCCAGATGGTTTCTAATGAGTAGCCATGTTTAAAAATAACTAGACTATATGATGATCTTTTTTCTAGTTTGTTTCACTTTTTCTGTTTCATATTCAATGCTCCCATTTCATTTAGTTTGTTTCCAACTTCTCCATCTCTTCTTTTCTTTTTGATGTTCTTTCTCAAACCTTTATCAAGCATAGTAGAAAAGCCTTTGTATAGATATATATATAGTATATATGATAATAGATATATTTTAGAAAACATGAATTTTTGCCTAGCTAAAAAATTTATGACATTTTGATTCCACTTGCTTAACTTAGTATGAATAGAATGCTAGGTTTCTAATTTAAAAAAAAAAATAAAAGGCAACAAGCAACACAGGTTTATTGTATAGTACAGGGAACTATAGTCAGTATCTTGTAATAACCTATAATGGAAAAGAATCTGAAAATATATGTGTGTGTATATAACTGAATCACCTTGCTGTGCACTTAAAATACTGTAAGTCAACTATACTTCAATAAAATATATATATTAAGAAAAAAATACATGTATTTGAAAGGAAAAAAGTAAAACCCTTTGTGGATTTGAAAATCCTAGCATATCTGCAACAGTGAAAACAGTGGCTGACTTTACTTTTTTGGGGCTCCAAAATCCCTGCAGATGGTGTCTGCAGCCATGAAATTAAAAGACGCTTACTCCTTGGAAGAAAAGTTATGATCAACCTAGACAGCATATTGAAAAGCAGAGACCTTATTTTGCCAACAAAGGTCCATCTAGTCAAGGCTGTGGTTTTTCCAGAGGTCATATATGGATATGAGAGTTGGACTGTAAAGAAAGGTGAGGGCTGAAGAATTGATGCTTTTGAACTGTGGTGTTGAAGAAGACTCTTGAGAGTCCTTTGGACTTCAGGGAGATCCAACCAGTCCATCCTAAAGGAAATCAGTCCTGAGTGTTCACTGGAAGGACTGATATTGAAGCTGAAACTCCAATACTTTGGCCAACTGATGCGAAGAGCTGACTCATTTGAAAAGACCCTGCCTGATGTGGGAAAGGAGGAGAAGGGGATGACAGAGGATAAGATGGTTGGATGGCATCACCGACTCAATGGACATGAGTTTGGGTAAACTCCAGGAGTTGATGATAGACAGGGAGGCCTGGCGTGCTGCAGTCCATGAGGTCACAAAATTGGACACAACTGAGCAACTGAACTGAACTGAGCATATCTGCAATATAAGTACTAGAATTAATAACCGAATATGGCATACAAGGCTGTAGCATATAACCCCAAAATTAATTTTTGGAGAGAGATGTGAAATCTTTTCTGAAACAGCATCAGGACTTTGTTACCAAAGCATACTTGGGTTCGCTTGCCCACACATTAAAAGCCAGTCTACTGATATCGGTTTGTGGTGAAGGAAATTGCAGCATTTATTGTTGGGTACTGTACATGGAGTCCAGGACAGCTAGTTTTCAGAAAACCTGAACTCCTCAGTTGGTTTCAGCAAAGTATTTTTAAAGGCAGAGTGAGGGAGGATTGTACCCGGTTATGTGATGGATTTGTGTATAGTTCTCTGATTGGTTCATGGTGAAGTAAATGGTGGTGTCACAGGGGTTAATTTTCATCCTTAGGCTCCAGTAGGTCATGGGTGCTCATGGTCATCAAGTAGTTAAATTCTTTCATTTGGAAGGGGTTTTAGCATCTGTAAAACAATTAAGGAAATTCAAATCAGAAACTATTATCTAGGTACTTTCAGTTGAGTTCAGTCACTCAGTCGTGTCCGATTCTTTGCGACCCCATGAATCGCAGCACGCCAGGCCTCCCTGTCCATCACCAACTCCCGGAGTTCACTCAGACTCACGTCCATCGAGTCCGTGATGCCATCCAGCCATCTCATCCTCGGTTGTCCCCTTCTCCTCCTGCCCCCAATCCCTCCCAGCATCAGAGTCTTTTCCAATGAGTCAACTCTTCGCATGAGGTGGCCAAAGTACTGGAATTTCAGCTTTAGCATCATTCCCTCCAAAGAAATCCGAGGGCTGATCTCCTTCAGAATGGACTGGTTGGATCTCTTGCAGTCCAAGGGACTCTCAAGAGTCTTCTCCAACACCACAGTTCAAAAGCATCAATTCTTCGGCGCTCAGCCTTCTTCACAGTCCAACTCTCACATCCATACTTTAGAGAGGAGCTAAAAACAAAGGATTCTTTACCAATTGAGCTATGAGGGAAGCAGAGCATGGGCTTCCCTCAAAGCTCATTTGGTAAAGAATCTGCCTGCCATGCAGGAGACCTGGCTTCAATTCCTGGGTTAGGAAGATCCCCTGGAGAATGAAGTGGCAACCCATTCCGATATTCCTGCCTGGAGAATCCCATGGACAGAGGAGCCTAGCAGGCTACAGTCCATGGGGTCACAGAGTTGGAGACGGCGACTAAACCATCAAGAGCAGAGGATATGGGGGAGGGATCTCTTGGGGAAGGCCCCATAGGGTCCTGCTTGTAAAATAACTTCTTTTCTAATACTCTGAATTAATTAGTTTCAAAAGTAAACAGTTTCAAAAGATGTCAGCCCAGAAGTTCTGATTTTTTTTTTTGCTAATTTATTTTTAATTGAAGGATAATTGCTTTACAGAATTTTGTTGTTTTCTGTCAAACATCAACAAGAGTCAGCCATAGGTACACCCTGTCCCCTCCCTCCCAAACCTCCTTCCCATCTCCCTCCCTATCCCACCCTTCTAGATTGTCACAGAGCCCCTGTTTGAGTTCCAAGTCATACAGCAAATTCCCATTGGCTATCTATTTTACATATGGTATTGTGAGTTTCTCTCTCCATATGTTCATCTACATGTGGAGTGGGTTGTATTAGCCTCAGGTGTACAGCAAACTGATTCCATGTATATATTACAAAATAGGCAACACAATAAGTCTAGTTAATATCCATAACCACAGAGTTAAACATTTTTTTCTTATACTGAAAACTTTTGTGATACACTGTCTTAGCTACTTTTAAATATTCAAAATAGTATTATTAACTATAGATACCATTACAGCACCAGAACTTATTTACTGTATTACTGGAAGTTTATGTCTTTTGACTCATTCACCTTCCCCCACCCACACACACCACCCCACTTCACCCTAACCCACCTGCCCCATAACCACCTGTTTTCTGTATCTGTAAGTTTATTTTTGTTCTGTATATTGTATGTAAGTGAGATCATATAGTATCTGTCAACTAATTTCACTTAGTGTAATTCCCAGTTATTCCCATGTCTTGGCTGTTGTAAATGCTGCAGTGAGCATGGTGGTACAGATATCTTTTTAGTGTTTTTGTTTCCTTCAGGTAAATACCCAGAAATGGAATTACTGGATCCTATGGTAGTTCTATTTAACATTTTTTGAGAAATCTCCTTTCTGTTTTCCATAGGGATATACCAGTTTACGTAATCATCGACAGTGTATAAGGATGGTCTTTTCTACACATACATGCCAACACTTGTTATTTTTTGTCATTTTTGTAATAGCCATTCTAATAAGCATGAACTGATAATCTCATTGTGACTTTGATTTGCATTTCACTGATTATTAGTAGCATTGAGCTCCTTGTTATGTACGAGTTAGTCATTCTGTATGTCTTTTTTGAAAAAAGTATCTATTCAGATCGTCTGCCTGATTTTTAATGATTGGTTTTTGTTATTGAACTGTATGAGTTCTTAATTTTTTTTTTTTTTTTTTGCAGAGGCATATAGTTTGAACTATGGTCAGTTGTTTTCTATTTTCTCTTTAAACTAGAATTTTATGGATAATAAATTTCATCTTTACTTGATCATATTTTTATCGTGTTTGCTTTTTTCTAAACTAGGTTTTATCTTTTACTGTTTCTACTAGTTTTATAAGTGATTGACCTTTACTGTATCTTTGCCTTTACCAATGAGATTTTTCCTCCCACAGTTTTCATATTTCTTGTAGTCTTTTCTTTTTTTAAAATATAAATTTATTTATTTTAATTGGAGGTTAATTACTAGTCTTTTCTGCTTAGGAAAGTACTTTTAGCCTTTCTTGCAAAGCTGGTTTGGTGGTGCTAAACTCTTTACAGAAGCTTGTCTATAAAACTCTTGTCTCTCCTTCAAATCCGAATGAAAGCTTTGCTGGATAGAGTATTCTTCGTTGTAGGTTTTTCCCTTTCTTTGTTTTAAATATTATCATGCCACTCCCTTCTGACCAGCAGAATTTCTTTTGAAGAGTCTGCTTATAGCCTTATGGGGATACCTTGTATGTCTTGTTGCTTTCCCCCTGTTGCTTTTAATATTCTCTCTTTATCATAAGTTTTGCCATTTTAATTACAGTGTGTCCTGGTGTGGTCCTCTTTAGGTTGCTTCTGTTTGGAGTTCTGTGCTTTCTGCACCTGAGTGTGTGTTTCCTTCTACCATGTTAGGGAAGCTTTCAGCTCTTATGTCTTCAAATATGTTCTCTGCCTCTTTTTCTCTCTCTTCTCCTTCTGGGACCCATATAGTGTGAATATTAGTGCACTTGATGTGTCTCAGAGGTCTCTTAAAATTTCCTCAGTTTTTAAATTCTTTTTGCTGTTCAGCTTGAGTGATTTCCACTACTCTGTCCCCAGCTCAATGATCCATTTCTCTGTATCATCTAATCTACTATTGATTCCTTCTATTGTATTTTTTATTTCAGTAGTTGTATTCTTCAGCTCTGCTTGGTTCTTTATATTTTTCTAATTCTTTGTTTAAAATTTCTAACTTTTCATTCTGTTCGTTCAATCTTCTCTTGAGTTCCTTGATGATCTTTATAATCACTTGAATTCAAATCACCTTGAATTCTCTATTGGGTTGATTGCTTGTCTTCACTTTATTTAGTTCTTCTTTTGGGTTTTTATCTTGTTCTTTCATTTGGAATCTATTCCTCTGTCACCTCATTTTGCTTAAATTGTTGTTTTTGTGTCTATGTATTTGTTGGGTTATATTTCCCAATCTCAGAGAAGTGGTCTTATGTAAGAAGTATCCTATGGGGCCCAGCAGAACACTCTCTTCTGGAGCTCTATGCTTCAGGGGTACCCTCTGTGTGGACTGCTTGATTCCTTCTACAGGCAGTCTGGTAGGCATAGCTTGCCCCAGCCTGGTTGTCTTGAGGCCGCACCCTGTGGGTAGCTGCCCTCTGTTGGCGGGTGGGGCTTGGTCCTGGCGTGGCTGGCTGCATGGTGAGAGTAGTCCTGGTGCTGGTGCCAGCCTGCTGGTGGGTGAGACAGGATCAGGAGGGAGCTGGCTATGGAGCCCTGGGAGGTGTGTGGGGGTGTGGTGCTAGTATTGGCCTGCTGGTAGGCAGGGCCAGTTCCTGACACAGCTGGCTGAAGAGCCCAAGGTGTTCTGAAGTTGGTGTCTGCTCATTAGTGAGTAGGGCAGGGCCCTCAGGGTCCTGAACTGGAACCTGCGCATTGGTAGGTGGAGCTGAGTGCTGGGTTCTCTGGCTGTGGGGCCTGAGGGCCCTAGAGCTAGTGTCGGCCCTCTGGTGGACAGGCCAGGGTCCTTGGGCTCCTGGGGCTAGTGCCACCAGCTGGTGAGTGGGCCAGATCCTGGGCCCTTTGGTGGGTGAGGCAGGATCCGGGCTCAGAGGTCCTATAACAGTTGTCCTGTTGGTGGATGGGGCTGTGTTCTCACTCAGCTACCTGCCAGGACTGGTTCTTACTGGCTGGAAGGTAGGGGCAGTCTCAGTCCTAATAAGCAAGAGAGAGAATTCCATAATGGTAGATGCCAACACCAGTGTCCCCAAGGTAAGTACTCATTGCCTCTGCTGTCTGGTAGGCTCTTCAAGATTGGTCAGTGGGTCTGACCCAGGCTCCTTTCAGATTGGTGCTTCTGTCTTGGGTCCTGAAGCATGTGAGACTTCCTTTAAGAGTGCAGTCTCTTATTTCCCTTAGCCCTCTGGCTTTCCAGAAATAAAGCCCTGCTGGCCTCCAAAGTCAAGTGTTCTGGGACTTCATCTTCCCCATGTTGTACCTTCAGGTGGGGAGCCTGATGTGGGGCTCAGATCTCTGGGGTATGGATCCTGATTCTACCACATCTCTGCCCCTCTGCCCATATCATTGTGGTTCCTTCTTTATGTCTTTAGTTGTAGATCTTTTCTGCTAATCTTCAGGCTGTTCTCATTGATGTTGCTCTATACATAGTTGGAGTTTTGGTGTGCCCTTGGGAGGAGGTGAGCCCAGAGTCTTCCTACTCCACCATCTTGGCCCCCACCAGTTCTTAATATATTTTGGATTTTAACCCTTATCAGATATTTAATCTGCAAATATTTTCTCCCATTCCGTAAGAATTCCCATGCCATAGGAATACCATAGGTTTCTTTTTCATTTTGTTAATGATTTCCTTTTGTTGTGAAGAAGCTTTTTTGTTTGATGTAGTCCCACTTATTTTTTATTTTGTTGCGTTTTGGGAATCCGGTTCTAGCATTAGACTGAGTGAACAGTATAACAACGACCAAATGAAAATTGAAATACATGATATTATTTAATTCTAGGATCAAGCCCACTTTAGTTATATGGTTGATTTTTCTCTTTCCTAGATGTGTAGTCAACATATTTTATTCTTGATGTATCAACAACTTTAGTATAAAATTATGCTTTTTAAAAATCTGCTGAAGTCTTTCAGGCTTGGCACATTCTCTGTGAGCATGAAATCCACTTCTCTAGGCAGATAGCCTTGCTAAAGTAAATCAAGCAGAAAACTTGGCTTCAGATGAGTTAAGTCTTAGGAGTAGATTTAACAAGAGATACACAACACATGTATGCTAAAAATCATGAAACATTGCTAAGAGAAATTAAAGAAGGCCGAAATAAATGAGGAGATAAGAGATATCATAATCATGGATAGGAAACTTAATATTGTTAGATAGCAGTTATTCCCAGATTGGTCTAATGATTTAGTGTAATTCTAATCACAATCTTAAAAGGACTTTTTTTGTAGAAATTGATAAGCAGATCCTAAGATTTATCAGGAAATGTGAGCAATAGAGAATAACCAAAACAATCTTGAACATAAGAACAATGTTGGAGGATTTATTCTACTTGATGTTTAAGATTTACTGTGTATAAAGCTACCTAATCAAAAGAGTATAGTATTATTGTACAGATAAATCAGTGAGACAGAATATATTCATAGATGTAGTGTCAGTTGTTTTTGACAAAGATGCCAATACAATTCATATTGGAGCAGAAAATTTTCAACAGATGGTGCTGGGAAAATCAGAGATGTGTGGAAATAGCATTAACCTTGATATACCTCATGCCATTCACAAAAATTAATATGGGGTAGATCATAGATTTAAATGTAAACACAAAGTATGAGCTGTCTAGAAGAAAATACAAGAGGATACTTTTGCAAATCTGAGGTAGGCAAAGTTTTTTTTCCCCCTTGAGAAAGGTTTCAGAACACTAGAAGAAAAAGAAGACAAAATAACTGCATCCAAATTTAAAACTTCTCTTTATCAAAAGATAGCATCAAACAAATGAAAAATCAATCTATACTTGGGAAACAATATCTATAATTCATATATCTAACAAAGGATTGGGCATAAGATCTGTTCAACATATCCTTTACCAGAAGGATCTATGAATGGCTAAAAAGCACATGAAAACAAATACAGTATCATTGGGCTTCAGAGAAATACAAATTATAACTACAATTTCATATCAATTACCACTTGCTAAAATTATTAAAATTTAAAACTTACAGTGTTTTGGTGAGAATGTCAAGGAGCCTGAAACTCTCATATGCTGCTTGTGAGAGTGTGAAAGTCTGTGCAACCATTTTGGAAAACTGGTATTTTCTTACCCTCTGAACCAGCAATCTCACTGTTAAGTATTTTCCCAGGAGTAATAAAAGTATGTATCTGAAAAAAATGTTTATAAGCTTTATTTGTAATAGTCCCAGACTGGAAATACTAAATATTAGTAAACAGGAGATTTGGGATAAATTGCAGCATGTTCATATAGTGACATTTTGCTCAGTGATTAAAGAAAAACATGCACTACTGAAACACACAAAAACATGGCTGACTCTCCAAATTATGTGCAACGGGCAAAGCCAGAGAGAAGATAGTGCCAACTATATATCAAATTCAAGAACAGGCAAAACTGTGCTGATGGAAATCAGGTTAGTGGTTGCTTTGAGGAGAGGGGAAGATTGACTGGAAAAAGCATGAGGGAGTTTCATGGGTAATTGGAAATATTCTACATCTTGATTGGGATGATGGCTACATGGTTGTATACATTTGCCAAAATGCATGAACTATACACTTAAGATCTATGCATTTCACTCTATAAATTTAACTTTGAAAAGGCCATCGTTTTTTGACTTTTAGCAAGAATCATACCAAATGATTTCTTTTTTTCTATTCAAAAACTTGATCTTACTTCCAAGACTCCCTTTAAACTTTCTTAAAATTTACAATGGCTTGTACTTTTCTCTTTTTATTTTGCATCTTTGTTTTACTTATTGTATCTGTGTTAATCATATGCTTTTTTGTTCCATTATCTATTGTTTTCTGATGTTGATGTCTTTGTTTCACAGCTAGATTTCACTTACTGAGAAAGACATATTAGAAATTCCAATGATATTTATGTATTTATGTAGATCTCTATTTAGATTTTTTTTCACTTTTTGGATTATATATTTTGAGGATGTCCTATTAGGTGCATACAAATATATATATAGTTTTTATGTTTTTTGTTGGATTGACCCTTTTATCATTATAAAATGTTCTTTTTTATCTCTATTAATACCAATTGCCTTAAAATCTACTTGCTGTGATTAGTATAACAATATCACTTTTTCTCTGGCTTTGCTAAGTACATGCAAAATATTTGTTGTTTGTATGTTGTATTTTTTTTCTATCTGTTTTTTAGTCATTCTCTTTCTTTATTATAAGGTATATCTCTTATAATCAGCATGTACTTGGATTTTTTTAAAAAATCCTATCTGAAATTATTTGTTCTTTAATTGGATTGGAAGTCCTTTTACATTCAACATAATTACTTATAATTGGATTGAAATTTGCTATTTCCCTTTTGCCATCTGTTTTTTTTTTTTCCTCTTGGCATTGATATTAATTAAACATTTGTTATTATTCTATTTTCCCCTTTGAATAGTTAGTTAACTATAAATTCTTTTAAGGATTACCCTAGAGATGATTTCCTAAGAGACAGAGACTTCTATTTCTTGTTTTTTCTACAATACAGTAATTCAGGGGATCCAATAAACATTTGCAACCAATTCTTATAAAGTTACTGTATTCTCTTAATGTTTTTAAAGGACTTGAAATATTTTTTATGAATACAGTGTTAAATAAATTAATTTAACTGTTGTTTCTAGAATCACACCCAGAAAATTTGATACTGTTCAAGCATCCAAGGGTCACAAAAGTGGAATTGTCACCAGTAATGTTGAAGACTTAACTTTAAACAAGAGGGGAATACGGACATCATTTACATTTAGGAAAGTGAGGCAAACACCTTGTAATTGTAGTAAGTATATAATTTGTTTCTACTGTAAATGGAGTAAATCTACTTTGAAAATCTTTTAAAGTCCATCAGAACTGAGAAGAGCTTTATCTTAACTCCTTGTAATGGCATTTATCATATTCTGCCTTGTATTGTACTTACATATACTTTTCTTAACCACCCTCATTAGAGTTTATATTTCTTGAGGGCAGGAACTTACTCATCTTTATTTTCCTTAAACATAGTACTTGAGCATTATTGGATTCTAAATGTTTTATTTATTGTACTCATGGTTAAGAGGACTACAGTTTGGGGGCATTAAAGTATCACTGTACAAAAATAGATTTTTTTCTGTGAAACAGCTTATCACATTTCTAAACTACTTCTCATTAATGCAACAGAGAAATTGAGAATTACAAATTGTTCTATAATAAGTAGATAACTTTAGGGGGATAAAGAGTGGTTTGTCTTATTTGGAAAGGAGTGTTCAAAAACTTGTCAGGAGGATGCTGTTTTGTATTGTCTCTACAAGTGCATCATTACTTGTTATTCTTGGACTCAATAAATTAAAACCCCTGTTTGTTTTATAAATAATGACAGTGATGTTAAGGTTCTTTTTACATTTTGGTGGTTTCAATTATGGGAGGTATCACAACAGGAGCTTTTGGACTTAGTCATCTTAAAATTATGTTTTAAATTAGAAATCCTTTTTATATGTGCATGACATTATTATGTTAGGAAATTGAATGCTTCGTATTTGATATTGTCATGTTAGTGAAAAGTTTAAAATAGGTTTTAACAGATTTTTGATTCTTCTGCTAAAAGTGGCAATGAAGACTTAAAATATCACAATTTTTTCATTTATTAAAAATTTTTTTTTAGCAATTGATGAGTGTCTAACACAGCTATGGATTTACAAGCTATAAAAAAATAAAGCATGACTCTTGTACCCCAGGAACTTGAAGTTTAGTAGGAGGGAAAAGTTTGTTTTCTTATGCCAATATTTTTGTTGTTGTTAAGGACATTAAGTAATTTTTATTTTTTTAATTATAAAAGTATGATAACATTTACAGGAGACTTGGAAAATACAGAAAAAGTAATATATAGTTTTATAATATATTACAAGCATTTTAAAGTAGATAAATCAAGATTTTTATTTGGAGTTTCATTATCAAATTCTCAAAAAACAATAAAATACAGAATACAGAATTCTATTCTACAGAATAGAATACAGAAAAATAGAAGGATATAGTAGACCTGGAAAGCACTGTGAACCAGCTCAACAAAATTAAAGATTTATACAAATTTTCACACAGCAGCAGGGTACAAATTCTATTTAAGTTCCTGTAGACTATGAACCAGGAGACATTAGAATATCCAGGGACATAAAACCAGGTGCAAAATTTTCATGATCACACACTAGCAAAGTAATGTTCAAAATTCTCCAAGCCAGAATTCAACAGTGGTGAACGGAGAACTTACAGATGTTCAAGCTGGATTTTAAAAAGGCAGAGGAACCAGAGATCAAATTGCCAACATCCTTTGTATCATCGAAAAAGCAAGAGAGTTCCAGAAAAACATGTACTTCTGCTTTATTGACTATGCCAAAGCCTCTGACTGTGTGGATTATAACAACCTGTGGAAAATTTTTAAAGAGATGGGAAGACCAGACCATCCTATCTGCCTGGTATGAAACCTGTATGCAGGTCAAGAAGCAACAGTTAGAAGCAGACATTGAACAATGGACTGGTTCCAAATTGGGAAGGAGCATGTCAAGAATGTATATTGTCACCTTACTTATTATTTAACTTCTGTGCAGAGTACATCATGCGAAATGCTGAGCTGGATGAAGCACAAGCTGCCATCAAGATTTCTGGGAGAAATATCAATAACCTTGAATATGCAGATGATACTACCCTTATGGCAGAAAGTGAAGAATTAAAGAGCCTCTTCGTGAAGGTGAAAGAAGAGAGTTAAAAAGCTGGCTTAAAACTTAACATTCAAAACACGAAGATCATAGCATTTGATCCCATCAGTTCAGTTCAGTTTAGTCGCTCAGTCGTGTCCGACTCTTTGCGACCCCATGAATCGCAGCACGCCAGGCCTCCCTGTCCATCACGAACTCCCGGAGTTCACTCAGACTCACGTCCATTGGGTTAGTGATGCCATCCAGCCATCTCATCCTCGGTCGTCCCCTTCTCCTCCTGCCCCCAATCCCTCCCAGCATCAGAGTCTTTTCCAATGAGTCAACTCTTCACATGAGGTGGCCCATCACTACATGGCAAATAGATGGGGGAAACAATGAAAACAGTGACAGACTTTATATTCCTGGGCTCCAAAATCACTGCAGATGGTAACTGCAGCCATGAAATTAAAAGACGCTTACTCCTTGGAAGAAAAGCTAGACAGCATATTAAAAACTGTCTAGGACCAACCTAGACAGCATATTAAAAAGCAGAGACATTACTTTGCCAACAAAAGTCCATCTAGTCAAAGCTATGGTTTTTCCATTAGTCATGTGTGGATGTGAGAGTTGGACCATAAAGCAAGCTGAGTGCCGAAAAATTGATGCTTTTGAACTGTGGTGTTGGGGGAAGACTCTTGAGAGTCCCTTGGACTGCAAGGAGATTAAACCAGTCCATCCTAAAGGAAATCAGTCCTGAATATCATTGGAAGGACTGATACTGAAGCTGGAGCTCCAGTACTTTGGCCAGCTGATGTGAAGAACTGCCTCATTGGAAGAGACCCTGATGCTGGGAAAGATTGAAGGCAGGAAGAGAAAGGGAAACAGAGGATGAGATGGTTGTATGGCATCACCAACTTGATGAACATGAGTTTGAGCAAGCGCTTGGAGTTGGTGATTGACAGGGAAGCGTAGCATGTTGCAATTCATGGGGTCGCAAAGAGTTGCACACGACTGAGCAACTGAACTGAACTGAAAGATTTTGAAATCATATGGAGTCTGTTATCACTGTGAAATTATGTTAGAAATCAATATAAAAAGATATTTGAAAATAACATGCATATTTTCAAGTGCAGTGTGACGTTTACCAAGAGAGATCTTTGGCTGGCCATTGAAAGCCTCAGGAAGGTTAAAAGACTGAAGAAACACAGAGGGTGATTGCAGAGAAGAAAGCATTTAAGTGAGCAATTAATATCAATATGATAAATTAATATCAAGAATACATAAAAATCTCCATGTATTTGGTAGTTAAATGTCTCCTTTTAAATGATGGGTGTATCTAAGAAGCCATAACAAGGAAAATTGGAAAATATTTGTAACAGGATAAAAATGAAAGGAAAATTTATTTCATGCAGCTGAAGCTGCTCAGTGCAACTAAATACTATGTGGAATATTAGATACAGTATGAAAAGAAATAATGGACACTAAAGTGAAAGTGAAGTCGCTCAGTCGTGTCTGACTCTTTACGACCCGTGGACTGTAGCCCACCAAGCTCCTCTGTCCATGAGGTTCTCCAGGCAAGAATACTGGAGTGGGTTGCCATTTCCTTCTCACTTATGGACACTAGCATAAGTGAAATTTGAACAAAACCTGAACTTCAGTTCAGTTCAGTTGCTCATTCGTGTCCAACTCTTTGCAACCCCATGAATTGCAGCACGCCAGGCCTCCCTGTCCATCACCAACTCCCGGAGTTCACTCAGTCTCACGTCCATTGAGTCCGTGATGCCATCCAGCCATCTCATCCTCGGTCGTCCCCTTCTCCTCCTGCCCCCAAATCCCTCCCAGCATCAGGGTCTTTTCCAATGAGTCCACTCTTCACATGAGGTGGCCAAAGTACTGGAGCTTAGCTTTAGCGTCATTCCTTCCAAAGAAATCCCAGGGTTGATCTCCTTTAGAATGGACTGGTTGGATCTCCTTGCAGTCCAAGGGACTCTCAAGAGTCTTCTCCAACACCACAGTTCAAAAGCTTGGTCGTAACTTTTCTTCCAAGGAGTAAGCATCTTTTAATTTCATGGCTGCAGTCACCATCTGCAGTGATTTTGGAGCCCAAAAAAATAAAGTCTGACACTGTTTCCACTGTTTCCCCATCTATTTCCCATGAAGTGATGGGACCAGATGCCATGATCTTTGTTTTCTGAATGGTTGGACCTATGTAAAGTTTTGAGTGAATATAAATTAGAAATCTAGCATTCTATTCATGCTTAGTCAAGCAAATGGGACCAAAATATCATAACTTTTTAGCTAAGCAAAAATTTGTAAAGTTTCTAAAACGTATATATTATACTTACTATTTATGCATATATGTGTGTTTGTGTGTACAAAAGCTTTTTTACTACACTTGATAAAGGCCTGAGAAAGAACAACAAAAAAAGAGACCAAGAAATTGGAAAGTATAAACTATGAAATGGGAGTGCTGCATTTGTTAATTTAGTGTAAGGGATGGTGTAAGAAGCTCTGATTATTCAGTTTACAGATTTTTTTTTTTTTAAAGTTCAAGGCCAACTTTCAGATACTTTTAGTCAAAATTTGTAGACTTAAGTGATCCTCCCTTTACGTAATTTAGATGTTCATAGTTTCCAAGAGAATACAATTTTTACCAAGACTAGTTGAAAGTTGTATATTGTAGTGTAATTGTAATTCTCTTGTAACCGACATACTAACCCATCTGTTCCCACATGTATGTTAGAGCCCTCTAAGTTTCTAGGGCTACCGTTTTCTTAAATGTCCACATAAAGTGTTTAGAGCCTCACTTTACTCATTAGTAGGGACTAGATAGTTCCACCCCCATTTAAGATTTGGCATCTTCTAGTTACATTTAGGGAAAATTCCTGAAGTCATCAATGCTATATAGCCCAATTCTGTGCTGCATATGATTTATAAATATTGCTTTAAGTCTTATCTGTGATTTTTCTGGGAATACTACTTTTTGCTTTATTCTCTAGTATGCTGCTGCTGCTGCTAAGTCGCTTCAGTCGTGTCCGACTCTGTGCGACCCCAGAGACGGCAGCCACCAGGCTGTGTGTCACAGGCTGGCTGAAGACAAAGGGAATTTAGAGCATAGCAGAGAATAGGAAGAATTTGAAATGAATATAAGATGTTATTATAAAGAACAAGGAACAACTTCAAATTTAATTTGACATATTGTATCCTAAATTTCCTCAGTTACCTCCTTTACTTTGTGTTCTCCTTAGGATTTATTCTTTTTTTTTTTTTTTTTGAAGGAGGCAGCACAATGTAGTCATTGAGAATGTGGGTTTTGGAGTTTCTGTTGCCTAGGTTCAAATCTTAACTCTGTGACTTACCTTCTTTGTCACTTTAGTATCATTATTTAATGTTCTTTGTCAGTTTCCTCATCTGTAAAATGAATGTGCTGGTTCCTATCTCACAGTGTTACTGTGAGACAATATATATAAACCACTTGAAATAGTATTCATTAAATCTTGTGATTATTACCAAGTCACACACTGTTTCTAGGTCTGGTTCTTCTTCTGAGAGTATTAGGGTCCCCAGAACTCCTACTAAGACAAAACCCCTAAATCCTATTAATTGCTAAGTTTCTTCAGGTTAGACCAGGCCCATCAAGATCCTTTCTTGAACAGGACCCTTAATCCTAAGATGAAATAAGCATCTTCAGTATAAGGCATGCAGAATTACAGTCATGTTTTGTTGCAGATGGATTTACCCCTTTTTATATTAGACCCTTCACATATATAACTGGTAAGAACTACTCTTTTAAAATGATAAATAAGAACCTACTTATCCCGAGTTATCAAGTGTGGATTGATTTGCCTTTTGTGAAAGAGTCATAACTTTATGATTCATTTGGATAAAAATAATGGTTTAGGGACTTCCCTGGCAATCCAGTGGTTAAGACTCTGCACTTCCAATGAGGAGGCATGGACTCAATCTCTGTTCGGGAGTCTAAGATCGCACATGCCACATGATGTGGCCTAAAAATAAATAAATAAATGGTTTATATTGCTTTATTTTTTTTCATTAGGTTACCCTTTGGTCTGTGATAGCCAGATGAAGGAGACTTCTGCATCATTGCCAGAGAGTGATAAAGAAGCCTTACAACTGGAGCAGGATTATGTCCATCGGGTTTATGAAGAAATTGCTAGGCACTTCAGCAGCACGAGACACACCCCTTGGCCACATATAGTAGAGTTTTTGAAAGCTTTGCCGAGTGGTTCATTAGTTGCTGATATTGGATGTGGAAATGGAAAGTATCTTGGCATCAATAAGGAGTTATATATGGCAAGTAATTATCTTTTCTGGCTTTATTTTTGCTTTATTTGTAAAGGTTATCATCACCTTCCTCATGTTATAATGCTGTGTTTTTAGGTCATTACAGAAAATTTATAACCAACAGGTTGAAAATTAATGAATGTTCTTATTCTTTTCATTCCCCTAGAAATTTATAGGCATGCTATTATTTGTAGTTTTTTGGGGTTTTGTTCCCTTTAGATTATGCTCTCTAAGAAGATTACTTTATCTTCTATCTTCTACTTACTATCTTATATAACTCTTTACATGTTATAAAAAGGATTTTTATTTAAAGGAAACATTTTCTTTGCTTAGTTCCTCATAAGAAGTATAAAGTAGATACTTTGATCCATCTTTAATAATTGAAGAAATTGAGTCTCACAGAATTTTTATATTATTTCCTTGGTATTGTATTATTGGGCTTCCCTTGTGGCTCAGACAGTGAAGAATTTGCCTGCAGTGCAGGAGACCTGGGTTTGATCCCTGGGTTGGGAAGATCCCATGGAGGAGGGCATGGCAACCTACTCCAATATTATTGCCTGGAGAATCCCCATGGACATAGGAGCCTGGCAGGCTACAGTCCACGGGGTTGCAAAGAGTCAAACACAACTGAGCGACTAAGAAGAAGTGAAAGTCGCTCAGTTGGTCCGACTCTTTGCGACCCCATGGACTGTGTAGTTCATGGAATTCTCCAGGCCTGAAAACTGGAGTGGGTAGCCTTTCCCTGTCTTAGAGGAGATAACTAGAACTTAAGCCCATGCCTTATGACTCCAAATCTAGTATTCTTTTACTCATAGTAGAAAAAAAATGGTTAGTATTTATTGTCTTTCTTTTGAGAAAATTAAGCCTCAGGTAGATTAAAACTTTGACCAAGGTTATAGTGCTCAACCTAGGATTGAACCCACTTCTCTTCTGATGCCAGAGTTTTCAGTTTTTACAATTTCCTTTCCTTAGGGATCACTTTTTTTCTCCTGCTATGTTAGGAAGTAGGAAGTTCTCTGTGCATTAGTGTGTTGTTTGTAAATACTCCTGTCAACGCTACTCCCTGAGAATTGGAGCTTCCCTTTCTCAAAGTTAGGGAAGGAAGGACTAGAGTAAGGGGATTATGTAAGGAGAATGAGAGCAGTTCACTCATGGACTGTTGTAGTATGTCAGATTGCTTGTAATCTTTACCTCATCCTAGATATTATACACCTACATAAAGAAAGAAAGATAATACTGCAGTTGAGGAAAGGTAGACTTTCTTCATTAAGAGGCAGACAAAACAATTGCTTTTCATCAAAATAAGACATAAGTATTCATATATTGCCATTATGTTTACGACTAAATTTTAGTTTATAAAGAATAAGGTCTTGTGAATTAACTTTGTTCATTTTGAAGAGGAAATAGGTTTTAGATTTGTCACAGCTCAAACCATAGTTTCAAACAATATATCTTCTGATGTTTTAATCTTAAGGGACTGACCAAAAATGTTTTTCACTGAGTTCTGCTTTTACACTTTCTTGATGATAACCTGTGGCTTTATCTAGTCAGGTATCATTTGTGACAGTGAAACTAGGTTGAAGTCAGCCACATTGATTCAGTCATATGATAACATTATCCTTTTACAGTCAAGACAAATGATTTCTTGATAATCTGAACCAAGAATCTAAAGCTGATTCAAGAAGAATATATTCAGAAGAATTAGAAAATCTTAAGTGCCCTCACTCTCCATTATCTGCATTCATTTCATCTGTGGCAGGCTGCATGTATTCTTTTCTCTCTGCTCTTCTACTGCCATTTTCTGACCTCAGAGAAGGCTCAGTAGATGTTGTTCATGAATGAATGAAAACTACTTGTCTGGGTTGGAGTTAGGGTTTTCATTATACAAGAAACGGAATTATGTATGATAAAAGAGAATCCTACTTTTTTAAGCTGCTGAGGCTCCAACCTGGATGGAGCAATGATATTTGAGTGTATTTTGTTTTTTGTTTTTTGTTTTTTTTGTAACTAATCTGATTTATTTTTATTCAGTAAACACTTCTTATGTTTCAATATTTCTCAACATTAATGAATACTTAGTATTCAACTATATTCTACTTTTTTTTTTTTAGTATCTGGCAGCTATTTTTTTTTCTTTTTTTTTAAATTAATTTTTACTTTTTAGTTTGTTTTGCTTTACAACACTGTATTCGTTTTGCTACACATAGACATGAATCAGCCACGAGTGTACATTTGAGTGTATTTTGAACAGCATCTTTGAGCGTGAAAATACATGCGTTTCTTGACATTCATGAAATGATGTGATCTGAGACATTATTTTAACTATTCTAATGTAGGTTAGTCTCAGAATCTAAAAAATTATTAGTATCACTGTTTTATATAATTTCTAACAAAATATATTTTTAAAATCCTAGCTTGGGGGTTCTCTTAGAAACAGTTTTATGAACAACTATTCATTTCTTTTAGAAGTAAATCTGTTCTTTTCCAATCTGAGGTATGCATGCACTTTTTCTTTTGCTATTTAACTCAAAATTTCTATATTCTGGTTAAGAAACACTTCTTTTTCAGACTTTTTCATTCCTAGCATCAGCATTAGCTGTTGGCTTTATTTTCAGAGTTAAATTTTACAGAAAAGATTTTATACCTTCAGGGAACTTATGGCCTTTATAATTGTACCAGTAATAGATGAGATATTCATACCCAGAGCTGGCCTAGCTTATTTACCAAGTGATGTTTTGTGCATTGTTCTTAAAGTACTTTTAGTCCAGATGTATTTCATAGATAAATAATATTTGGTATGAACTTTCTTGGTTGTTACAAATAATTGGGATTGCAAATTTAATAAAATAATGATAATGTCAGGTATCTATTTATAATGGTAAGAATTGAAGATATGATTATATAGGTTTCTTTCATACATTTCTGTTTTTGTTTGGCTTTGCTTTTTAACTGTTAACTGCCAGTACAGGAAGGAAAAGAAAGGAACTAATAGCGTCAAGTACCTGCTGTGTGCTAAGTGCTATAATGGGGACGCGGGGAACTGACACTTGATCAGATTATGACATGCTCAAGATTACAAGGTGTCAGGACAAGTTTTAACCTCATCTCCAACTGGAGATTTCATACTTTGTGGCATTCTAATAAGAGAGATACCTTAGAGACTAGCTATGGTGATAGCACCAGGCTGTTAGCTCAGACACAGCAGGGCTGTCTGATGTCCACTTACTTACACATAATAGACATTTATTAATGGTTTTTGAATAGTGAGAAGCAAATCTGTAAATTCACCTTCAATTTCTTACATGAAATTGAAGAACACCAGACTACATATATATATGATGTGATCTGTAATCTTGAAGGAAATGTGACAGCCTCAAAACGCATGGTCTTTTAACTCAGTTTGGTACCCTAACTCAGAGTATGTTACATGGACTTCTCTTCATATCTAGAACTCAGGACAAGAATCTTGTGCATCCTTTGTTTCATATAGCAATAATGACTAACATTTGCATAGTGCTTTTATGGTTATTTCAGTATTTAATATGAATCATTTCTTTTGATTCTCATGCTAACCCTGAAAAGCAGGTATTTTTATAACGAGAAAACAGAGGCTCTGAGAGATTAGCTAATTATTACTCAAGACAGAATTCAGATCAAGAGTTTAATATGATCTTTTCATTGTACTTTATGCCTTTGCTTATGCCTCTGCCCTTTAAACTATATGTTGACATCTGATTTTCCTATAATTGCATGTTTTCTCAGTAGTTCTTAATATGTTCTCTATTTTTTAAATTTATTTTTTACTGAAGGATAATTGCTTTATAGAATTTTATTGTTTTCTGTCAAAGCTCAATATGAATCAGCCATAGGTATACATATATCTCCTCCCTTTTGAACCTCCCTCCCATCTCCCACCCCTTCCTACCCCTCAAGGTTGATACAGAGCCCCTGTTTGAGTTTCCTGAGCCATACAGCAAATTCCTGTTGGCTATCTATTTTACATATGGTAATGTAAGTTTCCATGCTACTCTTTCCATACACCTCACCCTCTCCTTCCCTTCTCCCCTGTCCATAAGTCTACTCTCTATGTCTGTTCTCCACTTCTGTCCTATAAATAAATGCTTCAGTACCATTTTTCTAGATTCTATATATATGCATTAGAATGCGATATATATCTTTCTCTTTTTGACTCACTTCACTCTGTATAGTAGGTTCTAGATTCATCCACCTCATCAGAACTGACTCAAATGTGTTCCTTTTTATGGCTGAGTAATATTCCATTGTGTATGCGTACCACAGCGTCTTTATCCATTCATCTGTTGATGGACATCCAGGTTGCTTCCATGTTCTAGCTATTGTAAATAGTGTTTCAGTGAACAATGGGATACATGTGTCTTTTTTGATTTTGGTTTCCTCACAGTATATGCCTAGGAGTGGGATTGCTGGTTTTATTCCTACTTTTTTAAGGAATCTCCATACTGTCTTCCATAGTGGCTGTATCAATTTTTATTCCCACCAACAGTGTAAGAGCATTCCCTTTTTTCCATACCCTCTCCAACATTTATTGTTTGTAGACTTTTTGATGATGGCCATTCTGACCAGTATAAGGTGATATCTCATTGTAGTTTTGATTTGCGTTTCTCTAATAATGAGTGATGTTGAGTATCTTTTCATGTATTTGTTAGCCATCTGTATGTTTTCTTTGGAGAAATGTCTGTTTAGGTCTTTTTCCCACTTTTTGATTGGGTTGTTTTCTGCCATTGAGTTATATGAGCTGCTTGTATGTTTTGGATGTTAATCCTTTGTCAGAGTTTTCATTTGCTACTATTTTCTCCCATTCTGATGGCTGTCTTTTCACCTTGCTTATATGTTCCTTAGCTGTGCAAAAGCTTTTAAGTTTAATCAGGTCCCACTTTTTTACTTTAGTTTTTATTTTTATTACTCTAGGAGGTGGGTCATAGAGGATCTTGCTTTGGTTTATGTCATCAAGTGTTCTACCTATGCTTTCCTCTAAGAGTTTTGTAGTTTCTGTTCTTACATTTAGGTCTTTAATCCATTTTGAGTTTATCTTTGTGTATGGTGTTAGGAAGTGTTCTAATTTCATTCTTTTACATGTAGCTGTCCAGTTTTCCCAGCACCATTTATTAAAGAGGCTGTCTTTGCCCCATTGTATAGTCTTGCTTCCTTTGTTGAAAATAAGGTATCCATAGGTGCATGGGTTTATTTCTGGGCTTTCTATCTTGTTCCATTGGTCTGTATTTCTGTTTTTGTGCCAGTACCATACTGTCTTGATGACTGTAGCGTTGTAGTATAATCTGATGTCAGGAAGGTTGATTCCTACAGTTGCATTCTCATGACTGCTTTGGCTATTCGGGGTCTTTTGTGTTTCCATATGAATTGTGAAATTTTTTATTCTAGTTGTGTGAAAAATGCCATTGGTAATTTGATAGGGATCACATTGACTCTGTAGATTGCATTTGGTAGTATAGTCATTTTCAGAATATTGATTCTTCCTACCCAGGAACATGAAATATCTCTCCATCTGATTATGTCAACTTTGATTTCTTTCATTAGTGTCTTATAATTTTCTATGTACAGTTCTTTTGTCTCCTTAGGTAAGCTTATTCCTAGATATTTAATACTTTTTGTCACAGTGGTAAATGGCATTGATTCTTTAATTTCTCTGATTTTTCATTGTTAGTATACAGAAATGCAAGTGATCTCTGTGTCTAGATTTTGTATCCCACAACTTTGCTAAACTCACTGATCAGCTTAGTAATTTTCTGTTACTATCTTTAGGGTTTTCCAGGTACAGTATCATGTCATCTGCAAACAGTGAGAGCTTTACTTCTTCTTTTCCAATCTGGATTTCTTTTATTTATTTTTCTTCTCTGATTGCTGTAGCTAGGACTTCCAGAACTATGTTGAATAATAGTGGTGAAAGTAGACACCCTTGTCTTGTTCCTGATCTTCGACTAGGGAATGCTTTCAGTTTTTCGCCATTGAGAATAATGTTTGCTGTAGGCTTAAATTATATGGCCTTTACCAAGTTGAGGTAGGTTCCTTCTATGCCCATTTTTGGAAGAGATTTATTCATTAATGGATGCTGAATTTTGTCAAAGACTTTTTCCACATCTATTGAGATTATCATATGGTTTTTATCTTTCAATTTGTTAATATGATGTATCACATCGATTGATTTGCATATATTGAAGAATCCTTGCATTCCTGGAATAAACCCAACTTGATCATGGTGTATGAGCTTTTTGATATGTTGCCGAATTCTGCTTGCTAAAATTTTGTTGAGGATTTTTGCATCTATGCTCATCAGTGATATTAGCCTGTTCAGTTCAGTTCAGTTCAGTCGCTCAGTCGTGTCTGACTCTTTGCGACCCCATGAATCGCAGCATGTCAGGCCTCCCTGTCCATCATCAACTCCCGGAGTTCACTCAGACTCGCGTTCATTGAGTCAGTGATGCCATCCAGCCATCTCATCCTCTGTCGTCCCCTTCTCCTCCTGCCCCTAATCCCTCCCAGCATCAGAGTCTTTTCCAATGAGTCCACTCTTCACATGAGGTGGCCAAAGTACTGGAGTTTCAGCTTTAGCATCATTCCTTCCAAAGAAATCCCAGGGTTGATCTCCTTCAGAATGGACTGGTTGGATCTCCTTACAGTCCAAGAGACTCTCAAGAGTCTTCTCCAACACCACAGTTTTTCAAAAGCATCAATTCTTCGGTGCTCAGCCTTCTTCACAGTTCAGCTCTCACATCCATACATGACCACTGGAAAAACCATGCCTTGACTAGACAGACCTTAGTCGGCAAAGTAATGTCTCAGCTTTTGAATATACTATCTAGGTTGGTCATAACTTTTCTTCCAAGGAGTAAGCGCCTTTTAATTTCATGGCTGCAGTCACCATCTGCAGTGATTTTGGAGCCCCCCAAAATAAAGTCTGACACTGTTTCCACTGTTTGCCCATCTATTTCCCATGAAGTGATGGGACCGGATGCCATGATCTTCTTTTTCTGAATGTTAAGCTTTAAGCCAACTTTTTCACTCTCCTCTTCATCAAGATATTAGCCTGTAGTGTTTTGTTTTTGTTTTTGTTTTTTGTATTGCCTTTGTCTGGTTTTCGTATCAGGGTGATGGTGTCCTCTTGGAATGAGTTTAGAAGTGTTCCTTCCTCTGCAGTCTTTTGGAAGAGTTTAGAAGAATGGGCATTACACTTCTCTAAACGTTTGATAAAATTCCTGTGAAGCCATCTGGTCCTGGGCTTTTGTTTTTTGGGAGATTTTTGATCACAGCTTCAATTTCAGTGCTTTTAATTGTGTTTTTCATAATTTCTATTTCTTCCTGGTTCAGTCTTGGAAGATTGAACTTTTCTAAGAATCTGTCCATTTCTTCCAAACTTTCCATTTTATTGCCTTATAGCTGTTGCTGTTAAAGATTGAGGGCAGGAGGAAAAGGGGACGACAGAGGATGAGATGATTGGATGGCATCACCGACACAATGGACATTGGTTTGGCTGGACTCTGGGAGTTGGTGATGGACAGGGAAGCCTGGTGTGCTGCAGTTCATGGGGTCACAGAGTTGGACACAACTGAGCAACTGAACTGAACTGAATAGTCTCTTATAATCTTTGTATTTCTGCAATGTCTGTTGTAACCTCTCCTTTTTCATTTCTCATTTTGTTGATTTGATTCTTCTCTCTTTTTTTCTTGATGTGTCTGGCTAAATGCTTGTCAATTTTGTTTATCTTTTCAAAGAACCAGCTTTTGGTTTTATTAATCTTTACTATTGTTTCTTTCATTTTTTTTCCCATTTATTTCTGCTCTGATCTTTATGATTTTTTTCCTTCTAATTTGAGGTTTTTTTGTTCTTCTATTTGCAGTTGTTTTAGGTGTAAAGTTAGGTTGGCTATTCAGTGTTTTTCTTGTTTCTTGAGGTAGGATTGTATTGCTATAAACTTCCCACTTAGAACTGCTTTTGCTGCATCCCATGGGTTTTGAGTTGTCATGTTTTCATTGTCATTTGTTTCTAGAGTTAGTAGTGTTTGCTATGGATTAGATGTGAGGTCCCCCAGAGAATGAGGAGTCAGATGCCTGGCTTTATGTTCTGAGCAGCTAGATGGATAGTGCTGTCATCTTCAATGACCCTTGTTAAGTTGGTTTAGCCAGAATGCCCTGATGTTTCCTCTTAGTGACTTTTCATCCACAGTCCTCAACTCTGCTCTGGATCTCATGGCTGACCATTTGGAGAACAGCATCTGAAACTGAGACATGGTACCTCTCCTTCTAATTCATGCTGAGCCCAGTAGAGTGCAGATGGGAGAGGCTGGATGGTCTGTTCCCAGACTGTCCCCTGCTGAAACCAATTTCCCAGGGTGCCAGCCTTGGAGGGGACTGTAGGGACTCACACTCAGAAAACACTGATTAGTTTGGTATTTAAATCTGGCATGCCAGAAATAACATTCCTTCTTCCTGCACCACAATCTCTTAGTCTATGCCCACAAAATGCTGGCTTAACAAAAACTAAGGCAGATTACACAGAAAAAAAACACAGAACCAGTAGGAGCTAGACTTGAGAAGGTGGCTCATGTGCTCTGTATTTTTAAGAAATAAAAACAATATAGGCACAACTCAGAAAATGGGTGAAGTAAAATATATTCCCTTATAATCCTAATGCTCTAATAAACAAGTTTATTGTGAGGATATCCTTTTAGTGTTTTTTTCCTATATTTTGCTTAATGTAGTCATGAGTATGTATACAATTTGATAATCAAATATATCACTTAATATTTCTGTCTTGATATATAGTCTTATATAGTTCTTGGACTTTAAATATTCTAAGACATGGCTATAACTTGACATTTGGTTGTGTTCAGTTTGGAGCTATTAAATAACACTGTATTGAACATGTATATTCAATACAGTGTGACAAGAGGAAGAACATGAATTTTTAGAGTGTAACAGACCTGAGTTTAAATCCCTGCACCCACTTTACTACTGCTCAACTTAGGGCAAATTACTTATATTCTTTGAGATAGAGTTTCCTCATCAGGAATATAGTAATAATAATATATGACTCATAGTGTGTTATCAAAGTTAAGTACATTTTTTATTGAAGTATAATTGCTCTGTGATGTTATGTTAATGTACCCCAGTGTTCATTGCAGCACTATTTACAATAGCCAAGACATGGAATCAACCTAAATGTCCATTAACAGATGAAGGAAGATGTGGTATATATATCCAATGAAATAGTATGCAGTCATGAAAAGAAACGAAAATGGGTCATTTGTTGAGATGTGGATGGGGATGGACTTAGAGTCTGTCATACAGAGTAAAGTAAGTCAGAAAAAGAAAAACAAATATATATTAATGCATATATGTGGAATCTAGAAAAATAATAGATTTGCAGAACAGGAATAGAGATGCAGACATAGATAATGAGCATGTAGACACAGTGGGTAGAGGCAGGGAAGGGGAGGGTGGGAAGAATTGGGAAATTGGGACTCACACACACACACACACGCACACACACGTGTGTGTGTGTATATATATATATACACACACACTACTGTGTAAAATAGATAATGGAAGAGATAAGTACATTGTTTACTTGTGTGTTTTTAAAAAAATTTATTTTATGTTGGATTGTAGTTGATTTATAATGTTGTGGTAGTTTCAGCTGCAAAGCAGAGTGATTCAGTTATTCATGTACATATATCTATTCCTTTTCAGATTCTTTTCCCAATAGGTTATTACAGAAGATTGAGTAGATTTCTGTTGGTTGTCTATTTTATATATGTTGAGAGTGTGTATCTGTTAATCCCAACCTCCTCAGTTATCCCTCCACCCAATTTCCCTTTTGGTAATCATAAGTTTGTTTTCTAAGTCTGTGAGTCTGTTTCTGTTTTGTAAATAAGTTTACTTGTATCATTTAAAAAAATTTTTACATATACATGATATTATATTTAATAATATATAATATATATATTTATCTTTCTGACTTACTTCACTTAGTAGGATAAACCTCTAGGTTCATTCATGTTGCCACAAATGGCATTATTTCGTTTTTATGGCTGAGTAATATTCTGTTGTTTGTGTGTGTGTGTGTGTGTGTGTGTGTGTGTATACACTTACACAAACATATATAATGTGTATATACACACACCAACATTTTTATATACACACCACATCTTCCTTATCCATTTGTATGTTGTGGGTGTTGGGGTTGCTTCCACATCTTGCTATTGTAAATAATGCTGCAATGAACATCAAGGTGCATGTATCTTTCTGAATTATGGTTTTCTCTGATATATGCCCAAGAGAGGGATTGCTGGATCATATAGTGGTTCTATTTTTATTTTTTTAAGTAACCGCTATACTCTTCTTGAAAGTGGCTATGCCAATTTACGCTCCCAACAATAGTGTAGGAGAGTTCTCTTTCCTCCACACTCTAACCTTTATTGTTCATAGACTTTATAATCATGGCCATTCTGACTGGTGTGAGGTGATATCTCATCATAGTTTTGATTTGTATTTCTCTGATTATTAGTGATGTTGACCATCTTTTCTTGTGCTTTTTGTCTATCTATATGGAAATGTCTACTTAGATTTTCTGCCCAATTTTTTAATTCAGTTTATTTTTTGGATATTGAGCTGCCTGAGATGTTTGTATATTTTTGAGATATACAAAATATATTTTGTATATACAAAATATCTTGTTGGTTGCTTCATTTGCAAATATTTTCTCCCATCCTCTCTGAGTTGTCTTCTTATTTTGTTTATGGTTTCCTTTGTGTCCAAAAACTATTAAGTTTAATTAGGTCCCATTTGTTTACTTTTGTTTGTTTGTTTTCATTATTCTTGGTGGTGGATCAAAAAGATAATGGCTGCAATTTATATCAAAGAGTGTTTTGCCTGGTTGTGTGTGTGTGTGTTTGTGTGTGTGTTTGTGTGTAAGAGTTTTATAGTATCTGGTTTTACATTTAGTCTTTAATCCATTTTGAGTTTATTTAATTGTAGTAGTCTGACACAACTGAGCAACTTCACTTTCACTTTTCACTTTTATGCATTGGAGAAGGAAATGGCAACCCACTCCAGTGTTCTTGCCTGGGGAATCCCAGGGACAGCAGAGCCTGGTGGGCTGCCGTCTATGGGGTTGCACAGAGTTAGACATGACTGAAGCAACTTAGTAGCAGTAGCAGCAGCAGCAGTCTGTTAGGATCCTTTGGATTTCTGTGATATCAGTTGTGATTTTTTTCCAATTTCTAATTTTATTGTTTTGAGTCCTTTCTCCTTTTTTCCTTGATAAATCTGGCTAAAGGTTTATCAATTTTGTTTATCTTCTCAAAGAACCAGCTTTTAGTTTCATTGATTTTTTTTTTCTCTTTCTTCATCTATTTCATTTATTTCTGCTCTGATCTGTATGATTTTTTCCCTTCCACTAACTTTGGGTTTTGTTTGTTCTTCTCTCTCTAATTGCTTAAGGTTAGGTTTATTTGAGATTTTTCTCTTTCTTGAAGTAAGATTGTATTGCTATAAACTTCCCTCTTAGAACTGCTTTTGCTGCCACCCATAGGTTTTGGATCTTTGTACTTTGTCTAATTGCAGTGAGCAGAGGCTACTGTTCATTGCAGTGCACGGGCTTCTCATTGCAGTGGCTTATCTGGTTGCAGAGCACAGGTGCAAGGGATTCAGTAGCTGTGGTGCATAGCCTTAGTTGCTCTGCAGCATGTAGGATCTTCCCAGACTAGGGATCGAACCCATGTCCCCTGCATTGGCAGGCAGATTCTTAACCACTGACCACCAGGGAAGTGCCTATTGGATGTTTCTTGTATCTCCTCAGTGTGTGCCTCCATTCTTTTCCCAAGATCTTGGATCATCTTTACTATCATTACCTGGACCCTTTTTTGGGTAGATTGCCTGTCTCTCCACTTGTCTTTCTCAGTTTTTATCTTGTTCTTTCATCTGGAACATATTTTTCTGCCATCTCACTTTGTCTCACTTTTGTCAACTAGAAAAAGATGCACAGTATAAGAATGCAAGTTAGGTTTTATTTGGGGCAAAATGAAGACTGCAGCTCCAGAAATGGTATCTCAGATAGCTGAGAAACTGCCTCAAATTGGTGGTGAAAGAAGCTCAATATATATGATTTTGGTGAAAGGGGAGTTCAGTGCAATCCAGTGCTTACCTTATAAAAGGTTTTCTGCTAGTCATGAGAAGGTGATGTCACCATGAAGGGATTTAGTGCTTTTCTAGATCTGAGGAGATAAGAGTCATGAAATCAGTTCTGAAAATATCTGTCTAAAGACTTGTTCCACCAGTTTCCTTGGAGCACAGAGTGCCTCACTCTCCACCTTGAATTCCCTTCAGAGTGTGAAAGTCAACAGCTGTAGCAACAGAGGATTCAGTCTCTGCAGAGGCAGATGGCAAATGCCCTTTGCAAGTACCAATAGAGGACCCCCTCATGGTAATAAATTTGACCACACTTTGGGAGGCATTTCATGACCATTCTATTCCACATTGCAAGGAAGACTCATTCCTAGTTCTGGAGAAGGCTACTCAGTGTGCTATTACTGGAGTAGGTCTTAATAGTCAAAGATCTTCAGATACTTGTCTTCTAGTTATGGTCCAGTTATTTCTTTTTCCAGTCCTTGCTGCAGGTTGTGAGGCATCCCATCTTTGTCAAAAGACTGATTACTGAGATAAGCCTCAGAAACAAGCTTAGAATATCCTTTAATATTCATTTAATTTTATATTCAGTTCAGTTCAGTTCAGCTGCTCAGTCATGTCCCACTCTTTGTAACCCCATGAATCACAGCATGCCAGGCCTCCTTGTCCATCACCAACTCCCAGAGTTCACTCAAACTCATGTCCAGATCCAACAATCCCACTGCTGGGCATCCACACCAAGGAAACCAAATTGAAAGAGACACGTGTACCCCAATGTTCATTGCGGCACTGTTTATAATAGCCAGGACATGGAAGCAACCTAGATGTCCATCAGCAGATGAATGGATAAGAAAGCTGTGGTACATATACACAATGGAGTATTACTCAGCTATTAAAAAGAATACATTTGAATCAGTTCTAATGAGGTGGATGACGATGGAGCCGATTATACAGAGTGAAGTAAGCCAGAAAGAAAAACACCAATACAGTATACTTACACATATATATGGAATTTAGAATGATGGTAATGATAAACCTGTACGCAAGACAGCAAAAGAGACACAGATGTATAGAACGGCCTTTTGGACTAGATAAAAATTAATCTAAAGGAAACACTGATGCACAAATATTGGACCAGCAAATGGTTCTTTATTATAGGTGGAAGATATATGTATATATTTACACATATACATGCATATTATATATATATATATTTGAAAGAGTATGGTTGTATGTCTTAATAAGAGCAACTTAAGATCATTTTAATTGTAAACAATAAAAGTAAAGTGCATAATTTTTTACTTACCTTCAGATGCTCTTAAACTTCAGAGGTTTTGCATGTGGTAAAATAAAATTTTAAGATAATGTTTTCTAAGACATCTTTGGGGTTAGCTAGATCATTGATTTTTAGCATATTAAAAAGCAGAGACATTACTTTGCCAACAAAGGTTGGTCTAGGCAAGGGTATGGTTTTTCTAGTGGTCATGTATGGATGTGAGATTGATGCTTTTGAACTGTGATGTTGGAGGAGATCTTGAGAGTCTCTTGGACTGCAAGGAGATCCAACCAGTCCATCCTTAAGGAAATCAGTCCTAGGTGTTCATTGAAGGGACTGATGTTGAAGCTGAAGCTCCAATACTTTGGCCACCTGATGAGATGAGCTGAATCATTTGAAAAGACCCTGATGCTGGAAAAGATTGGGGCAGGAGGAGAAGGGGACGACAGAGGATGAGATGGTTGGATGGCATCACTGACTCAATGGACATGGGTTTGGGTGGACTCCAGGAGTTGGTGATGGACAGGGAGGCCTGATGTGCTGTAGTTCATGGGGTCGCAAAGAGTTGGACACGACTGAGCGACTGAAGTGAACTAACTTAATTTTAACTGTAAAATATCTTTTAAAATAAGTTTTTTATTGTGGTTTAGTTGATTTAAGATGCTGTGTTAATTTCTGATGTACAGCAAAGTGACCGTTATACACACATATACATCTTTTTTCATATTATTTTCCATTATAGTTTATCACATGATATTGAATATATTTCCCTGTGCTGTACAATAGGACATTCTTGTTTATCCATTGTATATATTATTGTTTGCATCTACTAATCTGAAACTCCACATCCATCCCCCACCCTTTCCTCCTTGGCAACCATAAAGGAAGAACATAGCACAGACCAAACACAAAATGTATCATTGATTATCAAGAGCTTCTATGTGAATCTGTTTGTGTTTTGTAAATAAATTCATTTGTGTCATATTTTCAATTCCACATTAAAAAAAAAAACAAACAAACTCATGTCCATTGAGTTGGTGATGCCATCCAGCCATCTCATCCTCTGTCATCCCCTTCTCCTCGTGCCCCCAATCCCTCCCAGCATCAGGGTCTTTTCCAATGAGTCAGCTCTTTGCATGACATAGCCAAAGTATTGGAGTTTCAGCTTCAGCATCAGTCCTTCCAATGAACACCCAGGACTGATCTCCTTTAGGATGGACTGGTTGGATCTCCCTGCAGTCCAGGGGACTCTCAAGAGTCTTCTCCAACACCACAGTTACAAGCATCAATTCTTCGGCGCTCAGCTTTCTTCACAGTCTAACTCTCACATCCATACATGACCACTGGAAAAACCGTAGCCTTGACTAGACAGACTTGTTGGCAAAGTAATATCTCTGCTTTTCAATATACTATCTAGGTTGATCATAACTTGCCTTCCAAGGAGTAAGTGTCTTTTAATTTCATGGCTGCAGTCACCATCTGCGGTGATTTTGGAGCCCCCCAAAATAAAGTCTGACACTGTTTCCACTGTTTGCCCATCTATTTCCCATGAAGTGATGGGATCAGATGCCATGATCTTAGTTTTCTAAATGTTGAGCTTTAAGACAACTTTTTCACTCTCCTCATTCACTTTCATCAAGAGGCTTTTTAGTTCCTCTTCATTTTCTTCCATAAGAGTGGTATCATCTACATATCTGAGGTTATTGATATTTCTCCTGGCGTCTTGATTTCAGCTTCTGCTTCTTCCAGCCCAGCGTTTCTCATGATATACTCTGCATATAAGTTAAATAAGCAGGGTGACAATATATATTAGTATAGCATAACAGCAAACAACTATCTAGGAAATGAGTCTTAGTAGATATAGACCTAAATTAACAAACTGGAATTTAACATTTATCAAAATATCTTTTTCTCCCTAAAATTAACCTCATTTTTACCAAATATAACTAAATTAAGACAAGTTTGTTTGCAAAATAAGCCTGGTTTCAATAAAACTGGCCTGGTGGTTTAAATAAGCCTGGTTTCAATAAAACTGGCCTGGTGGTTTATATAGCCATAACTATCATATATATATATAGTTTGTGGTTTCTTTTCCCTTTGCTTCACTGAAACTTTTATAAAGAGTCTCAGACTGAACTTAAAACTCTCAGGGCTAAGAAAGTCACACCAAGGGCATATCACTGATTTCACCCAACAGATCTAGGTGAATTCTTCCCTTCTCCTGGTCTCCAGAATTGTAAGACTTTTTTATATGGATCAGTTACTGAGATAGTTTTTCTAATTTATCTGAAAAAACTACTGAAACTTAGAGTTTCCAATCTCTGGAGGGATAGGGTAGAGAATAAAGTTAAAAATATTTCAATTTTGCTTTTTTGTTCTTTTCTTTCAGTTCAGTTGCTCCTTCATGTCCAACTCTTTGCAGTCCCATGGGCTTATAGCATGCTGGCCTTCCCTGATTTTTCTGTCTCCCAGAGAATGCTCAGACTCATGTACAGTGAGTCGGTGATGCCATCCAACCAGCTCATCCTCTGTCACCTGCTTTTCCTCCTGCCCTCAATCTTTCCCAGCAATAGGGTCTTTTCCAATGAGTTGGCTCTTCCCATCAGGTGGCAAGAGTATTGGAGCTTCAGCCTCAGCAGCACTTCTTCTAATGACTATTTAGAGTTGATTTCCTTTAGGATTGTCTGGTTTGATCTCCTTGTTGTCCAGGGAAACCTCAAGAGTCTTCTCCAGTACCATACTTCCAAAGCATTAATTCTTTGGCTCTCAGCCTTCTTTATGGTCCAGCTCTCACATCCAGATATCACTATCGGAAAAAGCATAGCTTTGACTATACAGACTTTTGTCAATGAAGCCTTCCTTTTTAATAGGCTGTCTAGTTTGTCATAGCTTTTCTTCCAAGGAGCAAGCATCTTTTAATTTCATAGTTTCCGTCAACATCTGCAGTGATTTTGGAGCCCAAGAAAATAAAGTCTGTCACTGTTTCCACTGTTTTCACATCATTTGCCATGAGGTGATGGGACTGGATGTCATGATCTTCATTTTTAAATGTTGAGTTGTTTTTTTTTTTTTTTAAATGTTGAGTTTTAAGCCAGCTTTTTCGCTCTCCTCTTTTGCCTTCATCAAGAGATTCTTTAGTTCCTCTTTGCTTTCTGCCTTTAGGGTGGTGTCATCTGCATATCTGAGGTTATTGGTATTTCTTCTGGCAGTCTTGATGCCAGCCTGAGCCTCATTCGGCCATGCATTTTGCATGATGTACTCTGCGTATAAATTAAGTGAACAGGGTAACAGTGTACAGCCTTGACGTACTCCTTTCCCAATATGAACCAGTTCATTGTTCCATGTCCAGTTCTACCTGTTGTTTCTTGACCTGCACACCAGTTTATCAGAAGGCAGGTAAGGTGGTCTGATATTCCCATCTCTTTAAGAATTTTCCACTCTGTGTTTTGATCCACACAGTCAGTGGCTTTAGTGTAGTCAATAATGCAGAAGTAAATGTTTTTGTGTAATTCCCTTGTTTTATCTGTGATCCAGTGGATGTTGGCAATTTGATCTCTGGTTCTTCTGCCTTTTCTAAGTCCAGCTTGTACATCTGGAAATTCTTGGTTCATGTACTGTTGAAGCGTAGCTTGAAGGATTTCGAGCATAATCTTGCTAGCATGTGAAATGCATGCAATTGTGTGACAGTTTGAACATTATTTGGCATTGCCCTTCTTTGGGACTGAAATGAAAACTGACATTTTCCAGTCCTGTGGTCACTGCTGAGTTTTCCAAATTTGTTGGCATATTGAATACAGCACTTTAGCAGTATCATCTTTTAGGGTTTGAAATAGCTCAACTGGAATTCCATCACCTCCACTAGCTTTGTTCATAGTCATGCTTCCTAAGGCCCATTTGACTTCACACTCTAGGATATCTGGCTCAAGGTGAGTGATCACACCATTGTGGTTATCTGGGACATGAAAACCTTTTTTATACAGTTTTTATGTGTATTCTTGCCACCTCTTCTTAATCTTTTCTGCTTCTGTTTGGTCCATACTATTTCTGTCCTTTATGTGCCCATCTTTTCATGATGGGCAGTCATCTCTTGTGTTGTTAGAAGAGGGTATTTGCTATGACCAGTGCATACTTTTGGCAAAACTCTGTTAGCCTTCGTCTGGCTTCATTATGTACTTCAAGGCCAAACTTGCCTCTTACTCCAGGTATCTCTTGACTTACTCCTTTTACATTCCAGTACCCTGTGATGAAATAGGCATCTTTTTTTGGTATTAGTTCTAGAAGGTCTTATAGGTCCTCATAAAACTGTTCAACTTAAGGTTCTTTGGCTTTAGTGGTTGGGGCATGGCTTGGATTACTGTGGTAGAATGGTTTGCTTTGGAAACAAATGGAGAATATTCTGTCATTTTTGATATTGTATCCAAGTACTGCATTTTGGACTCTTGTTGACTATGAGGGCTACTTCATTTCCTCTAAGGGATTCTTGCTTACATTAAGAGATATAATGGTCATCTGAATTAGATTTGCCCATTCCTGTCCATTTTAGTTCACTGATTCCTAAAATGGTGGTCATCTGTTTTTGACCACTTCCAATTTACCTTGATTTGTGGACCTAACATTCCAGGTTCCTATGCAATATTGTTTATAGCATTGGACTTTACTTTCACCACCAGTCATATCCACAACTGGGTGTTATTTCTGTTTTGACTCAGCTTCCTCATTCCTTCTGGAACTTTCTGTCCGTTGTTCTCCAGTAGGATATTGGACACTTACTGACCTGGGTGGTTCATCTTTCAGTGTCATATCTTTTTGTCTTCCATACTGTGCATGGGGTTCTCAAGGCAGGAAGGCCAAAATGGTTTGCCATTCTTCTCCAGTAGACTATGTTTTGTCAGAACTTTACACCATGACCCATTTGTCTTGCTTGGGTGGTCCTTCAAGGCTTGGCTCATAGTTTCATTAAGTTACACAAAGTTGTTGTCCATGTGATCATTTTGGTTAGTTTTCTGTGATTGTGGTTTTCATTCTGTCTGCTTTCTGATGGATGAGGATAAGAGGTTTATGCAAGCTTCTTGATGGGAGGGACTAGCTGTGAGGAAAACTGGATCTTGCTCTAGTGGGCAAAGCCATGCTCAGTAAATCTTTAATCCAGTTTTCTACTGATGGGTGGGGTTGTGTTCCACCCTATAGTTTGACCTCCTCCAAAAGGATTTATGCCAGTATGCCATGCCCTTAGAATTGCTGCTGTCAATGCCCTGACTTGGCAGCAGGCCACTGTTAACCCAATGTCTCTGCTGGGGACTCCCAAACACTGACAGGCAAGTCTGAGTCAGTCTCTTATGTGGTCACTGCTCCTTTCTCCTTGGCCCAGTATACACAATATTTTGTTTGTGCCCTCCAAGAGTCTCTGTTTCCTCAGTCCTGTGGAAATTTTATAATCAAATCCCGCTGACCTTTACAGTCAAATTCACTGGGGATTTTCAGTCCCTTTGTTGGATCTCCAGATTGGGAAGTCTGTTGTGGGGCCTAGAACTTTCGCAGAAGTGCCAGAACTTCTTTGGTATAATTGTTCTCCAGTTTGGGATTGTCCACCCTGTGGCTCAGACCATAAAGCATCTGCCTGCAATGCGGGAGACCAAAGTTTGATCCCTGGGTCAGGAAGATCCCCTGGAGAAGGAAATGGCAACCCACACCAGTACTTTGCCTGGAGAATTCCATGGACTGAGGAGCCTGGTGGGCTACAGTCCATGGAATTGCAAAGAGTCAGGCACGACTGAGCAACTTCACTTTTACTTTCACCCTGTGGCTCCTTAGTGGGGCTAATGGCAACCTCCTCCAGGAGGACTGATGCCACATGCCACACCTCCTAGGACTGCTGCTACTAGAGTCCTTGTCCCCATGGCAGGCAACTGCTAACCCAGGCCTCCACAGGAGACCCTCAAACACTCACAGGCAGGTCTGGCTCAGTCTCTTGTGGGGGTCACTGCTCCTTTCCCTGGTTCCTGTGTACACAAGATTTTATTTGTGCTTTCCAAGCTTCTCTGTTGGGTATGAGGTTTGATTTTAAATGCAGTCATGCCCCTCCTGCCATATTTTTGCAGCTTCTCCTTTGCCCTTCGATGTAGGGTACCTATTTTTGGTGGGTTCCAACATTCTCCTATCGATGATTGTTCAGCAGCTAGTAGTAATTTTGGTGTTCTTGCAGGAGAAAATGAGTGCATACCCTTCTACTTGGCCATCTTTGTGTAATGTAAATATCTCAACATGAACTATGCTGCCTCTGCATGCACCTGGAGGCAAGGCCACAAGTTGCAAAAGTATAATTTACCAAATTACTCTAAGTCGTAATTAGTTTGAGGGGAAGGTTTTCCTTATACCTGGAAAACACAGGGCAAACCAGTAGGTTTTCAGATATAAACCATATAAGCATATTCATCCGTTCATTCAGTCCTTTTGTTAACCTTTGGGAAGCCATCAGATTTCCCATTAGAATCCTTTAATTTCTTATCCGGCTCAGCATTATGGTCTGAAAGTCAGAAACTTGTATTTATCCAAAAGTCCTTTCTATAAATCTTCTTGAGGAGGAATCATTTTTGCAAAAACATTAAAAGAAAACCTTAATTGTCTATAATGGCAAAAGACTTTGAAGGCACATTTAAAATCTAATTACAATGCAATTGACAAAGAAACTTGGTTATGGCCGTGACAAAACTTTACTATTATAACTAGAATTATGACTGATAACATACTAACCAGGACATACCAGAATTTTAGGCACTCCATATAATTTCTAGGATAGCTGTATTAGTAACATTTACCATATTATATAATCTGAGGTGATTTATTACTCAGTCAACAATACTTCCCATGCAATTCAGCATACCAAATGAACCTAATTAAATCTCTCTCTTTGGGATGTTTCAGGGGTCCTCTGAAGCATCCCAAAGTTAGCTAGAAATCAAAAGAGCTTTAATTAAAATTTGATATTTGGGAAACTTGTCAAAAAGTTTAAAAACCACAATGAGGTACCATCTCACACCAGTCAGAATGGCTGCGATCCAAAAGTCAACAAGCAATAAATGCTGGACAGGGTGTGGAGAAAAGGGAACCCTCTTACACTGTTGGTGGGAATGCAAATTAGTACAGCCACTATGGAGAACAGTGTGGAGATTCCTTAAAAAATTGCAAATAGAACTGCCTTATGACCCAGCGATCCCACTGCTGGGCATACACACCAAGGAAACCAGAATTGAAAGAGACACGTGTACCCCAATGTTCATCGCAGCACTATTTATAATAGCCAGGACACGGAAGCAACCTAGATGTCCATTAGCAGATGAATGGATAAGAAAGCAGTGGTACATATACACAATGGAGTATTACTCAGCCATTAAAAAGAATACATTTGAATCATTCTAATGAGGTGGATGAGGCTGGAGCTGATTATACAGAGTGAAGTAAGCCAGAAAGAAAAACACCACTACAGTATACTTACACATATATGTGGAATTTAGAATGATGGTAATGATAAACCTGTACACAAGACAGCAAAAGAGACACAGATGTATAGAACAGCCTTTTGGACTCTGTGGGAGAGGGAGAGGGTGGGATGATTTGGGAGAGTGGCAGTGTAACATGTATGATATCATAAGTGAAATGAATCGCCAGTCTAGGTTTGATGCAGGATGCAGGATGCTTGGGACTGATGCACGGGGATAATCCAGAGAGATGGTGTGGGGCGGGAGGGGGGAGAAGGGGATCGGGATTGGGAGTTCATGTACACTCGTGGCTGATTCATGTCAATGTATGGCAAAACGAATACAGTATTGTAAAGCAAAACAAACTATAAAAAATTAAAATTAATTTAAAAAAATAGAAAAAAAAGTTTAAAAACACTTGATTAGATAAGATCAGTCACTGTGAGACCATACTTATTCCTTAACAAAAGTTACCAGAGATCTCAAAAGCAGATACAAATCATTTAAAGGCAAAGAAACTCATATAATCTGTTATCAATGTATATTTGATTATATGATTTGAAAATCATATTATCAAAAATGTCATTCCAAGAAAACTTTTCTCTGAACAGAAAGAAAAAGCAAAATCCAAGTGTTAGCTTAGTCTCAACAAGGTTTGTTTACCTAACTAAATTCAGTTCAGTCTTAGGAAATCCTGATTATGCATAACTCTTTTCAGTATTCTTTTATTTCTCACACTTTCTTTTACTGAAAACACATATCTTAGTTTCCTTACAGTTTTTTCCACATTGAGTTACTTGCCTTGTCAACAGATTTGTAACAGATAAGGTTTTATTTGACCACTAGTAAACCTAGGTACAACAGGAATATTATACTTAACATTGGTAACTTTAGACATATCTATATTAATCAAACCAACAAGCTTAAGCCACCTTCAATAGCAGATATCAATTCAGTCTGAATATCTCCCAGATCACAAGTCCTAAAATTTATCTTGGCCAGTTTTCTATATATTTAGATTTAATTTGTAAGTACTTACTTTCAAGTCAGTTCAAACAATTCTTTTACTTTTTACCTGTTAACTTTTACATAAAGACTGAACCAGAAATCTCAGTGGGTTGTTTTTTTTTTTTTTTTGCTTGGGTTCAAAAGGCTTTTTCCCTACCACTCCGCTCCCCGCGCCTTTTTTTTTTTTTTTTCCTAAGGGTTTGGGCACAGAAGAGAGAAATACCAGTTGCTTTCATGGAAGCATAGTTGAAGTCTCCCAGTCTTCTAAAAATACCCTGGGTGTTGGGGGGGGACTACAAGATGGAACAAAGCTTACCCATAACAAGGCTAGTTCAAAAGGCAAAATCCCAGTGAACTTTCCACCACACACAGAACCCGAGGCAATAGGGAAGGATTCCCTGGTGTGGTCACATGTGAGTCCTGTTCTGTTATTTACCAAAGTCAATGTAAGTACCAACACATGTCAACACACAAACATTAATACCAAGTATTAATTTGATCCTTAGTATTTCCCAGTTCACATGAACTTGAAATCCATTTAGCTTAATTTCTCTTGAACTTAGAATTGTTTGATTTTTAAGTGCCCACTTTTCTTTAAACCAATTAAATAGGGCTCATTTATGAATTAACTTCAGCAACAATATCCAAATACAAAGACACATACTGAGATATACCCAAATAGATTCAACAAGAGACCTCATAACTTTGTTTTCCAAACTTAGGCATGAATCACATATCACAGTATAGAACTCACTAGTTTATATGTAACAGTTGGAATAAGGACTTTTACTTTTTTTTTTTTTTTCTCGGTTTCAAGAATTAGTAATGATCTAGACAAATGTCTCTGAGAGCCATGGAGAGCACAGGGAGAAAAAAGCATCTTTTCCTAGTAGGAAAATTTCAGAAAAGTTTTAGCCAATTTTCTCTGGAGTCTAAAGACTATTATGGCCACACCATCAAAAATTCTCTTTTATTTCTATGGTCATAGTTTCATAGCCAAAATTTAGACTAGATAGTGCTCAAGTCAGCCCTGATAACAAGGGCAGCTGGTCCCAGTGGGGACTGCCCCTCTGGGGAGGTGAGAGATCTTAGTTTGACCAGCCCCAGGCTGTTGATTTGGAGAAGGCAATGGCAATCCACTCCATTACTCTTGCCTAGAAAATCCCATGGACAGAAGAGCCTGGTAAGCTGTAGTCCATGGGGTTGCAAAGAGTCAGACATGACTGAGTGACTTCACTTTCACTTTCCACTTTCATGAATTGGAGAAGGAAATGGCAACCCACTCCAGTGTTCTTGCCTGGAGAATCCCAGGAACGGGGGAACCTGGTGGGCTGCCATCTCTGGGGTCGCACAGAGTTGGACATGACTGAAGTGACTTAGCAGCAGTAGCAGCAGGCTGTTGATTATAGGCTGAACGTAAGGGAACTTCAGTCCATTTACCCATTGTAAAGATTTAATATTGTTAGGCCATTTTTCTTTGTCTGCCTACAATGCAGGAGACCTGGGTTCAGTCCCTGGGTCGGGAAGATCTGGAGAAGGAAATGGCAACCCACTCCAGTATTCTTGCCTGGAAAAATCCCATGGATGGAGGAGCCTGGTGGGCTATAGTCCATGGGGTCACAAAGAGTCGGACACAACTGAGTGACCACTTTCTTTGTCATTGGATCAGAGCTATAGAACAAGTCATTTAAAATTTTTCCCAAGTTGTTCCCAGGTTGGTTGTGGAACCTTAGAGGTAGCATTTCCCATTTCAGCTCGAGCTGTTCATCCCACATGTCTGTGTGATCAAACCAATCTTTGTGTTCAAACCAAAGTAACCAAAGCAAACCAGAACCTCACCAACTGGAAGTCACACTCCAAATAAAACAAATGGCAAAGAGATGCCTAGAAATCAAAAGCCAAATGGAATAAACAACAATGTAACACCCCAGAATGAAAGCTGAATGTCAAAAAAAAATGCCCCAAGAGGATGGCAAAGAGATACCCAGAAGAAAGCAAATGTGACTTCTCAGTCCTACTAGATCTATGACCTGGCAGTCAGTCCTAGCAGCCTTTTTTAGTTCTGATATAGTTTCAAGCAATTTCTTGTTGGTTTCCTGTGAAGTTCCTCTATTATTTCCTTTTCTAGAACCTTCTGATAACAAAGTAAGCATTCTATTTGGTGTGTTTGATCTTATGGACTGGCTTTTTCTAAATATGCATGCAAAAATATCAATTTTTGAATATCAAAAGAACCCCAAATTTTTAGGTTGATGTTTCCTTCAGTATAATTTCCTCAATTAAGTAGTTACATAGAATCAAGGTCTGATGCTGTGAAGAGCAATATTGCATAGGAACCTGGAATGTTAGATCCATGAATCAGGTCAAATTGGAAATGGTCAAACAGGAGATGGCAAGAGTGAATGTTGACATTCTAGGAATCAGCAAACTAAAATGGACTGGAATGGGTGAATTTAACTCAAATGACCATTATATCTACTACTGTGGGCAGGAATCCCTCAGAAGAAATGGATTAGCCATCATGGTAAACAAAAGAGTCTGAAATACAGTACTTGGATGCAGTCTCAAAAACGACAGAATGATCTCTGTCTTCGTTTCCAAGGCAAACCATTCAATATCACAGTAATCCAAGTCTATGCCCCAACCAGTAACACTGAAGAAGCTGAAGCTGAACAGTTCTATGAAGACCTCCAAGACCTTTTAGAACTAACACCCAAAAAAGATGTCCTTTTCGTTATAGGGGACTGGAATGCAAAAGTAGGAAGTCAAGAAACACCTGGAGTAACAGGCAACTTTGGCCTTGGAATACAGAATGAAGCAGGGCAACGACTAATAGAGTTTTGCCAAGAAAATGCTCTGGTCATAGCAAACACCCTCTTCCAACAACATAAGAGAAGACTCTACACGTGGACATCACCAGATGGTCCACACCGAAATCAGATTGATTATATTCTTTGCAGCCAAAGATGGAGAAGCTCTATACAGTCAGCAAAAATAAGACCAGGAGCTGACTGTGGCTCAGATCATGAACTCCTTATTGCCAAATTCAGACTTAAATTGAAGAAAGTAGGGGAAACCGCTAGAACATTCAGGTATGACCTAAATCAAATCCCTTATGATTATACAGTGGCAGTGAGAAATAGATTTAAGGGCCTAGATCTGATAGACAGAGTGCCTGATGTACTATGGACAGAGGTTCGTGACATTGTACAGGAGACAGGGATCAAGACCATCCTCATGGAAAAGAAATGCAAAAAAAGCAAAATGGCTGTCTGGGAGGCCTTACAAATAGCTGTGATAAGAAGAGACGTGAAAAGCAAAGGAGAAAAGGAAAGATATAAGCATCTGAATGCAGAGTTCCAAAGAATAGCAAGAAGAGATAAGAAAGCCTTCCTCAGCAATGCAAAGAAATACAGGAAAACAACAGAATGGGAAAGATTAGTGATCTTTTCAAGAAAATTAGAGAACATTTCAAGAAAATTAGAGAACATTTTCAAGAAAATTAGGGAACATTTCATGCGAAGATGGGCTCGATAAAGGACAGAAATGGTCTGGACCTAACAGAAGCAGAAGATATTAAGAAGAGGTGGCAACAATATACAGAAGAACTGTACAAAAAAGATCTTCATGACCCAGATAATCACGATGGTGTGATCACTCACCTAGAGCCAGACATCCTGGAATGTGAAGTCAAGTGGGCCTTAGAAAGCATCACTCTGAACAAAGCTAGTGGAGGTGATGGAATTCCAGTTGAGCTATTTCAAATCCTGAA
>SJXQ01000975.1:0-12327 GCA_006408695.1 Aepyceros melampus
ATGCGAAGAGTTGACTCATTGGAAAAGACCCTGATGCTGGGAGGGATTGGGGGCAGGAGAGAAGAGGACAACCGAGGATGAGATGGCTGGATGGCATCACGGACTCAATGGACGTGAGTCTGAGTGAACTCCGGGAGTTGGTGATGGACAGGGAGGCCTGGCATGCTGCGATTCATGGGGTGGTGAAGAGTCGGACACGACTGAGCGACTGAACTGAACTGAATTGGATATTTGGATAAGAACAAATAGAAGGCTCAATGGATTCATATTCAAGTCACAGGTGAAGGATAGAGGAACAGACTTGAAAACGCTCAGCATATTGTTCCAGGCTTAAAAAATTAGGAATGGATGGAATTTCCCTAGAAGACTGGTCAAATTGTGGAGCCTAGAAATTTGGAGAACATCGACACTTGGGGACAAGAACACACAGTCAGCAAAAATAACCAAGATGGATGGTCATGGAAGCTGAGGAAGAGAGATTCTGAGGAACAGAAGGCGTGAAAGGCTACAAAGGTCAAACAGAAAAAGGCTAAAAGGCATCATTTAGGTTTAACAATAAGAATGGTCATTTGACCACTGCTGCAGCAGTTTCAGTGGGTGGTACGGACAGAATTTTATAAAAGATCAAGAAATGATTCAGGTTTAAAAAGAGCCTGAGGATAGGAACTTCTTCAGCAAGCTCAGCCATGAACTGAAGAAGAAAAGGAGCACTAAAACCAGAGATGAAGCCAGGACCAGGAGACAAGGACACTGATGGTTCATAGATAGATGACTACACCAGCTGCAGAAATGACTATCCAGGAAATACAGTCTTTTTTTTTCACCTAATACAAATACAGTCATTCAAATACAGATGGCCAAGAGGCACAGGAAAAGATGCTCAACGGCGCTAATTGTTAGAGAAATGCAAATCAAAACTACAATGAGATATCATCTCACGCTAGTCAGAATGGCCAACCATCAGAAAGTCTACAAGTAACAAATGTGGGAGAAGGTGTGGAAAAAAGAGGAACCTTCCTACACTGTTGATGAGAATGTAAATTGGTGCAGCCACTATGATGAACAATATGGAGTTTCCTTAAAAACTAAAACTATCATATCCTGCAATCCTGCAGTCCCACTCCTGGGCATGTTATCGGGAGAAAATCATACTTCAAAAAGATCCATGTACCTCAGTGTTTACTGCAACACTATTTACAATAACCAGGACATGGAAGCAACCTAAATGTCCATCAACAGATGAATAAAGATGTGTTACATAAATACAATGAAATGTTACTCCGCCATAAAAAAGAACAAAGTAATGCCATTTGCAGCAACATGGATGGACCCAAAGATTATCATAGTAAGTGAATGAAGTCAGAAAGAGAAAGACAAATATCATATGAAACCACTTAAATATGGAATCTAAAAGAAAAAATACCCAAGTGAACTGATTTCTAAAACAGAAAGAGACTCATAGACACAGAAAACAAAAGAGAAAGGAGAGTGGAAGGATGGATAAATCAGGAGGCTGGGATTAACATATGCACACTGTGTGTGTGCTCAGTTGCTCACTTGTGTCTAATTCTTTGCAACTCTATGGACTGTAGCCTACCAGGCTCCTCTGTTCATGTGATTTTTCAGGCAAGAACACTGGAGTCGGTTGCCATTTCCTTCTCCAGGGGATCTTCCCGACCCAGGAAACAAACCTGTGTCTCCTGCATTGGCAGGCAGATTCTTTACCACTAAGCCACCTGGGAAGTCCTATGTGTACACACTCTCAAGTATAAAATAAATAACCAATAAGAACGTACTGTATTGTACAGGGAACTATACTCAATATTATGTAACAACTTATAAGGAAAAGAATATATATATGTATGTATGTGTAACCGAATTGCTGTGCTGTATACCTGAAATTTTCATGGTTTTGTTGTTGTTGTTGTTGTTGTTGTTGTTGTGTCATCAGTTGTGTCCAACTCTTTGTGACCCTAGGGACTGCACTACACCAGGCTTCCCTGTCCTTCACTATCTCCTTAAGTTTGCTCAAACTCAGGTCCACGGAGATGATGATGCCATCCAACCATCTCATCCTCTGTCTCTCCCTTCTCCTCCACAATATGTACATCAACTATACACCAGTAAAACATTTTTAAACTAAAAAATAGATATTATAGTTATACAGCCACAAAACAAAGCTATGACAATATATGTCCAAATGTTTTCTCTAAAACATAACATTATTCAGCTAAAATTCACACTGGCAAGATCTTTTGTCAGTGTGAAAAATTCCTGAGATCTCATTTCTAAAGTCTCACCTTAAATTTTTCTGTTACTCAGGTCATTGGAAGAGTTTGCTACCACGAGGAATACAACTGATAGCTATAAATAATATGGGACCAGCAATGAATTCATTTGGGGCTAAATTATCTACTAAATGACCAAGATGTTTTGGATTAACTGAATAGCTCTTTCAATATTAAGTAGACTTGAGGTTGATTAGATAAAAATCCACTTGTGTAGTTGAAGAAATTTGCATAGAAATTTAAGAAACCTCATTTTCATTGTGGTTCTTACTGGGTTAATTTAGTGTTAGGAACTTTGGCCCATATTGGGGTCAAAGTGTTTACCGTTCTTTCCTTCAATTCATCTAAAAATATCAAATTCATTATATGCATAAGATCCACAAAAAAGATTCATGATTCATTATTTCTAACCCAGTAATTCTGCTCTTAGGAATTTATCATATGATATAATGAGGAAGGGATGCTATGTGCACAGATGCGCTCACTAGGATATTATCCAGAAGAACAAAAACATGGAAACAACCTAAAAATTCAACAATGGGGAGAAAACTACATCAATTACGGACATCTGCTTAATGGAATCATATACAGTCATTAATTGTGTGAAACAAAGCTGAATAAAATTGTTCACTTGACTGCAATCATATAATTATAAATTATGTGTGCAAACCAAAAAAAAAATCCTTAAGGGTAATGTAATACACACACACACACAAAGTAGGAAAAGAAAGATTTTCATTTCTTTCTTCAAATTTTTCTTTAAAGTTCCTATAAGAACTTTCAAAAGTTAAAAGGAAGGAAGACAGGAGGGGACGGAAGAAGGAAGGAAGAAAGGGAGAAGTAACCAAAAATCAAAACCAGTGGAAAGAAAAGTTAAATAAGAAAAAAAGAATTCTAAAACGTATCTTGACATGTTTGCAGACTGTTTGTCGACTGTGACTCATTTGTAGATTCTGAAGCACTGTCTAGAACTTATACAAGGTTAAACAGAGTTACCCACTTGCAAATATGACTCATTTAAATGATACCGATGGGTACACTGTCATCTCCACAGTCAAGTCTAGAAATGTTAAATATACATTTTTTGACCAATTTTACTGAAAGTGAAGAAAGAAAGATGACAGACAGTTCCAGCATAAGTAAATTGTTGATGAAGTGCTAAAGTTTCTCTCCTTTCTTAGTCGAATACTATCTACAACAAACTTAATTTTATTTTTTAAATATTTTCAGTAGAATTTTGAAAATGCTCAAATACCACTAAGGCAGAGTAGGGTCAGCTTGAAGTTGCTCACAGGCCTTGCTTCAATGTTAAGCAATTTAGATTAACAAAGGCTATTTCCCAACATTTCCATGAGAACTGAACTTCTTACAGCCTATATTACTGCTTCAGATAACCATTATTCATTTTGCTTATGATTTCAAAGACTGTAATAGTTAGAAGGGGGACTCCAGAGTCAGAGGGGTTTGAATTCCAGCTCCAACATTATTAGCTTGGAGACCCTCAGCGAATTACCAGAATGCTCTGTGCCATTGGTTCCTCATTTACAAAATGGGGAAGATAGTAGTAGCTCTCTCATGAGGGTTTGTGAATATTAAGTGAGATTAATGTACACAGAGTACTTAGAGATATGCCTGGAACATAATAAGCACATAGATAATATTAGCCATTATTATTATTAGATGCTGCAACGATACACAGAAGCATCAGTGCTCTGGTCATGAGGGAATGTGCTCTTATTAATATTAATAATGATGACATAAATAAGCTTTTTGTGTCAAAAAGCACAAATGTGGATTCCTTGCTACTGATGCGTTCTAGTGTTTTCAGTGAAGTCACAGAGATATCACTTCATTTTCCCCCAGTGATGTGTGCAAGCATTGGTATTTTTAGTGAAGATAATCCCATCCCCAGCTTCACTATGGTTACATAAATCAAACTGGTCAAACAGAACACAGGCTTCAGAATCCTAACTCTATAATTACAGTCACTAAAATCTTCCTGCAATGCAGGTGACTTGGGTTCAGCCCCTGGGTCAGAAAGATCCCCTGGAGAAGGAAATGGCAGCCCACTTCAGTATTCTTGTCTGGAAAAATCCCACAGATGCAGGAGCCTGGTGGGCTATAGTCCATAGAGTTGCAAAGAACAGGACAGGATTTAGTGACTAAACAACAGGTAAGGGTCATGTAATACCATCACACCTTTCACAGGCATGTCATCATTTCCATCTATTAACTCTTCTGATTTCACTACAACTCTCTAAAACAGTCTTAGATCCATCATAAAACTCAACACACAGAAGTCCAGGAAAGCAATACAACTGACAGACTGCCCACAAATGAGGAGGTTAATGAGGGTGGATGTAGGACTTGTTCTAAAGCTGCAGACTAGAAGTAAGTATCAACCCTCACAATATGACCCAGAGGGTGGGAGGGACTGGTTGAGAGTTTATGGTCTGCCTTTTTGTTGACAAAGCAGTTTGAATAGCTTTACAGTTTTAAATAGTATAGTGAAACTTGACTAATCATTACACAAAGTATGAATTACAAGTAAGTTATTTTTTCAGAGAAATGAAAAAAGCTGCCGAAATCAGCACTGTATATAAAGCACTGTATTTTAGCAGCAATACCCTAAAAGTTCATGGGATATGATCATTCCTCAGACAAGTCCATGCTTCCAGCTTCAAAATATTAGAGTCACAACACACGAAGTTTAGGCCTTTTTTCCCCCTCAAATATGAATTAAGAGAAGACTGCTATTCAAAAATAATCATGCTTGCAACAAGAAGGTAGCATTTTTAGCAATTTATATAATAAATTCTGGCTCCTTTTATGCATTACTTTACACAACCAGATGTATTTTTATTAGTGTTTGGTCCCACATAAAACATATGTTTACTGTGGAAAATTATGAAAAAGAAGCTGAAAAAATCATTCTAAATTCCACAAACTTCTAAATAAATCCTCGATGCTGTAATGTTTTGTAGCTGTGTGATGTGCATATGTGTACAACCACTTCTTGACATGCCCTCAACATAAAATTTTATTTCCAACTTCCTGCAGCTCATATTATAACTTTCTAATGTCACACAAAAACTGCTCCTTCTGTTGTTGGTATAATATATATTCAGTTTTTTCTGGCTTGCTTTTTCATTTAACATTATATCAAGAGCATTTCCTATGTTATTAAACATTATTTGAAATTGTACTTTTACTGATTTTTTATATTGGATATGCCACCTTTTAAAAACAGCACATAAAAAAATAGCATATAGATTCAAGAATGTTCTGCAATTCAAACCTCTCTGATATGACATGGAGATCTAAGTTTCATGACCTCCTGCTAACTTCAATTAACACATGTTAAATTGTCTAAAGCAACTTAGGAATTTAATAATTTTATCTCAAAATATCTGGGAAAAGCTTAGGTGTGACTCCTTATGTTTGCCTTTTAACAAACCTCTTTTGAATATTTCAAATCTTTCGGGTATAACAGCTTTCCTCAGCTTTACGTTTTTCCCTGCCTAGAAAGTAAAGGTAAAAGCAACATATTATGATGAAGTTCATATGCCTTTATTTATTGTGACTGCGAGCTTTTTAGGACAGAGACCACTTCTCAATCCATCTCTATGACTTCTCCAATGCTTTAAAAAATGAATTGCACCAGATTGTTATTACTTTTCTAAAATACAATTCTGGGTGAATATTGTCCATAATACTGTACTTTGAAACCAGTAAACAGGTATATACACAGAACAAGGATCACTCTAAAATTTGAGTTTGATTTGGCAATGCCTCATTGGTGCATTACACAGGCATTCAGTTTACATACATCTCTGACTATTCATCCAAGTAAAGTTGGGTCATCTTCACCAGGACTCATTTCCCTAATGAGGGCAAATACACTCTAATCCTACAAAAATTCTGTTAGCACCAGTTATGTTTTAACACACTAATGAACACTTTTCTTCTAATTCCTGGCTCCCCAACTAAAGAAAGCCTTTGCCAATCTGGTTGGCATTCGAGCTATGTGTAGAAGATATGCTGATTTTTGGGAAAAAAAAAAAAAAAGGAAAGCAAAAGAACTACAATAATGGTGTGGTCTCCTGAGAATACATTTATTTCTGCAGCATAAAACAAAATTAAATTCTTCAATCTCAAAAACTATTAAAAGGTTGTATTTAAAATGCATGAAGCATTAAAAAGACATCAAAATTAAAATAATCTCATAAATCTCTTCATTTAAAAGACTTATTAGAATACAGATCGAGGCAGAAAACAGCTGCCCGGCGCTCCGGAGCAGTAAATTATGACTATTTTAACTTTTTTTCATTTTCATCATTGAAAATTCTTTTCCAGAATAATTGTATTGCTGTAGCAAGACCAACTGTCCCATATATTTAACATGTGAATAGTAAATTGCTTTCAATGGACTCTGAAACAGATCTGCTATAAATTCTTTCAAAGATCAGCAGACCACAGGGTCATACCCTGCAAAGGATACAGAAGATACAAGCAGAAATTAGCTTTTAATGTAAAATTGATCAAATTAATTACTATTCCAATTCAGTTTGCCAGAACACTAGGGATACCCTTGGAAAACCTGATAGCCTAAGAGTTTGTTTGTTTTTTATTGTTCCCTTCTTCCCTACCTGCCAACTGAAACCCAAGGAAAAGTCAGCCCAGGAAGGAGAGATGTGTCCAGTTGCCATCAATCATTAAAACTGGACTCTCTTTTGTAAATGACTGACAGCTAGATGAGGATTTTTTTTTTTTAATAAAGATTCTCAGTCCAGAGATCATCATGTGTCAGTCATGACTGAACTAGAGCATTCCCGGAGTACAATTAAATTATCATGCTGATTGCACCTCAATGATGTTGAAGCCTAAAAGGAGGAAAAGAAAGGCCAGATGGTTAACCAAGAGGCGGCGCCACTGCCTCCCTCATTATACTCTTTAAGAATATACTAGAATATACTAGGAACTAAGCCAGAGAAGGCAATGGCACCCCACTCCAGTACTCTTGCCTGGAAAATCCCATGGACGGAGGAGCCTGGTAGGCTGCAGTCCATGGGGTCGCTAAGAGTTGGACACAACTGAGTGACTTCACTTTCACTTTTCACTTTCCTGCATTGGAGAAGGAAATGGCAACCCACTCCAGTGTTCTTGCCTGGAGAATCCCAGGAACGGGGGAGCCTGGTGGGCTGCCATCTATGGGGTCGCACAGAGTCGGACATGACTGAAGCAACTTAGCAGCAGCAGGAACTAAGCAGAGCTATTTTTGATGGAAACAGCCAGGTATGCTTTGAAAGTCTTAGAAGATACAAAATGTGTCCCAGAGAGCTGCCTCCCATTTTTATCAACCTCGCCTTCCTCTGATGCACTCTGGCCTCATTCTTCCTTCACAGAGATAAGATTAGCAAACAGTGGGTTTTATTAGGAGCTGTTTAGAAAGTCAATGAATCCAACTTGATTGATGGTGCAGTGGTACCCAGTCTTTTTCTGCTCTCTCTTTTCAAAAGACAACATTGGTAGAGGAATTGGACTTCCTTCTAGAAACAGCACCTATCTTTGTAATTCTGTACACTTTCCCATTGCCTTGGCTCATGCAGGCTGAGCAAAGCTTCTTATCTAAGACTCTGAAAAGGATAACAGGACTGCTCAAGTATAAAAACTGCAAGTATTTTATTTATCTTTCTGCTTAGATTACCATTATCTTTGGTCACTGAATTTTGTCTTTTGGGCTTCAAATGGAGAGTAAAGTCAACCAGAAGGTACAGCTCTCAAGTCAATGGATTACTGCTCCATCGGCACCCATGCACACACACAGACACAGACACACAGAGGCACACACACAGACAGACACACACACAGACAGACACTCACACACACAGGCACACCTCCTTCCAATCTTTCTTTGGCTTTACTCTAGGCTTAACCTCCTCATGAAAGTTTCAGATGATTCTACGACCTCCTTTGCAAAATATTTATGCTAAAAAACAATGCAAGTTCTACAAGTGCCTCAGTAACTACTACTTACACTGAAGCTGAAAGGTAAGCTGAACAAATGAGCTGTCTAAAACCAGGCTAGGTTTCTGCAGAATGGGGGATACTGCATAAAATAATTGCTAACATGAATTTTGAATCCATCCATTCATTCTTTCCTATAACTGCATATAAGGCCTTTAAGAAGCCATGGAGATGAATTAAGAAGTGGTTCCTACCCATAAAAGGCTTCCAATTACAACAAAGATGGTCTTGTGAACATCTATGATAAGAAGATTAGAATAACAAAAGAACTAAATCAAGTTTTAAACAAGACCTTATGGGCACGCACAATTAATTCTGACTATAGAAATCAGGGAAGGCTTCCAGGAGAAAGCAAAGGAGATCCATCATTAGTGAATAGGGAAAAGAGTCTGTACAACTAAGGAACAGCATGCACAGACACAAAGAGGAGTGAAGCAATCAGAACAGATCACGCTGCACACGTGTGTCACATGAGGACCACATTCACAATTCTTGCCACAGCTACATACCATCTGTACTAGTATTTGCTTAATATTCTTTAATTGGCTCCATTTTTACTGAAATACATTTATCTTTTTCTAAGGAAATTTTTCTGTTCTTACTATAATTGGAAAACCAGTGCTGCTTGCCCCAAGGACAAGATAACTACAAAAGTAAATAAATGAAAAGAAAACAATTAAATTCTAGCTAAATACTGCTGGAACCTGCCCTCTCATTATCACAAAGGGAAGTTAGTGTGACAAGATGTTAAAGATGTCTCAGCATTAAACACAAACTTTCTCCTCATGGTTCTCTGAAGGGCTGAAACAGCTCTAAACTCTTCAACATTCTAAATTCTTTGGGGGGGGGGCATAAATCACTCATGGGTTAGCTCAGGGTTTTCACCCATGTTAGTGGGTACCACCTAAAGTCATTTTGAATCATTGTCCTGCACCCTGGGAACACTGAAATAGACAAAGACCCTGTGGTTATCTCTATGTTTCTCCACACTGCTCTATCCTTTATATACGCTAAGTCATCATTACTGCATTTCATCAAATCTAAGATAATATCAATTGTGAGATGCACCATTATTTTATGTGCCACTGAGAAAGAAAAATGCTGTCAATTAAACAATACACCATCACTTATAAGAAGCATCCAATTTCAGAGATGCTAAAATGTGGGGGGAAATGCTTGTTTTGTAATCGATGAGACACATTATTAATCACTATTGCTTAGAAGCAAATAATATAGAGCTTGGAAGTTAATTGGTTTTCAGAAAACAATGAAAAAGCATATCTGGTACAATGTCCTACTTGATTTAACTAGAATAGCAAATTGTCATCCTTTTAGGACAAGACAATATAGAACAGTGATTCAGAGCAGAGCCTGGAAGACTCTGGGTTCAAATCCTGTTTCTGTCACTCACTAGAAGTGACACATTAAATGAGTAAAAAACTCTGAAAGCTCCCATTGGTTCATCTGTAAAATACTCCATGTATTTTCAATATTTTAACATTTCCCTTATAGCACAAAGCAAAGAGGAACCAAAAAGCCCTCTTGATGAAGGTGAAAGAGGACAGTGAAAAAGCTGGCTTAAAACTCAACCTTCAAAAAACTAAGATCATGGCATCTGGTCCCATCATGTCATGGCAAATAGGTGGGAAAAAAGTGGAAACAGTAACAGATTTTATTTTCTTGGGCTCCAAAATCACTGCAGATGGTGACTGCAACCATGAAATTAAAAGACGCTTGCTCCTTGGAAAAAAAGCTATGACCAACCTAGACAGTGTATTAAAACACAGAGACATTACTTTGCTGACAAAGGGCCATATAGTCAAAGCTATGGTTTTTCCAGTAGTCATGTATGGATGTGAGAGTTGGATGATAAAGAAGGCTGAACACCAAAGAATTGGTGCTTTTGAACCGTGGTGTTGGAGAAGACTCTTGAGAATCCCTTGGACAGCAAGGAGATCAAACCATCAGTCCTAAAGGAAATCAACCCTGAATATTCATTGGAAGGACTGATACTGAAACTGAAGTTCCAATACTTTGGCCACCTGATACAGAGAGTCAACTCATTAGAAAAGACCCTGATGCTGTGAAAGACTGAAGGCAGGAGGAGAAGGGGATGACAGAGGATGAGATGGTTGCATGGCATCACCAACTCAACGGACATGAGTTTGAGCAAGCTCCAGGAGATGGTAAAGGACAGGGAAGCCTGGCGGGTTGTCGGACAGTCGGACATGACTGAGCGACTGAACAACAATTTCCCTAATGGAAAACTTAAAATAAGAACCCTGAATATTTTCCTGCCCAGATTTGTCAGAATTGATTTTTAATAAAAGCTAAGAATCATTTGTGACTAATAGTATCAGTGCAATATACTTAGTAAAAAAAAATTTTCCTCTCATTTATTAGACCCAAAGAACCATGGTGCCAGGCTGGTTTTAGTTCATCATTTGCACACTTTACTGATGCTGACTCACATACCACAGTACCTGAAGACTGGTCATCACAAACAGTGTTGGGCTGCATAGAGGTAGGTTCCTTTGAGTTGGTCAATTTATTATACAACCTCAGATTCCAGTTCCTTGTGGTCTTCTCTTCCAAGGCTCCACCAAGACACCAAGTCTGTAAATGTGAATTGTCCTCAAGAAAAAATGTGGAATGATCTTCTCCAATGCAACTCCTGAGAACAGCAAGGTGCTTCTCCTATTGTCAGAGCAGCATCTCCTTAGTCTGCACATTATTCAATTAGGTGCTTTTAAACTACAGTACAATCTGAACCTCATATCAAACCTGGACTTTAAACAGGACAGATGTTATTGCTGCAAATCATGGAAGTCAAAACTGAGACTCAGGTCCATCCACATCTCTACAAATGACCCAATTTCATTTCTTTTTATGGCTGAGTGATATTTCATTGTATATATGTACCACATCTTCTTTATTCATTCATCTGTCGATGGACACTTAGACTGTTTCCATGTCCTGGCTATTGAAATAGCGCTGCAATAAACACTGGGGAGGGAGGTCCAAGAGGGAGAGGATATATATACATGTATGTTTGATTCACTTTGTTGTACAGCAGAAACTAACACAACATCATAAAGCAATTATACTCCAATTAAAAAAAAATAAAAGACCCCGATGCTGGGAAAGATTGAGGGCAGGAGGAGAAGTGGGCAGCAGAGGATGAGATGGTTGGATGGCATCACCAACTCAGTAGACAGGAGTTTGAGCAAACTCTGGCAGGTACTGATGGACTGGGAAACCTGGTGTGCTGCAGATCAAAGGGTCACAAAGAGTCAGACACGACTGAGTGACTGAACAACAACAACAGCAAAAATGAGACTCAGAGAGGTCACAGCAGGACATGTCTAAGGTCACACCATTGTAAGTAATAAGGATGGAAGGAAATCCAAGTCTGGCTCCAAATGTTCTACTCACTCCATGGTTTCACATCATAAAAACATTTTTTAAAAAGTAACCACACCACTTTGCTCTTCCTCTGCATTCTATCTTCTCTTTTTTGGCTCATAACTTGTTCTTCATTGGTTCTCCAAGCTCCTACACTGCTCCTAAATATCTCGCTATCTTTCTGTTAGTGTGCTGGAGATGAAGCAAGTTTCTAGGAGACTCAAACTTTGATCATTCCAGCACTTTCTGAGGCTAAGCAGGGCAGATGCTGCTCAGGGAACCTTAGGGGGCAGGAGAGTGCTGTTCTCAGGAAAAGCCACAGGGGGCAGATGACTCAGGATGCAGCCACATCTGGAATTCCTGGAACATCAGGTAAGGTGGATTGCTCCAGAATAACGGTGCAGTCAAAAGCTTTAGGCAGGTGCAGGACGCTGGTGAAGGTGCAGAGGCAGCCAGCATGGACAATGTGGCTGCTTATATGCAAGTCACAGACACAGAGTTCTACACTTGCTTCCACAGCCACCAAGCTGGGGAATATTAGGCCAGTTGCTCCCCTTGTCTGTTAGATGGGATGGGGGGTTGGGGGGAGGGGTGTCAGGGGGGTAAT
>SJXQ01000975.1:12505-26928 GCA_006408695.1 Aepyceros melampus
TAATGTCTGATCTAGTCATCTCTAAGAACAGACACTCTTTATAAGCTGTTGACTCACAACCTCTACAGTCTGTGCTAAAGCATCCTGATAGGATTCTTACAGTGTGTTGAGTGCCTATGCAGGTTAAAGGTGACAGAGACAGTGTCTACAAAATGCTCTCAATGGATAGAGAGCCAAGATGGCTATCTGTAGTGCGTCCTCTAATGGATAGGTGGTATCATTACAGCTTCCTCTACCTTGAAACAACAAGAGAATACATATCTTAGTATGGGTCTCATGTTTTTCCCTCTGAGTCCTAACAATGCAGGATTCCGGAAGCCCTGGCAATCCTTTCAGAGGTCAAAGAGCACTGCATTCATTCCCACAGCTCGTGCTTCAAACATAGCGCATGTAACTCTCCCTGTCACTTCTTTCTCCATGCCCTTCCTGGTTTTTCTGATTCCTTCATAGAAAGATACTCTATTTCGGCAATTAAAACACTGCAGAAGCACTATTTAAAATAGCTAGGACATGGAAGCAACCTAGATGTCCATTGGCAAATGAATGGATAAGGAAGTTGTGGTACATATACACAACAGAATATTACTCAGCTACAAAAAGGAACACATTTGAGTCAGTTCTAATGAGGTGGATGAAACTGAAGCCTATTATACAGAGTGAAGTAAGTCAGAAAGAGAGACACAAATACTGTATGTTAAGGCATATATATGGAATTTAGAAAGACAGTAATGACAATCCTACATGCAGGGCAGCAAAAGAGACACAGATGTAAAGAACAGACTTTTAAACTCTTTATGAGAAGGAGAGGGGTGATTTGAGAGAATAGCATTGAAACATATATATTACCATATGTAAAATAGATGACCAGTGCAAGTTTGACGCATGAAGCAGGGCACCCAAAGCCAGTGCTCTGGGACAAACTGGAGGGATAAGGAGGGAAGGGAGGTGGGAAGGGGGTTCAGGATTGGGGGACACATGTATACCCACAGCTGATTCATACTGATGTATGGCAAAAGCCATTACAACTTTGTAAAGTAACTATCTGCCAATTAAAATAAATAAAATAATTTTTTTAAAAACTCTGCAGAAGAATGATATTAACTCAAACATGGAACCTGTGCAAATCCTATTCCCCATACAGTATGAAGAAAGAGCTCTTCACTACCCACCACAATCAGAAAATGATACTTTCATATATCCCTTATTCCAGGACTGTCAGAGACATTTCTGCTTTATAATTAACAGGATCAATAACCTTAATATAAATGCTTAATGAACAGTTAAGAAAAACAAACCAAATTGCTCCCTGGACTTGGGACATGAACAAAAAGTTCAGGAAGATAAAATATAAATGGCTGATAAACAATAGAATAAAAATGTCAATTTATGCTAGTAATCATAGAAGAATAAATTAAAACATGACATAATCTTAACTGACTGCCAATATTATAAAATTCATTATATTCAGTGCTGAAGAGAGTGACATAAGATAGGCATTTCCCTACTCTAATGTACTCTAATTGGTATAATCATCCTGAAAACAATACAGTAGAATATATTAAAAAGTCTCATTTGAACTCATATGTAAAAAACATGAGAAAATTATTCATGTACAATGGTCCTCTGATATCCATTCTTCCCTCCCTCTTTAAGAATGGAATCCCCAGTTTGTTTAGCTGGGCTCATGTCCACTTGTAATAAAGATTATATATCCCAACATCCCTTGCAGCTAGGTGTGGTCCTGCCTAAGAAATGGAAATGATTAATACAAATCCCAGGTAAAGATATACTTCTTCACCACTTATCCTTCCTTCCTACTGGTTAGAATTCAGCTGAACTTCATTTTACATATTGTAAAATGTAAAACTTCATTTTACATACTGAGGTGGTTTGAGAATGGAAGTCACGTCTGGTGGGGCAACAAAATAGAGTTGGACCAACCACTTCCAAACATCTATAAATTCAGAAGACAAATTTCTATTTTGTTTAAGCTACTATAATTTGGAGTTTTACTTGCAGCCAATTCTAATCCCAAATAATATACGTATTAATACTAAATGTACTGCAAAATATTTGACTAAAAAAAAAAAAATAAGATACAGAACAGAGTGTAATACCCTACCACTGTATTATAAAGGAAAACAAAAACATTATGTACATGGAACCTAGGTCCTAATGAACCATTCCCTTCATATCCATACCCTTACATAGATTTTCCCCACATTGAATCTTAACCTGCCACATGACAGGTTACATGTTCCAGGTAGAACATGGAAAAAAGTGACACTGTGCCAGTTCCTAGCCTAAGCATTAAGAAGGCCTGGCAGCTTCTGCCAAGATGTTTTTTGCAAATTAAAAAAATAAAATAAAATAAATCCAACTATGTGCCTACTTCGTTGCTTCAGTCATGTCCTACTCTTTGCAAATCCAGGGACTGTAGCCCGCCAGGCTCCTTTGTCCATGGGATCTCCAGGCAAGAATACAGGAGTGGGTTGCCATGCCCTTCTCCAGGGGAACTTCCCAACCCAGGAATCAAACCTGTGTATCCTGTTATCTGCTGTGTTACAGGTAGATTCTTTACTGCTGAACTACTGTGGAAGCCCAAATCCAACTACAGAGGAACATTTACATTATGGCATTTCCTTACTCACATATATTATATAGTACAATGATTGGAAAATGCTTATATAGAAAGAAAATGATGGCATAAAATAATATTCATATGGAATGCTATTCATATATAATGTCTATTTTGTAATAATGCATAGAAAAAAGATGAATAAATTACATGAAGAGTATTAATACTGCTTGTGTCTTCATGATAGAATAATGTTGAATTTGTGGATTTTCCTTTATTCTTTCCAAATTTCTTACAAAGAGCATGTTTTACTTTTAATTCCAATAATTCTATTTTCATTTCTAGACGTTCTACTTGGGCTTTTTAAAAATCTTTCTAGGTTTTTCAATAAACTTTTGATACAGAAGTCCCTCATCTGCAGTTTTGCTTTCCATGGTTTTAGTTATCCACTGTCAAAAATATTGACTGAAAATTTTCAGAAATAAACAATTCATAAGTTTTAAACCACATGCCTTTCTGAAATCTTGCTGAAATTTTGCACTATCCAGCTCCATCCTGCTCAGAACATGAATCATCCCTTTGTCCACCATATTCACACTGTAAGGGATACCTGCTATTAGTACAGGAAAAGCATAGTATATATAAGGTTCAATAATATTTGTAGCTTCAGGCATTCACTGGAGGGTCTTGGAATGTATTCCCCCATGGATAAGGGATGTCCTGGAGTGTATTAAAAAGTATAGACATCACTTTGCTGAAAAAGAGCTGTATGGTCAAAGCTATGGTTTTTCCAGCAGTCATGTATGGATGTGAGAGTTAGACTGTAAAGAAGGCTGAGCACCAAAGAACTGATGCTTTGAACTCTGGTGCTAGAGAATATTCTTGAGAGTCTCTTGGACAGCAAGGAGATCAAATCAGTCAATCCTAAATGAAATCAACCCTGAATATTCATTGGAAGGACTGATGCTGAAGCTCCAATTCTTTGGCCACTTGATGCAAAGACCCAACTCACTGGAAAAGACCTTGATGCTGGGAAAGATTGCGGGCAGGAGGAGAATGGGATGACAGAGGATGAGATGGTTAGATTGCATCATCAACTCAATGGACATTAATTTGCACAGACTCTGGGCGTTAGTGAAAGACAGGGAAGCGTGGCCTGCTGCAGTCCATGGGATGACAAGGAGTCGGACATGACTGAGCTACCTGAACAACAACAAATGGATAATGGGGGATAACTGTTCCCTGGTGGCTCAGCAGTAAAGAATTTGCCTGCAATGCAGGAGCCATGGGAGATGTAGGTTCTATTCCTGGGTCAGAAAGATCCCATGGAGAAGGACATGGCAACCGACTCCAGTATTCTTGCCTGGAGAACCCAAGGACAGAGGAGTCTGGCGGGCTATAGTCCATAGGGTGGCTAAGAGTCAGACATAAATGAAGTGACTTAGCATTCAGGCAGTTTGCTCTTTTCTCATGTTTTCAGTTCTATCATTTAATTGAACATCTTTAACTTATTTCTGAATATATTTTCTGTATCATCACAGGTCCAATATTTGAAGCACTTGAATATCTCACTCTTTTTGCTTTTTCCACTGACTCTTAAATATATAACATCTACATTCTTCATGTGTTTGTAACTCTAGTGCTACAAATCATGGGGTCGCAAAGAGTCAGACATGACTGAGTGACTGAACTGAACTGAACTGAAAGAGTTGGACATGACTGAGCTGAACTGAATCTGAAACTGTGAAGATGCCACAGGGTCTAGGATTAAGGTGCATTTCTCCAGAAAGCATTTGCCCCACATCTTCCAGGAATAGAGGACCTCTAAATTTAAGATCACTCAGCAAGTCTAAATTCAGCTCCCAAAGCCAAAGGAGGGCAGGACTGTTGTTAAAATGTGGGGAAGAAGACATTTTTCCCCCTAGTGAGAGCTAAGTCTTTCTCTTGGCCAAAAGGAGGATTTGTTCCCTAACTCCCTTTTTCATGGAGTGTGTTGTCCTTTGAGTGCCCAAGCTTTACAGTAGGCTCTCAGTTTCAACTTCCCACATTACACCGACCCAAAGACTGGTTTCTGGTCCCCAGCACAGTATGTCCTTATGTGCTAAGTCACTTCAGTGATGTCTGACTGTGATCCTGTGGACTGGGGCCCACCAGACTCCTCTGTCCATGGAATTCTCCAGGCAAGAATACTGCAGTGGGGTGCCATTTCCTCCTCCAGGCAATCTTCCCAACCCAGGGATCAAACCTGCATCTTCTGTGTCCCCTGCATTGGCAGGTGGCTTCTTTACCACGAGTGCCACGTGGAAAGTACTCAGAGCTTAAGAATCTAAGTTTCTGCTCTCAGCAAACACCTTCAGGGCAGAGTCTCAGTTTATGCTTTACACCCACTTTCCATCTCTCTCTTTATGCCCTAGAAACTCTGCTCCCTTTCTTTGTAGATATCATTAGAAGATGTTAGTTATACTTTACCCATCATTCTTAGGTTATTTGAGCAGGAAGATTTATTAGAGCATCTGGTCTATCCAACATGTAGCCAGAATTGGAAGTGTGGGCTGATACTACTTTCATGATCAAAAAAAAATTTTTCTTTAAGTACAAAAGAATCTATCCTATAAAATGGGGCGAGTCATCCCTATTGACTATCCTGGAAACTTTCCTTACAAAGGAAGCTGCTAAAAATTATTTAGCACTGAGAGGTAGCTCTAGGAAAATCCCTGTACATCAATGAGACTGAAATTAACTGTTAATTCATTACTAACACAACAAGACATTATATATAAATCAAGAACTTCCACAAGTAAGCAGAGAAAGCAGGGTGTAGGGGAATGCCAAGGTGCCAGAACATAGTAGGCACTCATTACATAATTCTACTACAAACTGAAAAGACCTATGCCCACTAGGTAATATTTTGGAAATGGATACTACCAGTTTTGTTAATAATTTTATATTTGTCATATCTTATTTTTCTAAGCATATAGACATTTACACCAAAGGAATCTCTTCAAATGTTTTTGTTGCAATTCTTAAATATTCCAAAAGCTGAGATACATTTATCTCCCCTTCCTTCTGTTTTAACTATCGCTAAGCAACTGATATTTCCACAACATTTGCCTTAATTTGTAGGTGACTAACTTAACAGAAATCTTCATTTTATGCTCTAATGTGAGAATTAAATGAGATGATTCAGGCAAAGCACATAGCAGTTAGCACATGGTAAGAACTTGTTATGATGATGGTGAGGAGGATGATGATAATGATGATAATAATGGTTTTTAAAAGCATTCCTGTAAATTTGAGGTAGATATACCAACTGACTGAAAACTAAATTAGTGCAAAACAAGTGTGGCATTCTTTGTTTTGGTCTTAAAACTCCAAGAGGGGCATGATTCCGGGATGCTTACCTGTATCTGGAGCATCTGAAAATGCATCAGGTGTAAGTAGACACTTAATAAATACCCCATATGTACGGTAATGTGAGTGTTGCTATGAGGGTATCACTGTCTCATGAGGGCAACTCATAAGAATTAGGTTTCAGGTTTCCCTGGTGGTTCGGTGGTAAAGAATCGCCTGCCAATGTGGGAGACACAAGTTTGATGCCTAATCCAGGAAGATCTCACATGCCGTGGAGCAACTAAACCCATACACCAAAACAATTGAGCCTGTGCTCTACCCAGGAGCCACAACTACTGAGCCCAGGCGCAACAGCTGCTGAAGCCCGCGCCCCCTGCAGCCTGCCCTCTGCTGCAAGAGAAGCCACTACAATGGGAGACCCATGCACCACAACTAGAGATTAGCCTCCACTTGCCACATCTAGAGAAATCCCATGCAGCGAGGTCCAGGACAGCAAAACTAAATAAACAAATAAATTTTAATTAGGTTTCAAATTTCTATCACGAGGCCAAGATGAAGACTCACACCAGTGAGTCTGAGATCTCTGAAGAGTGCCCACCAGCCAGTGTCCTAAGGCCCTGCTCCCTACTGCTCCAGAATAAGAGACCCACTCTCACCTTCAGAGCTGAGGGTAATGGTTATTATCTACTCTGCACATACTATTACCAGGAGCTGGGGGAGAGGGAATGGGGAGCTGTTAATCAATAGGTATAAAGTTCTAGTCAAGCAAGGTGACTAAGCTCTCAACAGACTAGCAGTCACCAAGGGGAAGGAGGCTAGGGGAGGGATGGAGCGGGAGGTTGGGGTTAGCAGATGTAAGCTTTTATATATAGAGAAGATCAGTCCTGGGTGTTCTTTGGAAGGAATGATGCTAAAGCTGAAACTCCAGTACTTTGGCCACCTCATGCGAAGAGTAGACTCATTGGGAAAGACTCTGATGCTGGGAGGGATTGGGGGCAGGAGGAAAAGGGGACAACAGAGGATGAGGTGGCTGGATGCCATCATCAACTCGATGGACATGAGTTTGAGTGAACTCCAGGAGTTGGTGATGGACAGGGCAGCCTGGCGTGCTACAAATCATGGGGTCGCAAAGAGTCAGACATGACTGAGTGACTGAACTGAACTGAACTGAAAGAGTTGGACATGACTGAGCTGAACTGAATCTGAAACTGTGAAGATGCCACAGGGTCTAGGATTAAGGTGCATTTCTCCAGAAAGCATTTGCCCCACATCTTCCAGGAACAGAGGACCTCTAAATTTAAGGTCACTCAGCAAGTCTAAATTCAGCTCCCAAAGCCAAAGAGGGCAGGACTGTTGTTAAAATGTGGGGAAGAAGACATTTTTTCCCCTAGTGAGAGCTAAGTCTTTCTCTTGGCCAAAAGGAGGATTTGATCCCTAACTCCCTTTTTCATGGAGTGTGTTGTCCTTTGAGTGCCCAGGCTTTACAGTAGGCTCTCAGTTTCAACTTCCCACATTACACCAACCCAAAGACTGGTTTCTGGTCCCCAGCACAGTATGTCCTTATGTGCTAAGTCACTTCAGTGATGTCTGACTGTGATCCTGTGGACTGGGGCCCACCAGACTCCTCTGTCCATGGAATTCTCCAGGCAAGAATACTGCAGTGGGGTACCATTTCCTCCTCCAGGCAATCTTCCCAACCCAGGGATCAAACCTGCATCTTCTGTGTCCCCTGCATTGGCAGGTGGCTTCTTTACCACGAGTGCCACGTGGAAAGTACTCAGAGCTTAAGAATCTAAGTTTCTGCTCTCAGCAAACACCTTCAGGGCAGAGTCTCAGTTTATGCTTTATATCCACTTTCCATCTCTCTCTTTATTTTTATGCCCTAGAAACTCTGCTCCCTTTCTTTGTAGATATCATTAGAAGATGTTAGTTATACTTTACCCATCATTCTTAGGTTATTTGAGCAGGAAGATTTATTAGAGCATCTGGTCTATCCAACATGTAGCCAGAATTGGAAGTGTGGGCTGATACTACTTTCATGATCAAAAAAAAATTTTCTTTAAGGACAAAAGAATCTATCCTATAAAATGGGGCGAGTCATCCCTATTGACTATCCTGGAAACTTTCCTTACAAAGGAAGCTGCTAAAAATTATTTAGCACTGAGAGGTAGCTCTAGGAAAATCCCTGTACATCAATGAGACTGAAATTAACTGTTAATTCATTACTAACACAACAAGACATTATATATAAATCAAGAACTTCCACAAGTAAGCAGAGAAAGCAGGGTGTAGGGGAATGCCAAGGTGCCAGAACATAGTAGGCACTCATTACATAATTCTACTACAAACTGAAAAGACCTATCCCACTAGGTAATATTTTGGAAATGGATACTACCAGTTTTGTTAATAATTTTATATTTGTCATATCTTATTTTTCTAAGCATATAGACATTTACACCAAAGGAATCTCTTCAAATGTTTTTGTTGCAATTCTTAAATATTCCAAAAGCTGAGATACATTTATCTCCCCTTCCTTCTGTTTTAACTATCGCTAAGCAACTGATATTTCCACAACATTTGCCTTAATTTGTAGGTGACTAACTTAACAGAAATCTTCATTTTATGCTCTAATGTGAGAATTAAATGAGATGATTCAGGCAAAGCACATAGCAGTTAGCACATGGTAAGAACTTGTTATGATGATGGTGAGGAGGATGATGATAATGATGATAATAATGGTTTTTAAAAGCATTCCTGTAAATTTGAGGTAGATATACCAACTGACTGAAAACTAAATTAGTGCAAAACAAGTGTGGCATTCTTTGTTTTGGTCTTAAAACTCCAAGAGGGGCATGATTCCGAGATGCTTACCTGTATCTGGAGCATCTGAAAATGCATCAGGTGTAAGTAGACACTTAATAAATACCCCATATGTACGGTAATGTGAGTGTTGCTATGAGGGTATCACTGTCTCATGAGGGCAACTCATAAGAATTAGGTTTCAGGTTTCCCTGGTGGTTCGGTGGTAAAGAATCGCCTGCCAATGTGGGAGACACAAGTTTGATGCCTAATCCAGGAAGATCTCACATGCCGTGGAGCAACTAAACCCATACACCAAAACAATTGAGCCTGTGCTCTACCCAGGAGCCACAACTACTGAGCCCAGGCGCAACAGCTGCTGAAGCCCGCGCCCCCTGCAGCCTGCCCTCTGCTGCAAGAGAAGCCACTACAATGGGAGACCCATGCACCACAACTAGAGATTAGCCTCCACTTGCCACATCTAGAGAAATCCCATGCAGCGAGGCCCAGGACAGCAAAACTAAATAAACAAATAAATTTTAATTAGGTTTCAAATTTCTATCACAAGGCCAAGATGAAGACTCAACCAGTGAGTCTGAGATCTCTGAAGAGTGCCCACCAGCCAGTGTCCTAAGGCCCTGCTCCCTACTGCTCCAGAATAAGAGACCCACTCTCACCTTCAGAGCTGAGGGTAATGGTTATTATCTACTCTGCACATACTATTACCAGGAGCTGGGGGAGAGGGAATGGGGAGCTGTTAATCAATAGGTATAAAGTTCTAGTCAAGCAAGGTGACTAAGCTCTCAACAGACTAGCAGTCACCAAGGGGAAGGAGGCTAGGGGAGGGATGGAGCGGGAGGTTGGGGTTAGCAGATGTAAGCTTTTATATATAGAGAGTGGATAAACAACAATGTCCCACTGCACAGCACAGAGTATATTCAATACCTTATGATAAACATAATGGAAAAGAATATTAGAAAAAGAATAGACATGTGTATAACCGACTCACTTCACTGTACAGCAGAAATTAACACATTGTAAATCAACTATGCTTCAATTTAAAAACTGAAAACTGAACAAAATAAATAAAAATTCAATGTATAGCAAAACGAATACAGTATTGTAAAGCAAAACAAACTAAAAAATAAAAATTAATCAAAAAAAATAAAAATAAAAAGATGACTAAGCTCTAGAGATCTCCTCTACAGCATTATACCTATAATCAATCATAACATATTACACACTTAAAAAGTTTGCTAAGTGGGTAAATCTTAACTGCTCTTACTACTACACAATAACAAATAAATAAATAAAAATTTAATTTGCTTTTTGTGGCCAAAATAATTAAATATAAACATTCAAGAGATTAAAACATTAGTTAGAAAAAAGAAATTTTTAAATATAAAAATAATTAAATATAAACATTCAAGAGATTAAAACATCAGTTAGAAAAATGAATTTTTAAGTATAGCTGAAATGTAACGGAGAAGGCGATGGCACCCCACTCCAGTACTCTTGCCTGGAAAATCCCATGGGCGGAGGAGCCTGGTGGGCTGCAGTCCATGGGGTCGCTAAGAGTTGAATACGACTGAGCGACTTCACTTAAATTTTCACTTTCATGCAATGGAGAAGGAAATGGCAACCCACTCCAGTGTTCTTGCCTGGAGAATCCCAGGGACGGGGGAGCCTGGTGGGCTGCCGTCTATGGGGTCACACAGAGTTGGACACGAGTGAAGTGACGCAGCAGCAGCAGTAGAAATGTAAAAGGGTAACTGATTTCCAAGTTTAAATGATAGGAAGAAATTATAAAGAAAGAAGTACACACTTGACAACACAAAATTAAAATTTTTCACTTGGAAAAAAAAATTTACTGAACACATACTGTGCACCAAGCTTCATGCTTATTATCCCATCCCATCAGGGAAGGAGACAGTAGAGTGGTTAAGCCCACAAAACTCTGGGTTCTAACTGCCTGGGTCCAAACCCCAGGTCTGTCATTTACCTTGAGCAAACCCAGTTAATTAATCTCTCTAAGCCTCAGCTTCCTGGTCTTCAAACAGGTGTACCAGTAACAGCTAACTCAGAGCTGGTTGAGAATGGATGAGTTGGTATATGGGAGGCAAATGTTCTCTAAGTCTTAGCTATTATTACCTCTACTTTTCAGATGAAGAAACTAGGGTTGACAGCAGGCAAATTATTTAGCTCATAAGAAATAGAGCTGGGACTTGAACTCAGGCAGCCTGACTTCAGACACTTGACATAAGGCAGAAAGTTGACATACATCACCCTCTCCATAGCAGCTCTGAAGCCTCTTCCTCAAATACAAGTGGTCTCACCCCACCAGCCAAGGGCAGGACTGCTAAACAGAACTGTTTGGTTGAGAGGGGACAGAATAGACCAAAGGAAGACCTGTCCTAATGGCCTGCACACCTCATGATCAGCCTCAGCCCAGCATAGTTTTTAAACAGATGATATGGGCAAGTAGCAGACAGGTGGAAAGAGGACACAAGCCTCTTGGACTCAGCATCTGTGGCTGTGGTCTAATCCCCTGGCCACAGAAAGGACAGCCAAGAATGAGAAGCAGGAGCAAATATGTCCTCCCCACTCATGCATAGGCCATTTGAGAGCCAACCAAGAATAACATCCACTGTGTAATAAACACTTCCCGATGTGGCAGGTACTGAGCTCGCTACTTACCAGAAACTTCATCTGATCTCTATGACAACCTGCTGAGGCAGGTGCTGTCATGGTGCCCTCTCTGCAAATTAGGAACTTGAGGATTCGTGAGATGAACTAAATTGCCCATAGTCAATGGGTCATAATCCACCTCACTACACTCTGCTGTAGACTGAATGTTTGTGACCCCGCCCTCAAGATTCATATGTTGAAACCTGATGGCTTTGGGGCCTCTGGGAGGTCCTAAGGATCGAGTCCTTAAGAGTGAGATTGGAAGAGAGCTCCCTCATCCCTCCTGCCAAGTGAGGACTCACTTGGGGAGGCTGTCCATGAATTCGGAAGTGGGCTCTTAGCAAACATCCCATCTGACAGTGCCTTGATCTTAAACGTCCCAGACTCCAGAACTGAAAGAAACAAAGGTCTGTTGCTGACGCTCCTCTCTGACAGGGCACACCACGGATGACGACCAGAATAAAGTGGCTCAGGTCACAGCCACAGTGAGCTACCTTTCCCCACGGACTGGACAGAGCCAAAGACTCCGAAATCTGAGCTCAGCTCCCCCTCTGCTCTGCACTCACTAGCGAAGCACTAGGCTGGTTGTTCTGAAACAACCACCGTTTATTGAGAAATTACTGTGTGCTCCACGTTGTACTTGGTGTTAGACCGTAAGCCCAGTAAGGGCAGGAACAGGGTGTGTCATATTCACCAGTGTATCCCCAGAGCCAGCACAGAGCCTGGCTCTCAGGGGGAACTGAAAAAATATTTGTAGAATAAATAAATAAATAAATGATGGATGGGTGGATGGAGGAAAATATTCTCTCTAATCCTTATAATCGCTCTGTAAAGTAATATTTTAATTTTCTGCATGTAGGGAGAGAAATCAATTTCAGAGATACTGTATTCCTGTTCAAAACCACACAGTTTCTGAGTTATAGCTAAGGCTCAAAACCACCATCTCTAGTTCCCAAATCATAGCTTTCCTCTGTTATTTCTTTTTTCCCCAAAGGAGACAATGCCACTCTCTTACCTCACAGGGCTTTTATGAAGGTCACATGGATAAGGTGTAGGAATATGTTTTGCCAACTCTGCACTTGAAAAGGTTGATAACTAATTTTTAACATAAAATCAAAAGCCTAAAGTCAAAATAGCACAACTTAAATGGAATTTTAAGCAGTGAGAAGAAATGAGTTATATTTGAGGGACAAGTGAACTGTCACTAGCATAGAAGTCAGACCATACTGCAGGCATACCAACAGGAGGTGGGCGGTGGGCAGAAATCCAGATTTGGAATTATAGAGTTGCAAAGTTATGCAAAGGGCACCCAAACAACCTTCCACCCAATGTGGGACCCTCAACAGATTGTCATCTCAATTGTGATGGAACAAGAAGGTGACAGCATCACACAGGAAGAGCTACACTGGGGGCGGGGCCCAGAGCCCACTTTATATATTCACCCTGCTGCATACAATCCCTTCCCAGAAGGTCTCCTGCACAGAGCTGTTTTTAGATTCCTGGATGATCTGTCTAACCTATAGCTTCCATGGTTAAATCAAGTGATTTAATTACACTTCTGCAGTAAAGCAGAATTTAGCAACACCTTATATCTAAGTGTTCAACACCATGATTATCTCTCAATTTATTTCTTACAGTAGCCTTATCCTCATTTTCTTAATAAGAAGAACCTATATTCAGCATGAGGGCTTCCCTGGTGGCTCAGGCAGTAAAGAATCCACCTGCAATGCAGAAGACCTGGCTTTGATCCCTGGATCTGATCCCTGGGTCAGGAAGATGCCCTGGAGAAGGGAATGGCTACTCCACTCCAGTATTCTTGCCTGGAGAATTCCATGGACAGAGAAGCCTGGCAGGCTACAGTCCATAGGGTCGCAAAGAATTAGATATTCAGCATAGAAATTTGCTCAACAAAATCAGAAAATTGAAGCCCACGTGCCAAAGTGAAAGCTAGATAGACTTCTACCTTCACATTCTTTATCTCCCAAAGATAGCTTAAAGCAGATCAGCAAACAGAACACAACTGAATAAAATAATATCTACAAAAGCCTTTTAAAGAATATAAGCAGAATATCAGCCTACAGAGGCTAACAGAGTAAAAATCTCTCGTGAGTCTCCAAATCCTAAATCATCAGGATTGGGCACCTACAGGAGATAATCTTTTTTGAAAAAGCTGAAAAATCACCAACTTTCTTTTAAAGCTGAAAAATTGAGGCAATGGAAAAATGAAAAGATTATTTTAAAAACAAGTGCAAGAATGATACTCTCAGGACAATGCACCCATATCCCTGGTCTCTGCCAGATTCAGCAAAGGGAGCAACTCAGAACTTTTTTTGCCCAAAGCTGGTAACTTAAGAGAGCAACTTGGGCGTAAGGATGTGAGCCATACCCAGTCTGATGGAGCAGAATTACCTTGATGGAATACAGGCTTGGTGTTGTCAGATGTTAAGATATATTTTAAAAAGAAGCCAGAAGTCCTTTCTTTTGAGGGGTGGAAGATGCAGGTGTAAAACTTTCTGATTTTTCAAAGACAAATTAAAAGTTTGGCCAACACCTCTAAGCTGCCAGTTTGCAACAGCAACCTTTCCCCTCCTGAGTGACATCATGGTACCCCAAACAAGTCCAGACGAGACTCTGTTCTCAATCTTTCATTCTTCAGTTGAGCACACTTTCAAAAACTTCTCTGAGCCTCTCAGTTTCCTCATATGTAAAATGGACCTAATGGACCTAACACCTTATTTCACATAATTTTCCCCATGAATCAAATAAAATAAGCTTTTCAAAAGTAAAGGCCGTTCATTTTTATGTCTCCAGGGCCAATGTCCATTCAAAATAAAAATTTTAAATATATTAAAAGTTTGTTGAACTAAAAAGCACATTGAAAACTGTGAAGCATCCATGAAGTGTCATGTCGCACTAAATACGTCGTCAAAATATTTAAAACTGTATAGAAAGTTTCTGTGTCATTTCCCCCAAATTAATGTATTTTCCCCTCCCCCCCCCACCCCCC
>SJXQ01000975.1:27152-60669 GCA_006408695.1 Aepyceros melampus
AAGCTCTCCCAACAAAAGCAATTGACAGTATCTGTTTAGTAACTTAAAGAGAAAGAGAGAGAGAAAGAGGGAGGGAGCTTTTATGCAAATTTGATTTCCCTATAATAATCTAGAGCTATTCTGCTAGAAGGAATTATCTCTGCAGGCTGGCAGCTGTGGTAGGCAGTGAATTAAAAATGGCTCTGTATATGGGAAAATCTGTTCTATAATCAGTGCTATTCTTGGAGGGGACATCAATCTATTCCAGCTCCCATGATGCTCCACTCCTGTGAATGACATACAAGCATGAGGTAGAAACTCTTATTACATCATGGCTGAGGATGCCGCCCCACTGGAGACTTTGCACCACCACTCTGAGATGGATGGAGACGGACCTGATGGTGGCCTCCAACCACTCAGTGTAGCCAATCACCTTAATTTAGGTAAAACACATGAAGGGAAAAGACAAATCTTTCAACAGTGATTTATTCAACTCAATTCTAGCGAACTGGCCAGTCTGAGGGTCATTATAAAGTTTCCGCCTCTTTTCTTCCCTCCTTCCTTCCTTCCTCCTTCCCTTTTTCCTCTCCTTCCTTCCTCTCTTCCTTCCTGCTGTTCTCATATAAGCCTCTATTCCTAAGTCATAAGACACCAACCAAGGAAATACTATTAAGGACTCTGTCCATGGGAAAGGCACATGGACAAAAAAGTATTTTAAAAAGAAGCCACCACCACAGTGCTCTACATAAAACGTCCTCATGCTCTTAATGAGATAACTGCTTGGTCATTAAAAACGCTCTATCCCTGAGTGGCGAATTTAACTTGGAGTCTCTACAGGGCAGGTTCAGCCCTTAACCCCACGAAAAGAAATTAGGCTGCAGATGAATTAAAGCCATTATATGCCTCCGAGTGAAGCCCATCTCCTTCATCAGACCATGGAAACTTCCTGGGAGTCTGTGCCTCAGTCTTACACCTGAGTCAAACAACACCATCATTGTGTCTGTTTGGGAGGGATGTCAGTATATCAAAACATTAAATTGTGGATGTGCTGCACGTGTGCTTGCCCCTCTTTATAACAAGTGTGAACTCACCTTGGTTTACGTCACTTCGTGCCCTTCAAAATAACCAAGAGCCATGCCCAGGAATGTAAAGAATTGTATCTTCTAAATTGGAACTAGTCTCTCCCTCTCAAGCACCATTAAGAAATTGGCTTTATCAACATGCATGACTGGTGAGCCCAGAGACCCACACAGCTTGGGTGCATTTCTGACCACTGGGGTGTCGGGGTGAGGGTCTCCAGACGGGGACTCCTCCAGGGAGGGCAGAGCTGGCCCCCAACGGTGCACGGGTGCCTGCTTGAGACCGCGGAGAACAACCTCTCAAGGTGACAGCGCGGACTCTGCTTTAGACCACGTGAGACTGGGCAGCCGCACCAAGACGGCTCTGAATAGCTCCACAGAGATGCAGGAAATGCTGCTGTGTCCTTCAGGAATGGTTCCCTGGAGAAAGTGAAGCGTTCCCGCTACCCAACAGTGCCGTTCCGGGCTCGGTCATCCGCTCCTTGCAGCTCATTCTCAGTAGCCATTTCCCCATGTTTTTCTTGAATTCTGTTCTTTTGAGGCTTTTTCCCCATCCCCCCCAACACAGCAACCCTAGATACCAGGCACACCGGGCATTCAACTGTCTGTTAGCCCAACCCCACTGCCTCTGAAACTCCAGAAGTTTCCAAACTCCCGACGAACCGCACCAAAGCTGCCTACATTATCACTTCGGTAGGAAAGCAAACTGGGTGGAGCGGCAGGGTTAATTTAAAAGACAGCTGCATCTGTTTTGCTCATTACTCTTCATGTATAAACTGCAAATTGCATTTGAAAATATTTTCTTTAAAATAAAATTGTCGTTTCTGAGCCTCCTGCTGGCACCCAGCGTCTGGGTAAAGCAAGTAACAAAAAATGTAAAGCAGGGTGATATCCCGGCATCCTTTGCAGAGGTAGCAGGCCACGCCCTCCTGACCCTACTGCACAATGAATAATGCAAAAGAGGGAAATGTTATTGTTCAATAAATCATTCCCTGCACTAGGAAGCTGGGGCAGAATTTGCCTCACAAGCCTCAGGATTCAATGACTGGATTTCAAGTGGAGGCAACTGAATGTGTGAGTTCCTCATTTTGCCCTCCTATAAGACTTCTTTCCCTTTCTCAGGAATACCGCAAATGAGGAGGAACCCCTTTTGTGATTAATAATTAATCAGAAGGCATTCACTGTCTGGATGTCAGGCACTAGGGGTATGTGTCTCAGTTTCCTTCTCTGGAAAATGGGGATGCTCATAACACCTCCGTTATAGGGCTGTTATGAAAAATAAATCAGTTAATTCATAGAAAGAATCTGATATGATGTCCAGCTCATGGTTAGCTCAGGGTAAATGCAGAGATATAGAAATGTAGACAGTACATTTCCTGAAACTGCAAAACATGAGGCAACTATTTAAAAACTTTTCCTAGAAAGGCACAACTGGGCAAGGTACTCTGGATTTAATACCTGAACCCACAAGTCAATTTCAACATCACCAAAGAGATAAACCTGATTTTGCGCCTCCTGGTGTGATGCAAGAAGTATACACATCACCACCTAGGAAATGTTAAACCTAAACTTGATCAAGCTTCTGTACCTAACTGTTCCAAGAGAAAAATAAAAGAGAAAGAGGAACATCGGGGTTTGTAAGCAGCAAAATTCAGACTGTAGTGAATTTAATAGGACAAATTACCTGCCTCTTCAACAAACAAATTTCAAGCAAAGAGTAAAAAGAGAAGGAATATCTTTGATTAAAAGAAACATAAAAATCCATAAAATGTGGATCTCATTTGATCCTCATTTGATTCTCGTTTGCATTGAACAAACCAAATGTAAAATACCAGTAGTTCAAATGGGTCCATTTCAACACTAACTGGATATTTGTGATATCCAGGAATTATTCTGAATTTTTTAGCATCTCTTCCCATTGAGAGGTAGAGTCTAAATCCTCTCCATTAATCCTGGGGTGGCCCCAGTGACTCCCTTCTTCAATGGAATGTGATGGAAGCATGACCGTAAGCTTGAGACTAGGTCATAAGAAGCCTTAGAGCTTCTACTCAAATGTCTTGAACTCTTGTTCTTGGGACATTCCTTCTTGGAACCCAGCAGCCATCCTAGGAGAAGCCCAAGCCACACTGAGAGACCATCGAAAGGAACTAAAATCAACCACCTGAGTTCCCAGCAGACAGTCATATGAGTGAGCCTTCTTGCAAACCCAGCTCAGATGTATCTTCAGATGCATTAGAGACCTGCCCGGCTAAACTCAATGAACCCACAGACCTGTGAGAGAGAATAATAAACTATAGTTTTAAAGCATTAAGTTTAGAAGAGGTTTGTTATACAGCAAAAAAAAAAAAAAAAAAATCAGAAAATATTATCTCTTGGAGACATATCCTTAAGTATTTACAGAAGAAATAATATGATACTTAGGATTTTTCATTTAATCCATTTGAGGTGGGGGAAAGAGCTAAAACAAGCTTGCCTATGTGCTGCTAATTATTAAAACTGAAAACTTGCATCATAGGGAGCAGTTATACTCTTCTTTCTACTCTTGAATGTTTTCAAAATGTTTTCTAATGAAAAAATTTTTAAGAGCTCTGGATTTATCCAGACTATGTTTCAAGACTACAGGGAAAAAGAATATTAGCTATTAGGTGATTCTGTGTGGTAGGCATCACAGATGTCATTTAAATGCATAGTATTAATAAGTTCATTGTTACCTGTCCAACTACAGGATGTCCATCTCTCAGAAGGCAGCAAATAGAGTTGAAAGAACCTGGAGTCAAGAGTGGAATTCAAACCTCAGCTCCATCTCCTCCTGGGAGTCCTTGGACCTGTTCATCAACACCTCTGGGCTTCACTGCTTTATTTGCAAACACTTTTCTCCTGACCAAGCTGCCCCATTCTTAAACACTTACACACAGTTAAAGGGACAATGTACCCTATTAAATGCTATAAAAGTATAGATATTATTGTTGCCAGCTGCAATGGAAAAGAAATCATTTATTCTCTAGGCTTTGAGAATATTATATCACTACAGATTACTGCCTACCAGTATAAATTTCTGTTCTTTTATCACATCACATTCAAGAGCTGGATAGACCTTTCTTCACGCTGGAGAATGCATTTGAAATGGCCTGGTTAAAAGAGAAGCCATGCAGGGTATGTAAGGTTCATTTAGGGGGTGGTGCGCCTCTTGAAGAGATATGCACTCATTGCCCAGGGCATCAGAAATGTGGTGCTATGTTTGGAGCAGAAAATCAGGTGTACAGCAAAGGAGAGGTCAGCCAAATTATTTCTTGCTATGGGCAACTCCACAGAGCATCCTGCAGCGTGGGCAGCTCAGAAACAGTTTCAGAATACTTGATTATTCTCCCAAACAACACCAAAGAGGATAACAAGTCAGTCAGCTCAGTTCAGTCACTCAGTTGTGTCTCACTCTGCGACCCCATGGACTTCAGTACACCAGGTTTCCCTGTCCATCACCAACTCCAGGAACCTACTCAAACTCAGGTCCATCATGCCGGTGATGTCATCCAACCATCTCATCCTCTGTCATCTCCTTCTCCTCCTCCCTTCAATCTCTCCCAGTATCAAGGTCTTTTCCAATAAATCAGTTCTTCACATCAGGTGGCCAAACTATTGGAGTTTGAGCTTCAACATCATTAACTTCCGTAATACATCAATCCATAAATATCTATGCTGCTATCTTGAGAATTAGAATTCTATGTACATCTCTCTTTACAAAGTGAGTATTTTTTGCATGCATGCTCAGTTGTGTCCGATTCTCTGTTACCCTATAGACTATAGCCCACAAGGCCCCTCTGCCATGGAATTCTTGAGGCAAGAACACTGAAGTGGGTTGTCATTTCCTCCTTCAGGGAATCTTTCAGACGCAGGGGTCTAACTCGTGTCTTCTGTATTGGCAGGAAAATTCTTTATCACTGAGACACTACATGGGAAGTACATATAGTGAGTATGGAGGAAACCAAATTGTAACTGAGGCAGACTCCTCCATTAACTTGCCTTTCTATTTCAATAATCTGTTACTATTGAAATAAATTGTGGAAGAATTAGCAAAGTCTAACTGAAAAAGGTCACTTAAATCCACACATTTGCCAAAGGCTCATAACTTTCTAATCAAATATAACATGTTCAGTTCAGTGCAGTTCAGTCGCTCAGTCATGTCCGACTCTTTGCAACCCCATGAATCTCAGCACGCCGTGCCTCCCTGTCTATCACCAACTCCTGGAGTTCACTCAAACTCATGTCCATCGATTTGGTGATGCCATCCAGCCATCTCATCCTCGGTCGTCCCCTTCTCCTCCTGCCCCCAGTCGCTGCCAGCATCAGAGTCTTTTCCAATGAGTCAACTCTTCACATGAGGTGGCCAAAGTATTGGAGTTTCAGCTTTAGCATCAGTCCTTGTTAGGTAGTATCAAACAGCAATAAAACAAATGTCAGTAGAAGACAATTCTTTGCCTTTTTCCCTCTACGAGATTTGAAGCTTCATGAAAGTAAATTCCTCATGTGTTTAGCTTCCCTATGGCATTAATTGAAATGCCTTAGACTAGCATCCTCCACAGAGCATCTGTAGACCCACACACACCCTAATGTTATTGGTGTTGGATTGGTTAATGGTCTCTGGAGTCATGCACGTGCCTGAGAAATGCTGAGTTGAATAACCTTAATCAGGTTTTGCATTTGGTGGTAGTCTTTTAACGACAAGCCTTGGGACAGTCCCTCTCAGAAAGCCATGCTAGGAGAGGCCCAAGACACATGGAGAGACCAAGTGCAGAAACTAAAGAGTCAGCAGCCCCACCTGAGTTCCTAGAACCCAGAAGTTAATGCCTCCATTGTGCATTTCCAGGAGGTACCCAGTAAACGTTCCATTCTGGAAACCTCCCTCCAGACTCCTGTTACTCAGAACATTTCAAAGGGAAGAAGGGAGCTGACTTCTATTCAGTAACTAGCTTTGGGGTAGCAACTCCTGTTTCCTTGGTGCTTTACAACTAACTCAACAGATCACTGGGCTATGAGTTAGATTGAGCAGATATCATTAACCTTATTTTTTAACAGACTTTATGTTCACAGCTGTTTTTGATTCGCAGCAACACTGAGCAGAGAGATGCTGCATACCCCCTATGTCGACATGCTTACACAGGCCACCTAACTCCAGTATCAGCGGAGTGGAAACTTCATTACATTAGATGAACTGACACTGATACAGCATAACCACTCAAAGTCATAGTCTACATTAGGGTTCACTCTTAATATTATATATTCTATGGGTCTTGATACATGTACACTGGCATGTATCTACCATTGTAATAGCATATAGAATAATTCTCAGGCCTAAAACACGGTGCGTCATCTAACCCTGGCAACCACCCGTCTTTTTACTGTCTCCATGGTTTTGCCTTTTCCAGAATGTCATATAGTTGGAATCATACAGTATGAACACTTTTCACATTGGCTTCTTTCATATAGCAAAGTCACTTACTATTCCTCCAAGTCTTGTCATAGCTTGAGGGCTCAATTCCTTTTAGCGCTAAATAATATTCTATTGCCTGGATGTACCACAGTTTATTTATCCACTCACCAAGTGAAGGACATCTTGGTTGCTTCCAAGTTTGGGCAACTATGAATAAAGCTGCTATAAACATCATGTACAGGGTTTTTTGTTGTGTAGGTGTAGATATAAGTTTTCAAATCATTTGAGAAAATACCAAAAACCATGCCTTGCTAGATTGTATGGTAAGAATATGTTTTGTAAGAACCTGCCAAACTCTCTTCTTAAGTGGCTGTACCATTTTGCATTCTCACCAGTAATGAGTGAGAGTTCTTGTTGCCCCACATTTTCTCAGTGTGTGTTTAGTTGCTCAGTCATGTCCAGTTCTTTGCGACTCCATGGACTGTAGCCCACCAGGCTCCTCTGTCCACGGAATTTTCCAGACAAGAATACTGATGTGGGTAGTCATTCCCTTCTCCGGGGTATCTTCCAACCCAGAGATCAAACCCACATCTCCTGCACTGGTAGGTAGATTCTTTACCATTTGAGCCATCCAGGAAGCCCACATCCTCTCTAGCAGGTGGTATCATTTAACCTGTTTTTTTTTTTTTTAATGAAGAAACTGAGTCTAGACTCCAAATGAAGTGACTGGAACCAAGCACAATTCCAGTCCTTGTGCTTTATCTAATTCATTAGAGCAGGAGTCTAAAAGCTAACCCCCAGAGCCAAATCCCACCCACCATCTGTTACTCCACAGCCAGGAAGCTAAGAATTGTTTTCACATTTTCAAATAATCATTGGAAAAGAAAAAGAAGAATACCATGATCTGTGAAAATTATACGGAATTCTAATTTCAGTGTCTGTTTAATAAAGTTTTATTGATACACAGTCACACCTGTTGTTTTTCCACTATCTGTGGCTGCTTCTGCACCTTGCCAGCAGAGTCAGGTAATTGCCAGAGAGAGAGAATGGCCTGCAGAGCTTAAAATATTTAATGCTGCTGCTGCTGCTAAGTCGCTTCAGTCGCGTCTAACTCTGTGCGACCCCAGAGACGGCAGCCCATCAGGCTCCCCCGTCCCTGGGATTCTCCAGGCAAGAACACTGGAGTGGGTTGCCATTTCCTTCTCCAATGCAGGAAAGTGAAAAGTGAAAGTGAAGTCGCTCAGTCGTGTCCAGCTCTTAGCGACCCCATGGACTGCAGCCTACCAGGCTCCTCCACCCACTAGCTGGCCTTTTACAGAAAAAATTTGCCAACTTCTGCCCAGAAGAATCAGACCCAATTACAAGTATCATGTCTCTTAAGACAATCAGGGGGGAAAAAAGCAGTCGGGAAAACAAGCGATTAAGGCATATCCAGTGACACAGGAAAAAAAAAGATAATCAGGCTTTGTAAAAGTTTTCTATCAACAAACTCAAAAATTTCTTCAAAAATAGTTTCTATATGCAGCTCTCCTCCCCATAGAACCTTGCTACTTCTTCCAGACATTTTAACATTGTTTGGGCGGTGATGCTACAAGTAGAAAGTATGGAATTTTGACTGCCAACAGTAAGGTGCACCATCGCTAAGATTTAGACTCTTTTCCCCTTCAAGGGAACAACATCCTGCTAGCCTTCTTTTTTTTTTTTTTGCCTTAAGGTTTGTTTACACTCAGCAGGAGGAAAGGTAAGGAGATAAAAGCAATGCAGAATGAATAAAGGAAGACAAGGCTACAGCAAAACACAGAGAAGGCAAGATTAGAGGAACGAGCCCCAGGGAAGAAAGTTTACAAGTTAGCACTGAATGGATGGAAAGGGAGATTATACCTGGAACACAGTGGCCAGAAGGAAGAATCACTGGGGACAAAATCACCACAGGCAAAGGTTATTTCAAATGCACAAATCTCCCAGTGCTGGATCGAGTCGCTGAAATAATGAATTTAATTCTGGCGATTAGCTGCTCCAGTCAGCTGGGAGCCCCCCTGGTGGTTCAATCCAGACCCTTGCTGGGAGGTCAGTTAAAACAGGGGGCCACGGGGAGGGGAAAGACGGTTTGCATTCGCAATTCCTTCTTTCTGCCGCTCACCTCCCAGCCAGAGGGGAGCAGAGAAAGGGCTCAGGGGCTGTGATCACCTAAAAACACCCCTGACACTTTAGCACTTTAGGCTCTTGAAAGGCAGAAAAGATGGGCTTTTTTTTTTTGCATCCTCCAAAGTAATCTTTTGAATAATAGAGAATGGCCAATTATTGAACGTTTACTATAAGCCAGGCCTCAAATTGAATCCTTTCTTTGTATTAACTTCTTTAATCCCTGTAACAACCCTTTGAGCTAAGTAATATTCTGGAGACTGAAGAGGTTTAGAGATGTCAAATGACAAGGCTGGGAAGAAGCTGGGATTCGAACCTACAGTGGTTTTATCAGCCTCCAAAGGCCACACTCAAAAAGCTCTGTGAGGACTTCCCTGGCAGTTCATAAGACTCTGCACTTACAATGCAGGGGTGAGGGTTCAGTCCCTGGTTGAGGAACTAAGACCCCATATGCTGCACACTGCAGTCAAAAAATAAAAAATTAAAACCTCCATGAAGCACTGACTCCCAGTGAACTAAGAAAATGGCCTTAAGGCTCTAAATTAAACATATGCTGAGTCAATCCAAACTGTGTTCCTCTGGCCATGAAATATACTTATGTGTCCTAAATTATGATCATTTTATTTATAACCACATCTCTGAAATCCTGTACCTTACAGAGTGATTTTATGTACATTCATCTCATTAACCCTGCCGAAAAAATCTTGAGTAGGAACAGGAGAGAACCCTGAGAGTCTAACCAATATCTTTTCTCCGCTTCCATTTTCTCCTTCCAGATCAGTAGGAAAATACATACCTAGCCAACGGCAACCCACTCCAGTGTTCTTGCCCGGAGAATCCCAGGGATGGGGGAGCCTGGTGGGCTGCCGTCTATGGGGTCACACAGAGTCGGACACGACTAAAGTGACTTAGCAGCAGCAGCAGCAGCCACATAGCAGATAAGAGTAGAGGATAAACTATAATATGTATCACTGTACCTCTGGGTGTGCCCAGGACAGGCTCAGTTTAAGCTAGTTGTCCCTCTTTCATGCTCAAGTGTCCCCACTTGGATTATCAATTATATAGTCACCCTACCTCAGGGATCCTCAACTAGAGTTATGCAACTGGACCACCTGAGATTATTTTAAAATATTGAGTCCTGACCCAAACCATGAAGGTTCTGGTTTATTTGCAGTGAGGCACTGGCGTAGGTACTTTTTAAAAGTCCTCTTGTGTTTCAAATATGTAACTGCAGCTGAAAAGTACTGTACCAGCTCTAAGCCAACATTGTTGAGTGTAACTTCTAGAAAACTCCTTTAAACTATTTAAAGGGAGCTTACTCAACTAGGAAGAGGTGGCCTTGGTCCCTTCCTCCTCCTTGCTGGGAATGTTGATAAGAAAGCTGGAGCTCAAGCAGCCATTTTGGTCTCTGAGGCTACCTTGGATATGAACACTACACACCAAGAGGGAAAACAGCAGAAACTGGGGTCATCGGCAGCTATAGAACATGACAATCTTTTCTCAAGCCACCACATCAAATGTCTGTTCAGTTCAGTTCAGTCGCTCAGTCGTGTCTGACTCTTTGCGACCCCATGAATCGCAGCACACCAGGCCTCCCTGTCCATCACCATCGCCCAGAGTTCACTCAGACTCATGTCCATCGAGTCAGTGATGCCATCCAGCCATCTCATCCTCGGTCGTCCCCTTCTCCTCCTGCCCCGGATCCCTCTCAGCATCAGAGTCTTTTCCAATGAGTCAACTCTTCGCATGAGGTGGCCAAAGGACTGGAGTTTCAGCTTTAGCATCATTCCTTCCAAAGAAATCCCAGGGTTGATCTCCTTCAGAATGGACTGGTTGGATCTCCTTGCAGTCCAAGGGACTCTCAGGATTCTTCTCCAACACCACAGTTCAAAAGCATCAGTTCTTCGGCACTCAGCTTTCTTCACAGTCCAACTCTCACATCCATACATGACTACTGGAAAAACCATAGCCTTGACTAGACAGACCTTAGTCAGCAAAGTAATGTCTCTGCTTTTGAATATACTGTCTAGGTTGGTCATAACTTTTCTTCCAAAGAGTAAGCGTCTTTTAATTTCATGGCTGCAGTCACCATCTGCAGTGATTTTGGAGCCCAAAAAAATAAAGTCTGACACTGTTTCTACTGTTTCTCCATCTATTTGCCATGAAGTGATGGGACCAGATGCCATGATCTTCGTTTTCTGAATGTTGAGTCTGTTACCAACAGCCAAATGTAACTCTTAAGTAATACAGTAGGCATCACTATGTCACAAATGAGAAAAGTTGCTCAGGGTCACACAGTTTACAAGTAACAGAAGTCAGGCGTAATGACTTCAATCCTATGACCTTTCTGCTAGAAGGAATGGAGCAGAGTATATTTTAGGATCAGAGAAAAGAGTTCTCACTTTCAAAAGTGTATCTATCCAGACAACTCTACTGACAGTCTGACCAGTTATTTTTGAATCCCAATCATATGTATTTCCAGAACACTGAACAAGGAGAAGATTTGATAAGTAGCAGCTGAAAGCTCACTCCAGTGTTCTTGCCTGGAGAATCCCAGGGACAGGGGAGCCTGGTGGGCTGCCGTCTATGGGGTCGCACAGAGTCAGACACGACTGAAGCAACTTAGCAACAGCAGCAGCTGAAAGTCAAACACAGCCGAGCAACTGAGCATACACACACACACACACACACACACACACACACACACACACCTTGTTTTGCTTTAAAAACAGCAACCCCTTAAAATTTGTTTTGTACTGTGACTATATTTCTGATAAATGTATGTAAAATTTCTTAAACCCCAAACTCTTTAATTTAATTATTCAACAAGTACTTTCTGAGAACCTACTATAAAGGAGACAGTAATTTTATAGGAAAATGGTTCGAGAAAGTAGGATTTAGAGGAAGACACGTGTTCCTCCCCATGAGGAGCTGAAAATCCAAGTGGGACATAAGATGTACATGAATAGCTACAGTGGGTGCTTAGCGTTGCCCACAAAGCATTGTGATCAATCAAAGAAGGACAGGATCACCTATGACTCAAGGAACCAGGGAAGGCTTTGTGGAAGAGGTGGCATTCATCTTTTTAAGATCTCAAGAGGCTGATGGGAACAGGAACTTCAGGTCCAGGAACTGGCCCAATCAAGGCTCAAAGTCAGTTATTAGGTAAGTGTGTTAACAGGGAGCCCAATTGGACTGAAACACATGTCCATTTGAGAGAAAGAGGTTAGATGAGGCTAGGAAGGTAGTTTAGGGTCAAATTACACAGTCTCGAAGGCCAGGCTGACAGTTTTGGAATCTCTTCAGTAGATAGTGTGGGTCAGAGCAGTGACCTCAGTAGATCCGTGCACCAAGCCCAGGCAGGATGAATTATCCAGGGACAGAAGAAAGGCCGGGTGACCATGTAAGAGGCCACAGTCACAGTCCAGGCAAGGGGTAATGAGCCTCAGAATCAGGGCAGGAGGAGTGGGAATGCGGAGAGAGGCTGAGTGCCAGAGATAGAACTGGTGAGACTTGGCAGGACGTGGGAGGTTAGACAAAGGCAAGGGAGGAATCAAGGTTCCAACCTGGGGAAACGAGTGGCTTTCATTAGAAGTGTGGGGTCCAGGGATACAAAGTTCTAACAGTGGGTAGGAAGTCTAGGACTGGCCTTTGGGAGAGACATCATGAGAAACGCTTCAGATTTGGGAATCATTTGTCTAGAAGTGGTAGATGAAGCCATTGAAACAGGGAAATGTAGAAGAGAAATGTAAAGATAGAAACTCGAGTGATATCAATACTTGTCAGATAGAAGGATAAAGGAAAGAAGAGTGGAAGGGAGGGGAGGGGAAGGGACGGGAGAGAGAAGAAGGAATGGAGGGAAGGAGGGAGGGAGACAGAAGATCAGAGAGGAAAGAAAGAAACTCAGGGAATACAACGTAATAGAAGAAAAGGAAGGAAGGACTTAAAGAATTGTACTAACAGTGTTAAAGCAATAAAGTAATGTTATCTGTCTGTTTTTAATTTGACTTTCTCCCTCCGGGGGTAGCTCAGCCCTGATGCTGCTCGACCCCCAGCACCAGCCACAGATTCCTCCCTTTTCACAGGAGGGTGTAGACATCACCACTGGACAAGTCCAGCAGCCTCCACTGATGTAACAGGGAAACAGGTCCTCCTAGGCAGGGACCTAAAAATCCCGGAAATCTGGTCCTAGTTCTGCCTGGTTCTGCCTCTCAGATAAATTTCATAACCTCTCTGGTCTCTATAGATTCATCTATGAAATGATCAGTCAAGATCAATTGCACAAAGATATATATATATATAAATGGTCAAGGGCGTTCACTGTAATATTGCTTTGTTACAGTAAAAATTTGGAAGCAACCCAAATGTCCAACCATAAGAGGTTGGTAAAATACATTATGGTCTGTTCATACAGCAGATCACTTTGTAGCCATTAAAAGTGATGATATAGAAATAATTTATTGACACATAAAGATGTGTACCATATTAAACTTCAAAAGAAATTATGAGACTGCTTTTTTAAAAAACATATATGCATAGAAAAAAAGGATAGATGACATGCTTGTCTCTATTTCTAAAGTAGAGAAATGATGGATGATTGTCACCGGATTTCATTTTGCTTATCTGTGTTTTCTAAGTTTTGTAGAACAAGTATTTATTATAGGTAATAGTTTTTTAAAAGATATTTTTAAGTGAAACTGCTTCTATATAGTTATAACACTACCCCTCTCCCTCAGACTACTTGTTTCAAGTTTTCTTAGAAATGCTTACTCATGCACACATAATAAAAAATAACAGGAATATTATTCCTCATACATGACTTTAATTCATAAAAACTTATGTGGCCATCCGTGGAGTATGAGGCTGCAGTAAAGATCCTTCGGTCTCAAGCAGAAAATCTGAACTCAAGAACTTTGCTTATCCCCAGGGACCTAACTTCTTCTTTCAGTAAAATTCTATGATACTTCCTATCCTAGTGAGGCTTCCCTGGTGGCTCAATTGGTAAAAAAATTGGCCTGTAATACAGGAGACGTAGGTTCGATCCCTGGGTCAGGAAGATCCCCTGGAGAAGGGAATGCCAACCCACTCCAGTATTCTTGCCTGGATAACTCTATGGACAGAGGAGCCTGGTGGGCTACAGTCCCATGGAGTCACAGGAGTCAGACACAACTTAGCAACTAAACCAACATTCCAGTGAACTCAGAGTCTGAAATTAGTTGAGTAAAATAAAGTATATGTCAGGCTGTTGGAGGCAGTCATTGAGTCGGCATGTCTGCCAGCTGACTCAAGCTGAACCCAGGCAACCAGAGGTGCCTCACCCCCTTCTACCCACCATTCCCACACTAGGAGTTGTTTCAAGGATGCAGCCTTGAAAAGTAAAGCATCATTGAGACCACCTGGACTGCATGTGTGACTGAACACCAAGGAAGGCCTCTTTGTAAACTTTTAAGATTCTGGTGGGTGGGTAGGGGCAGAAATCTACCATCTTGTGCTGCCCAAGACAATCTTTGTTTGTAAGTTTCCTCTCCTATAAAACCTACCACCAACCCATCTGGGGTGGGTTTCTCTCTCATCCATCTCTCCTTGCCCTTGGTGTACAGGACCAGTTTCAGATTTTACCATGGGAAGGTCCAAGGGTATGAAGCAACCCAGCCCTAAACTGTAAAGGGCCATCCAAAAAGGAAGTTATTATTATATCTTGAACTTCAAGGGGCACATGGTTTCCTAATTCAACACCGTGGACCACTCTCAGTTCCTCTGGTATTTATCTGTTGGTTGACAAATGAATTCCAAAGTCCTACTATGCACTGGGCACTATGCCAGGTCCTTGGTATGCAATGGGAAGTGGCATAGACATTCTGTCCACCTTAATGTGATATTATCAAGTCACTCCCTAGACACCAAGATACAGTATTGAAGCCCAACATACTGAATTCTAACTAGAGCTCTTAAAGGTGTTAGGACATAGGCCAGGTACTTAACCTATCCACACTGCCATTTCTTTATGTGCCAAATAAGAGTGATAATATCCATTCCAAAAACCTACTCTAGGGCTTCCCTGGTGGTCCAGTGGTTAAGCACACGCCTTGTAATATAGGGGACATCACTTTGATCCCTAGTTCAGAAAGATCCCAAGTGCTGTGAAGCAACTAAGCCTGCAGGCCATAACTACTGAGACTGCACCCTAGAACCTGTGCTCTGCAACAGCAGAAGCCACCTCAATGAGAAACTCACGCACCGCAAGAAGAGAGCAACCCGTGCTCACTACAACCAGAGAAAGCCCACACTCAGCAATGAAGATGCAGCGGAGATGAAAATAAGTAAGTAAGATAGATAAAACTTCAAAAACCTAAAGACCAAGCAATTATACAAAAGTGTCTGGCATAGGACCTGGCACAGAGTAGGACCTCAAAAAACATAGCTATTATTTCATGATGAATCCCACTGTTTGCTGATTTAATTGCCAATATATCCTGAGAAAATGTCTTGAAGTCATTCGATAACAAATTTAATTTCACTAGGCACACTTCAATTTTGATCAATACTGCACTTTTCACTCTTTAGGAATTAGTTTTGCTAATTCTTTGCCAGAATTCTTATTTTAGAGAGCAACTTGGGTTGTGTAATTCAGTTTTCACTTTTTGACACTCATACTTGTTTTTTTTTTTTTTTTCTTCTTTGAGGCCATAGAGGGATGTCTAGTTTTCAAATACTTGGCTTCTGTTGGAGGAAAAACAAGAACAACAATAAATATATTATTTTGGACAATGATTTCTTTTCCCCGGTGGTTAAACACAGAGAGAAAGAACAAAAAAAAGAGGCCGGCATAAAGAGAGATGCTGTGAGACTGACGATTGTCCAGAAGTTGGGTCGTGTCTCTACTAAGAGAACGCTTCCCCCTTGAGCAGATGAACACCAAAGAAAAGGGCATTCCTTCTCACTCAGGACACCATTTGTTGCTCAGCTGGAACAACTATAGTGCCTAGAAACCATGGAAGTATGATATTTCCTTTCACTTCCTACTCCACAACCAACAGCAATCTCTAACAAATCTTCAACTACAAACGCAGAAAACACCGCATCCTAATCAGAAAATCCTCTCTCTTTCAGCAGCATCCTAGATACCAAAGTATGCAGGAGAATCCAAAGAGCTTGCAACCCAAAGAAGTCAGAGATACCAAAGCTTATTCTCTCCCAATTCCAGCCTTGTGGAACTTCCTTAATCCCACAGCCAAACTATGTAACTGTGACCACACTTCCTAATGACTGCAGCGCCACCTTGTGGCCAGGTGAGCAAGGCGTGCACTCAGTCTCATCAATGTGAAAAAGCAACTTCCGTCCTTTTCAGAGAAAAACAGAAGTGGCTGCTTCACAGGACTGCTAGAATTTGGAATCACCAGGGTTCTATCACATTCAAATTATTTCCTGATTATAATCACATCCAAATCACTGAGAAGAGACCAGAAAATAGAAAATTCCTGCTAGCATTAGATTTTCATGTCCAAATGCAAACTCATACAAACTCACACACTTGCACAAATATTTAGTCTAGAACCAGGCATCTTTGTGGCCTGCAAAGTCTTCAAGGTCTGCAATTATAGACAAAATCTTTTTAAAACAAAAAGGAAGATGAAAAATAGGTCTCTAAAGACCTGTAATGATATTCCTCTTTTCTTTCTTTCACAAACGGCTCTGTCGGCTGCTGACATTTCAGATGCCATCAGAAACTGACAACTGAATTGCAGCTTTACCCTGCACAGAACAACCAAAAGCAAGCCTGAACATTGCAAAGATGGCAGTTTAACTAACATAATTTGTTCAGGCTGAACCTGGGGATATGCAACCTAGTTCAGCTCATTTTAAACCCAAACTATTCCAGTTAATGCCCTGATGGAGCACAGAACAGGATGTGTGCACTGCCGCTGAATATTTCACATTAAAAATAGTTTGTGATGGGATATGCTTTTTTTAATTAAAAGTTTAATGTACATTAACATTTTTAGATGAAAACCTGACAATCCGAGAACACTTCTAAATTCTCCTTTGATGATTTTTTTCGGGCATTGTAGGCATAATATAGCTACAGAAATAGGCTAACAGTAAAGTTTCTCTGCAAGATTATTTTCTGTCCTATCCCATGTGCTCTTCAGTGGTTTTTCTGGTGCAGAAATGGATCCTGTGAAAGCTCCTGGCTGAGACGGCCCTTTCGGACCCAGACCTCCTGGTCAGACCTACTCATTGTCCTCTGCTGAGATCTCCCACAGAGCAAATTTTCCATAGGATAAGTTACTTATTTCCTGAAAACCGTTTTTCCCCCACAGTACCATCCACCTCCCACCATTCACATGCCTTTGCACTGACCCCATGCTTTGGACCAGGGTAAAGGAAAGAAGGGTAAGGCATTTAGTCTTATACTAAAATATTATGTGTTGTTTACTTGAAGTTTAGATGTAATGAGTGTTCTGTATTTGATTCACATCCCCAGGTTAGGAGCCTTCTTGGTATGTCTCATAGTGATCTGGTCTTCAATGCAAGAATCTTTTCCTCAGCCCCGTCTTCCTGATGAAGCCTACCGGTCTACATTCTTCTAAAATGTCCAGGTGACCAGTCTTCAAGTCAGAGAGGCTAATGTTAAGCTCCCTTACTTGGTTCTGACAGCAGCCTTAATCAATAGTTCCTAAAACATAGTGTATGTGCAATCAGTAGTACACGACTGAATACTTTTATATTTTTTGTTTTTTCATTTTCATTGTATTTACTTTGTTGGTGATCCCTTATTAGAAACACTTATATCTGAAATTACTGCAGCATTGTTAATCAGCTATTGTTCTTCAGTCCCTAAGTTTGTCCAACTCTTTTGCCACTCCCATGGACTATTTCTAACCAGGATCCTCTGACCACGGGATTTCCCAGACAAGAATGCTGGAGTGGGTTGCCATTTCCTTCTCCAGAGGATCTTCCTGACCTAGGGATCAAAAATGCATTTCCTACATTGACAGGCGGGTTCTTTACCACTGAGCCACCTGGGAAGCCCTAACAGGCTTTACACTTCAACATAATATAAAAATTTTAAATATATGTATTTCTGAACAACCAAAAAAAGAAAACTTACTACTGTTTTCCCATTTATGGTCACGATACAAAGTTACTTTTAAAATAAATTTTAAAATGTAAACAAAAAGGTAAACAATAGAGGGGAGAAAATTAAATAAACAACAGCACAGATGCTACTCAAGGTGAAGTGGTATCATGACACTATATCACAATAGTGGCAACAGAAGCTCTGACATTTGGGAAACAATGACCTGAAGCCCGTGTTGTAAATAAAGTTTTATTGGGACACAATCAGAGTCACTCATTTGTGTATGGCCTATGGTTGCTTTCACGCAACAACAGCAGAGCTGAGCAGTTGCAAAAGAGACCATAGCACTATAAGGCCTAAAATATTTATTCTCTGGCCCTTTACAAAAAAAAGTTTGGGATCTCTGCCCTAAAATATCAACTCATCCAAGAGAGACATAGGAAAAGATAAAACTTTCAAAGTCCTCATGACAGAGATATTTTTGGACAGAGCGTATACATGGCACAATCCAGCCTAAAGCCGACATGGTACTCCATTTCCCATTTCAGGTTCTTTTTATTAACCTCCTTCCTGTGCTTGGATCTGGGGAGGCTTTCATCCTTCATTCTCATGCTTAAGACTCAGAATAATATCTGCTTCTTCCAGTAAGCCTTCCCTTATTAACTCAGACCCACCTACACTCTGAACTAGGTAATGGTAAGTGAAATACACCAACATGCCTTTTATTCGGTTCTTCTTAAAATGCAAAAAGGAAAAAAAAAGCCATCTGTTCCTATAGAGAACTAGGCCATATAAGGAAAACCCTTTTTAATAACTCAACAACTCAATACTTCAGTATAGAATGTGTTAAAGTTAGCCTAAATAGGTAACACAGTAACTTCCATAATCATGCACAAATTACTTCTGAAACAATGGGTAGGCTCTGGAAATAAAGCTTCAATCAGCTACAAATGTCTGAGTAAGCATAACTGTACCCCGCTAAGTTAAGCATCCCTAAGCATGATAGCATTCTGATCTTACAGGTCAGCAGTATTGAAGCACCTCAAGCCAATTCACTAAGATGATAAGACAGACACCTTAGGTTTGAAATAAAATAAAATACAGCCCCTATTGTGCTGTTAGAGACACTGAACATTTCTAGAAAGTTTCCCAGCCTTAGAAAATGCAGATAGATAGATAGATGACATGAATTCCAGCTCAATGTCATCTCCTCGATAAACTTTTCCATGCTGGCCCAGACAAAATTTGTTGCCATTCCCTCTGAATATCTATTCACTCTGGTTGCTCTCAAAAGTCCAATAGTCACCAACGGGCCATAATCGTGCACCTGATGGCAAGTCAGTGACCTGGTTGTATCCAAATCATGGCTTATATTTAACTTGCTTTCCCCAGCTTAGCACAGAATAAGGTTTGTTACGTTCTGGCTAAAGGGATGAAACCCTCAAAGATGTTCCAAATGAGATCCAAGGAAAATATAACACGTTTCTTCTAAACTAGCAGAATAAAGCACACCTAAGTAAATATTTCTGTAGTAATCAAAGAAACATTCTATTTGTAACCCAGTTTGGTTGACAAGTTGACTATCAAGGCAAGATATACAATAAGTCCTGTTGGAGAAGGGCTGGATCAATGACCTCTAGCCTTTCCCTTTTGGTATGCTTTCTCTTCCTGCCAATTCTCTTCATTTGCCTATTGCTGCTCTTTTTCTCGGAGAAGGCAATGGCAACCCACTCCAGTACCTCTTGCCTGGAAAATCTCATGGACGGAGGAGCCTGGTGGGCTGCAGTCCATGGGGTCGCTAAGTCGAACACAACTGAGCGACTTCACTTTCACTTTTCACTTTCATGCATTGGAGAAGGACATGGCAACCCACTCCAGTGTTCTTGCCTGGAGAATCCCAGGGACGGGGGTCGGGGGGCGCCTGGTGGGCTGCCATCTATGGGGTTGCACAGAGTCGGACACGACTGACGTGACTTAGCAGCAGCAGCAGCTCTTTTTCTCTTAGAAAAATAAGCCAGTATCAGTTATCTGCACACTAGTATGAATAAGATAGTTAATTACCTCTCCCAGCCTCACTTCTAACAAAGGCAGTAAAGTCACTATCCCAAATTAAAGATTTCTCGGAGAAGGCAATGGCAACCCACTCCAGTACCTCTTGCCTGGAAAATCTCATGGACGGAGGAGCCTGGTGGGCTGCAGTCCATGGGGTCGCTAAGTCGAACACAACTGAGCGACTTCACTTTCACTTTTCACTTTCATGCATTGGAGAAGGACATGGCAACCCACTCCAGTGTTCTTGCCTGGAGAATCCCAGGGACGGGGGTCGGGGGGCGCCTGGTGGGCTGCCATCTATGGGGTTGCACAGAGTCGGACACGACTGACGTGACTTAGCAGCAGCAGCAGCTCTTTTTCTCTTAGAAAAATAAGCCAGTATCAGTTATCTGCACACTAGTATGAATAAGATAGTTAATTACCTCTCCCAGCCTCACTTCTAACAAAGGCAGTAAAGTCACTATCCCAAATTAAGGAATCGGGAAGATGTGCAACAGGCCGAGGAAAAGTCGAACATAACCCAGCTCTGCCTACAAGTCAAGCCTGTTTGGATGGAATGTTGTTGTCGCTGTTCAGTCGCTAAGCTCTGTCCGACTTTTTGTGACCCCATTGACTGCAGCACACCAGCCTCCTCTGTCTTCCACTATCTCCCGGAGTTTGCTCAAACTCATGTCTGTTGAGTTGGTGATACTAGCCAATTATCTCATTCTGTATCATTCCCTTCTCCTCCTGCCTCCAATCATTTCCAGCATCAGGGTCTTTTCTAACACTGGGCTCTTCGCATCAGGTGGCCAAAGTATTGTATGCTTTAGTACATTCTATACTTCAGCTTCAGCAACAGTCCTTCCAATGAATATTCAGGGTTGATTTCCTTTAGGACTGACTGGTTTGATCGCCTTGCAGTCCAAGGGACTCTCAAGAGTCTTCTCCAGCACAATTGAACGATACGTTGGCTCAGAGATTTACAGAATGATGACTGTGATGGTGGAGATTCAAATACATACAATGATGATTTTTAGCATTCGTTATGGAGCTTGGAGTCAATTTGTTTATTTCAGAATATAATAATATATTGTTTGAAACTATCTGGTATGTGTTTCAAGGTAGAGACCTTGAATAGATAGCAAGGAAAATTTTACCAAGGAATTTTTATGAGAAAGAGAAAAACATCCTAAAAATGTTCTCTATGTAATTTTTTTTAGCCTTTACACATCTATAGCTGGTTTTTTTTTTCCTTTTTTTAAGATATTTTGGGAGAAGCCTCACTGATTATGCCAAATAAGAAAGACCGGAGAAAAAACTATCAATGAGTTGTGCTGGCTGGGCAACCCATTTAAGTAACCACCTAGTAATAGGGGAGCAGAAGAAATATTAAGCCCAGAGGGAACTATATACTATGTATTCCAGTATTCATCCCAGTTAGAATGCCAAAATCCCAGGGGAGAAGTGCTATAAAAAGCATAATTTGAGTATCATCTCTCATCATTCAATATATTTTTCAACCCTTTCAAAATTACATTGAAAAATCTATATAATGTGCGCTTAGATTAATGAACTGTTTGAATCTGGATCAATAAGCACTCGAGGCTCTGTGCCGTTGACACCTGCTGGGAACATCTAGAAGAATGCTTCATGGAGGGCACAGCCAGTCAGCACTGTGTAACTACAGGGGTCCCACTTAATAAACAAGCAATCTAAGATATGGCCTCTGCAGATTAATTTCCTGAGAGCAAGTAAATAATCTGGATTCGAAATTTCCCTGATTATGCATATAATTACAGTATCACTTACCAATTAACACATTGATTTAAACCTTCTTGGGATTATGTATTTAAGAGTATAAAAGAGATCATTCTGTCATCCTCCAAACACTCAAAAATGCTCTAGCTTGACAAGGAATCACAGGGAGCATCAATCCCCACCCATCTCATTTCTCTCATGGAAGAAAAACTATGATGGTAAGATTATAAATGATACCTTAAAATATCACAGGCCATAATTATTATCTCAATAACAGGACCACAATGACACCCATTAGCAAAGGTTTGTACGTGCCAAAATAACAAAGTCTTGGGGAAACTTCATCATCTCCTGAAATATTTTTGTAGAACCATAGATTTATAAAACTGCTTCTCTAGCTCGGATTATTATTATTTTTTAATTTACTGCGGCAACAAGGGTATAATTTATCCACCATTAGACAGTTACATAAATAGACAAAGATATATGGTGGAGATTCTTCTCTACTTTGGACAAGTATAATAATTAATGTTAGTTTGTTGTTTCTTATTCCAACATAAAATTTCTCATTAAAAATGTTAATACATTCTTTCATAAGGCCACATAGTGATGGGGAAAAAGATACAGATGAAATTGCTACGTAGCATGCATACATATGTAAAAGAAACTAAAAATAATAAATCAACATGGCAAATATAATGAAGCCTGCTGTCCAACAGTAAAAGCTGTCAAAACGAAGTTTTATTATTAAGACCTTTATATCCAACTGTTCATCTAATAAAATCTTTCATATCACTTATGCACTTTCAGGGAGAGAATTCACATCTGGGATCAAATTGTCATGGTGCCGCATTTCTGATTCCTTCCCCTGGTATTATTTTCTGAATAATTATTTGAATCTCCACAGAAGATGAAAGTTGACTGAAACTAACCACAAAATAACAAGCTTCTACACACAGAAAAGCCACTCCGTGGTGTTTTCTCTAACAGTAAATATTTCAAAAAGGAATGTTTAAGCATTGGAAAAATAAAGATCTCACCAGCTCAAACAGCAGAACTACAGTTTTCTCAGTAAGACCACAACAAAAACAATCATAAATGTGATTTAAGATTATGACCCTGGTATAAATATTTAAAGCACAGTCTTAGAAGTTTCTCAACTCTACCACATATGATCGTTGTATGATGCTGCACAGTGATTGAACTTCTTTGTAGCCATTTTCCTATCTAAAGGAAAATTCTATCTCATAGATTCATCAAAAAATAAAATAAAATTACAACTCTGGGGAAACAGTTAACTTTGGACTCTATTCTTATGTCTTATCCTAGGGAAGTAAAGCCCCTAATATAATGCTTTATGATTCCAGAATATATAATATTGACACTGTGATTATTTCAGAGACATAATAACTAATTATTGAGAAAGAGCAAGAAAATAAACCAATCCAACTCCTCCAACCATAATCCCTAATTTAAAGGAGAAAATAAGGCTTCACAGGATGGGAAGTCCCAAGCGCCTTCTCAAAATAAAGGAACATTTCATATAAACTTCAATCCCCTTGATGGCACACAAACAAAAGCAGCAGCTACATACCAGCTTCTCCCCCAAAACAAAACCCCGTGAAATGACTGAGAATTCTGCGTGACCATAACCCAATTCTGTGAAGCTCTAGGGGTGTCAGCAGCTACTCAATAAAAAGGAAAACTGAAAATAGTACAAAAATGGCTCCTAATAGCAATAATGTATACTTCTGCGGTCATTACCGGTCAGATAATAACCGGCAGTGACCTTCAAACCTACATTATGGTTTAAGTATGGTCTAGTGCTCATTGCAGATGTGTAGCTTAGAAATAAACAGCAAATGCTCGAACTGCTCCAAGGCTGCCTTGCATGCATGGATTTTCCCCTCCCCAGCATTATCACACCAGGAATCTTATAATGATCGGAAAAATATGTACCTTAGGGTAATAGTGCCATACTGAAGAGATAAATACCCAGACCGACGTAATCGAAAACACACACAGAAAACAGCTTTCCTGTAATGCAGGTGAATGTTTTTATAGCATGAAGTCTCGGGGAGAACACTCTGACCTTTTTAAGTCTCAGCTGTCAGGAAACCTGCAAGGATCTTAGTTAATATAGTCATCCCCTCTCTGAAATGGTATAGTATTAATATTCCCATTCTGCAGGTCAAAACACTGAGGCCCAGGTAAACCAAATGGTCTGTTAGGGGAGGATGCAAGGTAATGGCTATGAGAATTAACTGATTCATAGCACAGGCCTGGGTTCCTACATTAAGGTAAATTTTTCACAATTTTGAATGCCTTCATCACAAATCTATTTGTATTTCCTTCCTGCCGCCTATAAATGAGGGAATTATGCACATGAAAAAATTTTATTTCGGATGTATGGGGAATGTTGCATCTGTTTTCTTCTTTGTAATTTTTCTGTTCAACAATTTTTTTAACATCAATAATCTTTGCAGATGCATCTGTGGCCAACACAGAAGAAACTGTACTATCTGGGGACCGTGCTTGCTCTAAATCCTTCTCGGACATTCCATCGCATAACTTGAGAAAAGAGTTTCACGCTTTATCAAGAATTACCTGGTTATTTCTTGGCAAAGCAGTAGTGGGGAGAGTACAGAAAATTGGGCACTTCCTAGAAAACATGAAATGAAACTAGTTATAGCAGGTTTGTTTTTTTTTGTTTGTTTTGTTTTTTCAGTAGCACAAAAGACAGGAAACAGTGACCCTGTCTTCTCTCCTCCTCTCCATTGACTCCAAGAAGCTAATTCCTCCAAAGGGGACATCTGCCCAGTTCCTCTGAGCCACGTTTCTCACCCCTTGATCACAACTTCATGCCTAAAGCTGAGAACCAGCTCACTAACGAAACACAGGGTCTCTTTTGTTCCAAGTTTTCTTGCTGCTAGCAGTCTCACTCTCTCCTTGCCCTCCTGCAAAACAATCTCACTCAGCTGATTTTTGGTAGGGTCTTTATTGAAGAAGCTGAGCGTCAACTTTCTTTTGATGCTCTATTGGCTTCATCTTTCCAGTGGAGAGCTCAGGGTCTCTGCTGATGCCAGTGGTATTCTGCCGAATGCTGTCAGGGCTGCCTCACAGCTGAACAGGCCATAGGGAGGTGGGCAAATACCTGTCTAGGACAGAGGTTCTCAACAGAGGTGACTCTGTCCCCAGGGGACATTGGTCATCGTCTGGAGACACTTTGGGGTTGTCATAACTGGAGAAATGGGGGCTGGCCATTCCTGGCATCGAGTGGTTAGAGGCCAAGAAACACACAGGAAAGACACGTGCACACATAAGGAAGAATTATCCAGTCCGAAATGTCAACAGTGCCGAGGTTGGGAAAACCAGGTCTAGACGCCTTGCTGTATAGAACAGGGGTCCCCCTGACTCATACATGCAGCCCCAGCACTTCCCCAGTAACAAACACACAGAAGGTCCTCCACCCTCACTGGCAGAGATGCAGGCAATCCACAGCCAAAGAGCCGAGCTGTGGCCCCTCTTTCCCATCTCACCCAATGTTCCAGTTTCTTCTGTCTTCTTTCTATGTCCCATTTTTTTTTCATTGTTCTAGTCTCTGTTCTTTCTCTTTGCCCCCAAAACAGCTACATGTACAGAGTGCTTCACAGTTGCCAAAGCAGCTTAGCCTATGTGATCTCCAAAACAACCCAACAAGGGAGGTATGATATCCTTACTCAGTACAGGGTAACAGTAAAGCTCCCAGGATACAAGCAATTTGTCAAAAGTCACTCAGGTCACTTCACTGTAAAGAAGAAACCGGATGTGTATCCAGCTCTGAGAGTGCTCTCCCAGCAAAAACAGGCTGGGGTACTACCCGGCCATGCTGCAGAGTGGAAGCTGACCCGTGGTCTAAGATAAACTCCAAAATATTCCTAAGTAATCAGGGAAGAAGAATGATGTGACAGGAAATAGACCAACTCCACTTCAGACCAACACCTCCCGCCTCTATCCTGTGGTAGTTGTAAGCCAAATGCATTCAGGGGCTGAAAAATGAACGCATGTCTTCCTTATCACTAGTTATACAAATGCCTCAAACCATGGGGTAATCCCAGGCCTTATGCGATCTGAACCATAAGACACTGGCCTCATCAGTATGGAAAGACCCAACACAAGGACAGAGACCAGTGTCACACCTGCTGCAGGGCATAACAAAATACACGTGGACTCTCACTGCACGTGCCCATCTGCTGAGCCCGGGCCGAGTGGCACAGCACAACTGTGGTCAGTGCCCGGCCTCGGGGGCACTGGGCTGAGGGGGTAAACACACAACAGTAGTCAAGGAGCTCGAAAGTCAGCTGTGGGTACATGCACTCATATATTCATAACTGCCATCTCCTGAATTCTGTCGTGTCCCAGACCCTGTGCTAGGTAGCAAAGACGCAAAGATGAACTGGCCTGACATTCGTCCTTCACAGGGCCTAATGTGGGAAATCAGACGTTTGAACAAGTGAGTCACTATCCAGAGACCAGCACCACACAGGAAGATCAGCAAGCTTGGGGATTGCCCCATGGAGGAAGGGCCCCACCTAGGGGAGTGATATAAAGCTGAAATATAAAAAAACAAAAAAGCAAGGAGAGGTTTGCCCATGGGAAAGGAGAGCGGTACAGAGAGAGCATGGACAAAGGATGAGATCGACAGAACCAGACCTGCTCAGAGACAGTGAGATGTTTTTCCTTACATGTGAGCTGAGGAAGGTTTTCTTGTGACGGGCCTTGTGTGAGAACCTGCACAGGGAGATGGAGGCGGGACTGAGAAAAGCTTCACAGGCTAAGCAAAAGGATTCACATGATACCCCAAAAGCCTGCGCTTCTTTTCGTTTCACTTTTTCTGGGGCTGCCCAGATAAAATACACATTTTCTATCACAACTGAGTCCTTCCTGACCAGATCTGCAGCTGAAACAAATGTTTTACAAGACAGTACGCACCTTTTCTACGTGAAATTCATTCTGTTCCTCTTCATATTTTTTAATGTTTGTTGCAAACCACATAAAATGGCTTCCTAAGCCACACAGGAGTTTTATCCTACCATTTTTAAACCCTGCTACAGGCCACAGGGAAGCAAGAGGGTTTTTAACACTGGGAACTGACAAAATCAGATATATTTAGGATGGTAATTTGGGCAGCAAGGTGGGAGGTGGACTGGAGTTGGGCACCTTGGGATTAGGGAAGCCTACTAGAAGCCAGAGCCCATAAAAGACATGATCCGAGTCTGAACTAAGGTAATGACCCTGAAGATGGAAAGTAGGACAAAGTTCTGGAGCCTCTGAGTCACAAAATCAACCACCCTGAATGACTTATTACAGGGACAAGAGAAAAACTTCTAGATGGAAAGGCTGATGGGATGATCCCCAGTGGAAATGTCCAGGAAACGGCTGCAAAGATGCCTCCAAATTTCAGAAGCTATGTCTGGAGATGGAAACATGGAAAAAGATGTAATTAGCAGAGATATGATCATTAAAGCTTTGCGGAGGGGGATGCACTGTCTTAGAAACAGTAAAGAGGAGAGGAGAACAAACATGGAAATACCAAACTGAAGAACCAGAGAGACTGTCAAAGGCACTGGAAGAAAGATCAGCGGCCAGTCAGGGAAAGATGGTCATCATCACGGCCTCATCATTATCCAGTGTAATACTTTACATCCATTTCCATATTTATTTATTGTTGCTTCCTCCACTAGAATATGATATACTTCTGTATCTCCAAAACCTAGAAGAGTGTCCTCAGCACATATTAGGACTGAATGAATAAAGAAAGGAACACAAGCCAAGGAAGGAAAGAATCTCAAAATATGGGAATTGTCAACATGGGCAATTACTTAAAAGAATCAAAAAAGAAGACTGAAATAGGTCATTAGTTTGAAAATTAGGTCATTGGTAATCTTAGCAAAAGCCCTTTTAATAAAGAGTTGGGATAAAAGCTAAATTAGTATGGCTTCAAAGAAACTGGGGGTGAGGGCAAGGGAATAGAAGGCAATATCAAGAGAAGTTCAATTTGGGAGAGGAGATGGAAACAATATGAGATCATGTATAGGCTTAGGTGAATAAGCCAGAGGGAAGAAACTGAAGATAAAGAAAGAAAAAAGAAATGGAGTAAGCCAGTGGACAAGGTAGAAGGGATTAGGGAGACAAGCATACAAGTAAAGAGGCTGTCTTAGTTCATTATAGCTGCCATAATAAAATGCTATAATTCAGGTGGCTTATAAACAACAGAAATATATTTCACACAGCTCTGAAGTCTAATAAGTTTCAGATCAAGGCACCATCAGGTTCAATGTGTGGTAAGAGCCCATTTTCTGGTTCATAGTCAGTGTCTTCTAGCTGTGACATCATATGGTAGAAGGAGCAAGGGATCTCTGTGGGGTCTCCCACACAAGGGCACCAATCCCATTCCTAAGGGCCCCACCCTCCTGACCAAATCACCTCCCAAAGGCCCCACCTCCTACTACTATCACAGTGGTTTTAGGATTTCAGCATATGGATTTTGAGTGGACACAAACATTCAGACCATAGCAGAAGCTGGCTTTAGTAAGCCTTATCTGTTACAGAAAAGGAGAGGAGGAGGAGTGGGTTGCCACAGGTAAATATTCAGATATATGCAAAGAAAATGAAGGAACCCCTAGTTGGGTTCATTTTTCCTTTGTGAAAGATGAGGTAAGATTAACTGCATAATCTGCATAAAGTGAGGAATAGCTTGTTTTGAATGGGCTTCCATGGGTAATCCAAAGACAGCTAATTTGGGGAAAGCAAAGAGATTTCAAGAAGCACTGAAGATCTAACCAAAACTGGAAACCATAATGTCATGGTTATGGTGTCCATCAGCATGGTTTTGGATCTCCCTTTTGTGATGCTGAAAGCCCAGAGCAAAGCAGAAAAAAACTGGGTTCACCATGCATCCACAGGGTGGACTAGTGAGGACTGTTCTGGAAGAAAGCCTATCCTTCTCTACCAACAGGAGCAGTCCCTGTCTTAGTCTCACTGTCCCTTCAAGGTTGCTGGGTCCTCCACACATCATCATACCTCTGTGAGCTTCTTACCAATAACTGGATCATAGTATTGTTCTAGTCTCACCAACGTATGAAGGGGCCTAACTAGGAAAATTTATCTGAACAACTTTTGACAGTTCCTAAGTAATTCTGAGGTCATCAACCTTGCTGTTTTTCGGAATAAGTCTTGTACCATCTTTTTTAATACAGCTGAGCAAGGATGCATTGAACACCTACTCGGCACCTGACAGCCTCCTTCTCTCTATTTCCCCTGCCTCTTGGGAGTCCTATTTTTGATCTATGTGTGCTCAATGCTCAGTTGCTCAGTTGTGTCCATCTCTGCAATCCTAAGGACTGTAGCCCACCAGGCTCCACAGTCCATGCTATTTTCCAGGCAAGAACACTGGAGTGGGTTGCCATTTCCTGCTCCAAGGGATCTTCTCCACCCACGGATCCAACCTGCATCTCTGGCATCTCCTGCATTGGCAGGTGGATTCTTTACCACCAGCACCACCTGGGAAGTCCTTTGACCTATAGAATATGGACAATTTACATAGACTCTTAACTCATTCAGTATCTATTTAAATTACTTTCCCATGAACAGAACTTCAGCCAACTCTAATGCCTTAGAGACACAATGAAGGAGAGAGAAATTTGCTTTTGTTAGCGAACTCCATAATTACATGGAGATGTGTCCACCTGGGTAATAGCTCATGGAATTTTTTTTAATGTTTTATATAAATATTTCAGTTTCTTACCTTGCTAGATTGACTTTTTCTTAATATTAATTGCCTCCACAGTCTTAATCTATAGTAACATTTCTAACCAGTGTCCCTGTACATTTTTATTTCTTTCTCAGGAGGCTGCTACTGGATAACTTAATTTAAAATTTTAATACCATGATAAATATTATTTGCCTTCACTCTAGGAGGGGAACAAGTGATTCTCTGCAATGTTCGTGGCAACTCTTCAACAGTTTACTTCATGAAATAGGTTACTGGGTTTCAGTTTGGCCCACAAGTTTCATAAACTAGGAAATCCATATCTCCTTTAACCAGTGCTGATCACTATCATCTACAAAAGGAACTTATAAACCCTCACCTTAAATGTTCCTGTCTGTAGACACTGAGTTTATGAATGAGGTGTCTTTCCAAAAAGGATTATTGGCAACCTTTTATATAACGAGTCTCCTCCTCTGTTGATTCACAGATTCCAAACAACAGGGTCACCTGGGACACTAAGTTGCACCCTTAAATTATTCCTTTTTGCCTCACTGGAGCAGCTGCTCTGACCAAACAGCCCATCTCTCTCTTGTGCCAATACAGAGGGCGATCTTAGGGCCCCCTCACTTTTTAAATAAGTTCTAACTCCTCCTATTCCTGAGCACGTGTTCTGTTCCCTGGATAGCCCAATTTCTACTGCTGAAACTCAAGAAGCTATTAAAGTCTCCTCAACCTGGCAGAGCCCCAGGACCAGATGGTGTTCTCCTGATTCTTATAAAGCCTTTATTAACAAAATGACACCAAGCCTCACTGGCCTCCATAATGACGGCCTTTTCCCTTCCACGGAAGACCCTGGATGGAAGGACGACCTGTTGATTGCTGTGCTTGTCATTGTTGTCAAAACATCTCTTGACCTCTGAATCTTCACTCGTGTCCCTCCAATCCCTTGCAGGGCATTGATAAGAATCATTCTCTCCCGCACAAAAGGAAAGAAAGCCAAAGCAAGCGCTCAAAGCTAATGAGAAGCATAAACAACAGACTACAGAGTGGGGCTTGCTAGGAACTCACCGCCCCTCTTTCGGGATTTTGAACAGTTTGGCAGTGATGAAGCTCTCAGCAGCCACTCTCAGGAAAGTCAGAGCTGTTAATTGCGAAGCTGGCCTCGTGGGATTTGCATGGAGGACTCGCTTTCTGTCGGTGTATTTTTCATCATGAGCCGATGCAGCATGCCACACATGACTCTGAGTGTCGGGCTACATCAGGGTGCCCGGAAGAGCTGAGGGAGTCAGTAATGGAATACGGAATTTCTCACCTCCAGGTCACTAGTTCAAAATGCAAAAGGCCATGGAGAGCCCTTATCTTCCCATGGACTCTGGGAATGTTTTCAGGCACTATCAGCTGCCACGAATGACGCTCGCGTGACAAGCACTCACTGCACAGCATCTCAGGGAAGAGCTTGGAAACTCACGCTCTCTGAGGTCACACGGGCTTGAAAGCTGAGGCTGTAGCAGTCCTTTTCCACCTGTTCCGTGATCTTTGCCAACAACATCAAATGATCCTAATGCAAATCCCTTCTCCACCCGTTTTTCAAATTACTTTAACGTCCCACAGTTTTGGTTGCTCAGACTGTAAAGTATCCGGCTGCCAATGCAGGAGACTTGGGTTCGATCCCTGAGTTGGGACGATCCCCTGAAGGAGCGCAAAGCAACCCACTCCAGTTTTCTTGCTTGGAAAGCTGCATAGACAGAGGAGCCTCTGTGTTCCATGAGGTCACAAAGAGTCAGACACAACTTACCAACCAACATTTTCCGTTTTTCCACTTCCACAGTTTTACTCTCACCTAATTTTTGTCCTTTTGTGACAGGCCTGTGGACATAGCTTAGCAGCTGAAACTTTTAAGATTCCCCCCAAATTCAACTCCCACATGGGGGGAAATGGGCAGAGCTCCTGAAAGCTGCCTGCACACTCTGCTCATAAATGTTAAGTCACCAGGGAATTTTCTGAGCTCAGGACCTTTTCTTGCTGAATACTGAAGTTATTTCTGGAAAAACAATTCTTATTTCCAACGAAATATGGCTGGTGACACAGAAACGTCCCTTCTTGTTTATCCACTGTCTATCCTGAGGTCAGCTCTTTGGGGTTTAACTCTTTGCCCTCTTTCTTCACCCTTATTGAGAAGCTGTCCTCCCCCGCTTACCTCTCACTGGAAACTTCTCTAGAAGATCCTCAGACCCGGAACTCAATTTCTGCTTTGAAGGCAGCATGGTCTTTCCGGCAGGTGGCACAAGTAGGCCAGTGAACCTTCTCTATCCCATCCTCCCTGTATAACCCATGAGAGTAGCTGATACTGGTAAAAATGACAACATAAATTATATAAAGCAGCTCTGCATGGTGGCCACCCTGGCATGTGTTCATTTCTGCATGCAGGTCATGCCCTTCCCCAGGCTGGCTCTTTGGACAAGCTGTTTCCTCTTCTTGGAAGCCCTTCCAACTTCCTATGCCCCCACACCCCTGTTTTTTTCCCCTCAAATCTCACCTACGTCACTAATTCTCCTCTCCTCTCTCTGAGGAGGACAACACGTACCAGTGCCCCTACAGCATCGACCCTGGCATATGTGACCTGGGTTAATGTCCAGCTCCCCGTCTGGACCACAGACCCCCACAGGGTGAAGGAGCATCCTTGTTTCCCCTCTTAACCTCTGGATCGAATACGTCATGGGCACCTCCTAGGTCCGTATCAGATGAAGCAATGACCCCATTTAATATTCACAACCCAGTGAGGAGGTGAGTTTTTTTTAACTCCTTTTTACTGAGGATGCTGAGGCTCTGAGAAGATAAAGCACTTGGCCTAAACCACACAGATAATAAGCTGGCAGAAGCAAGAGGAAGCAAGGTTGGAACCTGGGGCCATGAGACTCCCAAACCCTGCTCTTTCCTACCATTTTATATGACCTAGCTCCCAGGCCTCAGTCAATGCTGGGCTATCAGAGTCTCAGGTAATTTCCTAGCTTCTGACATATCTTAGTCAATTTAGCAGAGTGGACACCTAGGTTGCATCCATCCAACTCCACGCATACCACTGCCCAGAGTACCAATCAATCCCTCTTCCACTGAGCAAAGTAAGACCTTTGATTCCTTATCTACACCTATATAATCATGATTGATACGACGTTCCCAGCCAGGGCCAGGACTAGGACAGGGGCAGACTTTCCTTGGGTGCCACCTTTCTTGGGTGCCAAAGTTAAGGAGCATCAATATCTCAGTAACTGGACTTCCCTGGTGGTTAAGGCAGGTTAAGAATCTGCCTGCCAATGCAGGCAACATGGGTTTGATCCCTGGTCTGGGAGGATTCTACATGCCTCAAGGCAACTACAACCCTGTGCCACACCTACTGAGCCTGTGCTCTAGAGCCCAGGAGCCAAAATTACTGAACCTCCAGGCCACAGCTGTGAGCCCACATGCCTTAGAGCCTGTGCTCCACAGGAAGAGAAGCCCCTGCAATGAGAAGCTTGCACACACCAACTAGAGATTAGACCCCACTCACCCCAACTAGAGAAAGCCCATGCATAGCAATAAAGACAAAGTGCAGCCAAAAAAAAAAAAAAAACCCACTCCGTAACCAAGATAATATTTTAATGCAATATGTTAAAAAAAAAAAACTGACAGAAAAAAAGTTGATGATGAGCAAAAAGTCAAAATTTTAAGTCAGAACAGGATGGGTACTACCAATTTTTCTCCCACCTCAGGCTTTGGTGTGGCCTGGCAAGGCAGCGCTCTCTGCAACTCTCACAGGTGAGCAGAGGTGGCAGATGAGCTGACACCTCCTTGCCACCCCACAGCGTGCCTGCCTGGCGAGGAGCGTCTGCCTGACTTACCTCACGGAGAACTCAGCAGAGCAACGTGAACACCTGGCATTTTGTTTGCCAATATGTGATGGTATCTGTCCTCCCCAACAGACGTGCAACTACAAACCTGAAAATTGTAAGAGCTCTCTTGAAAGACTGGGCTCTTTATTTAAAATTTATTTTATTGATGTAGAGTTGATTTACAATGTTGTGTTAATTTTTACTATACAGCAAAGTGATTCATTTATACACATATATACCTTCTTTTTCATATTCTTTTCCATTAGGGTTTATCACAGGATATTGAACATGGCTCCCTGTGCCACACAGAGGGACCTTGTGTCTAGCCATTCTCCGTATCACAGCTTGCATCTGCTAATCCTGAACTCCCAATCCACCCTTCCCCCACCCTCCCCCCACCGC
>SJXQ01000975.1:60947-126750 GCA_006408695.1 Aepyceros melampus
CTGTCATATTTTAGACTCCATGTAAGTGATGTTATATGGTATTGTCTTTCTGACTTACTTCCCTTGGCATGATAATCTCTAGGTCCATTCATCTTGCTGCAAGTAGCATTATTTCAACCTTTTTACAGCTGAGTAGTATTCCATTGTATATATGTAATATATCTTCTTTATCCATGCCTATGTTGATGGACATTTAGGTTGTGTCCATGTCTTCACTATTATAAACAGTGCTGCAATGGACATTGGGGTGCACGTATCTTTTCAAATTAGAGTTTTCTCCAGATATATGCCCAAGAATGGGATTGCAGGATTTTATGGCAACTCTATTTTTAGTTTTCTGAGGAACCTCCATACTGTTCTTCATAGTCATTCTACCAATTTAATTTCCCACCAACAGTGCAGGAGGGTTCCCTTTTCTCCACACCCTCCACCCAGCATTTGTTAATTGTAGACTTTGTAATGATGGCCATTTTTATTGATATGAGATGTACCTCATTAATTTTGATTTACTCTTCAAGACTGAGCTTTTGTTTATCAAAACAGTACACAAACATGTAAGATGATGTCAGATTAGGTCAATATCTGTGAAGGAAAGAAAGGAGATGAGGAAGGACCACTTTCACTACACAGCGTCCAAGGCCATCTCTTATCCCATAGTCTGTGTGAACCGTGCCCCCTAGAGGAGTGGAGGCCACATCTCAGGTGCAGAGATGGGCAGTAACCTAGGCCCATAGTGGCTACTTTATCTAGGTGGTCAAGGAGGCATGTTTCAAGGAAGGGACATACATAACTTGAAGTCTAGATGTAGCAGCTCAGAGCTGAGGGAACTAACGCACCAGAGCTGGCAAGCACTTGGTGTCTGTTTTAATCAGCTCTTACTGCCATAACGAAATACCACAGACTGTCTGACTTAAACAACAGGCATATATTTCTCACAGTTCTGGAGGCTGAGAAGTCCAAAATCAAGGTGCTGGTTGATAGGTTCCTGATGAGGGTGCTCTTCCCAGCTTTCAGCAGGCCATGTTCTTTCTGTGTCCTCACATGACAAAGAAGCAGGTTCTCTGGTGCCTCTATATCAGGACACTAATTCTGTCATGAGGACCCCCCCACCCTCATGACCTCATCTAATCCTTATTATCTCCCAAAGGCCCTGTCACCTTTAGGGGTTTAGAGCTTCAACATGTGAACTTGGGCAGTGGGTAAAGTGACCCAATTCAGGCCAGAGCAGAGTCTAAGAATTAGAATAAAGACATGAGTGGTTAAGACATAGGGACCCAGGGAGAGGACTGCAGGGGATGAGACTGGACATCCTGCAGGATCTTGAAACCCATAGTAAGGAGTTTGGATTGAAATGTGTCGATAAAGAAAAGCCATAAGAGGGAGTTAACCGGAAGATGGTTGATCCAGTTCCCATAGGGCAACATTCACTCTGGCTCTGGATGACAGATAGCTGGTGGGAAGGGAATAGCACAGAGAGTGGGTAGTTTAGGAGGAGGTCCAGCAATGGATCGGGGGAGGCAGAGAAGACGGAGAGGGACAAACTGACTCAGAGTGAGAACTGATAGCACTTGGTGATGCATTTGGAGAAACAGGGAAAGAGAGGACAATTCTTGGGTTCTGTTTTAAGCAACAGGATAGAATGACTGAGGTAATAAAAGACTGAGTAAAAGACAAATGTGAGTTGCAGTTTGAGCAAAGGGAGCATTATTCCATTCTCCATGGAGCAGGGATTTTCCACCAGAGATGAGGGTATGACACTAGAAGGAAAAGTAACCTATGTTCCTACTGAACACCACTGAAAATAATCATCCAAAATCTGAGTCTCCATCATCCTCCCACTTGTGTCTTACTCATGGCAATAAAGTTTATTCCCAATAATACTGCTGCAATTTTTTATTCATCATACTTGTGTTTTAGAATTACCATAGCAGTGAAATTTATATTCAACAGCATTATTACAATTTTTGGCTGCTAATGAAATTATTGTTTCTGCTTGTGATGTGTGTTGGAGCTATAATGATAAAAATTTCCTCTCAAAAATACCACTGCAATGTTGATGTCCTCAAAACCTGCCATAAATGACAAATTGCAGAATGCCTCTGAGCAGTTAAACTCTCTTCTCAGAAGAGCTGGGCATCCTGTTTATATCACAGTGGGATCTAGCCCCATTAGTAGAAGAGAATTAAAATACTGAAGCTTGAAACTCACAGACCAGGACTGAGGTTTCCAAACATTATTTCCACTAGTAAAGTAAAAATAAAATTGAGCACAAATCCCCAGAATGTTAATTTATAATTTAATTATACATTACTTCTGCATTAATATACTATATATATTATAGCCCATGGACCAAAAAGAACTTGAAGAGGATAAGATACAAAATAAAAAGCTACTGGGAATTCCCTGGGGGTCCACTGGTTAGGACTTGGCCTCTTCACCCTCTCAGGGACGGCTCAGGTGCAGGGGATGTGGGAAGGCCATCTTCATCTGTGCTAAATTGGGAGATTTTTGAGTGAGAAGTTTAACTGAACTGGGCTTTGCAGTTCATAAGACCAACTTTGAAAGCCACCACTCTGCAGGGCAGCTAGGACTCCTTGGGCACACCAGTTATAAGTTATCCATATGGGTCCTTCCATTTTCTGTACTTGTCATTTCTTCCTGTTTCCCTCTTGACCTCCTCCAGGTTCCAGGCTGGAGTCACTAAAACAGCCTCCAATGATGACCTGTTAAGTGTTCAGCTGGAATCAGGCAGACACTCAAACCTAGGAATGTGGCCAGATACAGCCACAATGTGGGTGTTCCCGTTACCATTCTCATATGAAAAAAGATTTCCAGAAGAAAATACGAAACTTCCAAGACAGGATTAGATAGATTCTAACCTTCAGGCACAAGGACCCCGAAGTCACTCAGAGAATCCTGTTATCATTGCTCTGATCTTTCCCATCAGTATTCTGGCCTGGAGAATTCCATGGACTATAGTCCATGGGGTCACAAAGAGCCGGACATGACTGAGCGACTCTCACTTTCACTTTCTCATCAAAGAGCCAAGATAGACCCCAATAACATGACCCCTTTACTCAAACAGACCCTGGAGTTCTAAGCCTGGATTTGCCATGAATTTAGCAACCAGTCAGGGGCAGGTGACTCAGCCCCCTGGGTCAAATCCTGTACCTCCGTGGAGACTTTCCCCAGAAGGAATTCTTTCAAAAGAGGAACTGCTCCAGTTCTCACTCTGACTTCCGCTCTTCTCTCCAGTCTGTTTTGGAGCATCTTCCCAGTCTTTGGATGCCTGTTCAAATTCCTTGCCAATAGCAAACTCAAAGAGTGGTCTCTAGGAGTTCCTAGAACAATGATTATCTGTGCGATTCACTTGACAGTTAATCCTGGGAGGCCTTGTAACTGTTGCCCTGAAGCGTTATTGTGGTGGTGATAAAAGTTTTCATACATCCTTCCTGAAACCCGAGGTAGACTAGAAGTATCCACAGAGCAGGAACTCTTACATCTTCCCACAGGGAACAACATAGCACTTGGCACAGAGGAGGTTCCCAGAAGACACTTGCTGAATTCCACGTGCTTCCAAGGTTATTGTCAATTTCCTTTAAATCCTGTGAAAGGGAAGAGAAGTTCCCACCTGGTGGGGCCAGGCCGAGGAGTGCGTCGGCCAGCTCAAGCCCAGCACTGGCCATAAGTCAGAAACTACCAGCTCCGGACACATTCGTCTCATAGATGCATTTGATAGTGTTAATCAACTTTAAATTTTTAAATTTTGTTGTCAACATTCAAACCTCCAGGGATGTCTCTCATACACACACACACACACACACACACACACACATAAGCAAGCAAACATGGAATGCCTACTTGTTGAGAAACAGTTCATCACTCTACGTGCACTCCTACCTGGCCACAACTGGTGAGCTTTTCCCAGGTGGCACTAGTGGGAACCTACCTGCCAATGCAAATAGACCTAAGAGATGTGGGTTCAGTCCCCGAGTCAGGAAGATCCCCTGGAGGAGGGCACGGCAACCCACTCCAGTATTCTCGACTGGAGAATCTCATGGACAGAGGAGCCTGGAGGGCTATAGTCCATAGGGTCGCACAAGAGTCGGACATGACTTAACAGGCGTGAATGCAAGGAGCAACAGTCTCCTCTGAAGCAGCAGAGATTTTCTTGGTTCACAGGGTCCTCACCATTCACAAGGTATCTAAACAATTTTAAGTGGAGATCTGAGACAACGTAAGGAGTCTTGTTTCCTACAATCCATCATCACTCATTTGTCAGAGAGACAGTGTGGAGTGGTGGAGACTGTGACAAACTGAGGACAAGCTGTAGTCACCGCTCTCCTGGTGCACTTCCGTGCACCCCTGCCTGGCGCCTGTAGTCACGTGCGTGTCTCATCTTTAGCAGGTGCTTCGCAAACAGTAGTCTCCTGACCCACTTCCCCTGCCCTTATGTTTGTCTTCTAGCTCTGATTTATTCTGTCTTTCAATAACCTAATTGTTTCTCTTGTGTCCTTTCAGTTCCCTTTCAGATTTGTATTCCCCTGCCCCTTTCTGCCTGTGGGATCCTGCTGGTAGGACATTGGAATCAGACCTTACCTCATTCTTGGAGTCTCAGCTACCGCAGCTTGACCGCTGGAGAGCAAGTAAATGAGCAGTCCAGTCAGGGAAGAGCGACACCGCCCAGAACAGAATTAATTCCCGAGGCTTGCGGGACCTGGCAGAACCAGAACCCTGCTCCTCACAGGACCAGGAGGCACAGGAAAGGGGAGGAGGGGCAGCTACCCTGGATGTGGACTCGCTGCTTCAGCCCACGGTTGCCTCACATCTGTTATGCCCGCAGCCCTGGCTATTCGCCAAAGGAAAGGAGGAAGGAAGGAGGGAGGGAGGGGAAAGAGGAAGGAAGAAAGGGAAGGAGGGAGGAAGAGAAGCGGGGAGGGAGAAGAGGAAGGATAGAGGGGAAAGGAGGGGAAAGAGGAGAGAGGGAGAAATTCTGAGTTCCCAAAAACATGCTCATCATGGAGACAGCTGTGAGCCCAGGAGTGTGGCACTACCTGATTTTAGCAAAGCTACAAATGCGAAATTCAGCTTGTCCTTAAAATTCAGTAGCACTAGAATGAAAAAGAAATGCTTGGTGGAGTTGTGACATTTAAGCGGTCATGCATTTTTCAGCATATCAGTTATGCAAAGATGTTTATATTCACTCTCTCCTCAGTCATGTTTCATTGAAATGGAGTGGGGGGAAAAGTCTTCAAAACGTTTAATTAAATAAAATAGAATCAAGGAAGTCAGCATTCACTAAAGCAGACTTTAAAGGTGAAAAAAAAGTAGAAACATAAATTACATAAATAATAAGGGGAAAATAAAAGCCAAAGAGTAAGTTTAATACATATTCTTGTTATCTGTACCGCTTGCTGTTTCACCTCCAAGTGAATTTTTATTTTGTATTATGTTTCTAAAAATCCAGAAAGAAAAATGTCAGTAGACGGCAACATGAAAAGGTTCATGGGAGGCTGAGTTTGTCTAAAACCTTTAGCGGTAAGGAAAAAATTCTTCATTTAAAGAGGCAGTTTCTCTTTTTAAAAACGTGGGGCTGCATGGACAGTTTTCAGCTATAATCTTACAAACATGCAAAATGAAGTTCTATAAGGTCTAATGAAAACTCCAGACAAATTCAAAATCATCCGTTTCATTTCTATGTTCAAACATAACAGCTTTCATACATAAAGATAATGACAGCAGTGATAATGACCTGAACTTGGGTAATTTGTTTGTTGAAAGCAGGTGATATTTTGGCCTTCCTGATACTAATCTGTTTTTTGGAAACAAGGGACAGGATTATTTGCCACAAACATTTATTTTTATGGGGAGGACATGTTTTATAAAGCTGGATAAGGGACAGTACAGGTGTGGAATTATTGTCCAAGGGGCAAAATATGTTAGCAATGGTAGGTTAAATCTGTGGCACACAGTGGCCCTGACATGATTAAATGTTCACTTCTATTAAGTAACCGCAAGTCTGTATTTCCAATTATGGTGGTGAACTGCTTTCTGCTGAGTGGATTAGCTTAGTACTTCATTCTGCTGGTAGTTTTATGATCTGAGATCTTTAATTTTCCCAATTTAACTCTTAGGGCTGCAAAGACAAGCTGCCTGACTTTTAAATAATATATTCCCCCTTTAAATTTCTGCCTCCTACCATTTCCTAGGAGTGCCATTTCCTGTCACCATAATTATAATAATTTGTATGTAGTTCCTGGGATCACATTTCTAATTGAGTCCTAAATTGGTTAACCTCATGAAGTTATTAATATGCTTTTTTAACCTGCACAAATTATATATTTGTCTGGTTGGTCAAATAACGTTCACTATTACATACATTCTTTGCCTCTCTTCCCCAGTTTGAATGTCACTATTTTAGTTTGCAAAGTGTAAGTCATTTTTTTTATACTATGCTAAAAATTACAGAACAGTATGAGTTGGAAAGGAAGCTCTAGGTTAGGGATGAGTGAAAGCAAAGTCTCAGTGGAATGAGAGATCACACTGCACGGGAACACTGGGAAACAGCTGCGGCACTGGGGAAAGGATGCGGCAGAAGTGGTGAGAGGTGGGAGCGGAGAGTTCAGACTGCCCAGCCAAGTCTTGGGGTCTGCACCAAGGCTTATGGGAGCAGTAGTCAGCTCAGCAAGCCTTCTACTAAGAACCTCTCCAGAAAACACCCTATGATCAAATGACTTACTCTACACAAGGCCCCCATACGTATCAAGACATTTGCTCCAAGTCCAAACCCTGTGCAGGCAGCGGCATTCACAGGTGTGAAGTCTAAATAAGATGAGACTGAGTGCCTCTATCTTTAAGATTCACATAATCCCCTTTTTCTGACTGGCCTTTTATTTAAATGTTTCCTGAATCATGTGTCCATAGACCTATGTTGATATAAATCAGTATCTTCACAGTTCCTTTTTGTCTTGGATGACACAACCAGATTGTTTGTACTGGATTACTATGTTTCGTGGGGACTCTGTTCAAAATACCAGCAGTGGGTTTTATCAATATAAAATCATAATAATTTGCATCCATAAAATTCAACCCTTCCAAACCTCTCAAGAAGGTTTTGATATTTGTTAAGCCCTGAATTTAAAGCATTTCAGAGGTATGAATGCATCTGTAGCTCTTTTAAGGTCCTCAAACCTGGGTAAATAAAAGGAATATGGAACTATCAGGAAACTTCAGCATTATGTGTTTCCGAGTTTACTGGGCAAGGAAAGATTGCCCACATTTGCCAAATACATTCTGATAATCTGGAGAATATAGCCGGTTAGAAGATATTCATTAAAATATCACTGAAATGATTCAGTCCATATTGTTATGATCTGAATGTGTGCATCTCCCCAAAATTTATATATTGAAATCTTAACCCCCAATGTGATGGCATTTGGAGCTGGGGCCTTTGGGAAGTGATTAGGTAATGAGGGTGGAGCCCTCATGAATGGTATTAGTGCCCTTCATAATAAGACCCCCAGAGAGCACTCTCACTGTTTTCATCACATGAGAACACACTGAGAGGATGGCCAAGTATAAACGAGCAAGCCTATCCCTCTACTAGACACCAACGGGCCAGCACCATGACCCTAGATTTCCAGCCTCCAGAACTGTGAGAAATAAATGTTTTTTTTTAAGTTTCCCTGTTTATTGTATTTTTGTTGTAGTCCCTGAATGCACAATGGCAATGGTGAAACAGCTTTTTCTTACATAGCTTCTATGTCCCAACAACATCTGATTTTGGAACCTGAAGTAAACCAAACCTAGGATAAGAAAGGGAACACTTAAATTTCTCACCAACACTTTTTTTTTTTAATAATAACCATCCTACAAAGTGTGTTATAACATCTAACTGTTGCTTTGAATTGCATTTCTCTGATGATTAGTGACACTGAGCCACTGATACATCTGATAGTCATTGTATGTTTTCTTTGGGGAAATGTCAATTCAAGTCTTAAACCCATTTTTTAAAACTCTGATCATTGGTATTTTGCCACTGAGTTGTAGGAATTCCTTACATATTTTAATTTCCTCAAGAAGGGGGACAAGACAAAGACACTTTTAACATAATAACCACACAAAGGACTGCTAGGGAGAGGGTTCTATTGACAAGGGAAGGTGAAAGTCTCCCAATAGACGAGGTAGTACTACAGACTGAGTGTTTGTGTCCCCTCCAAATTCATTTGCTGAAATATAACTCCCAGTGTGACTGTATGAGGAGGTGAGGCCTTTGGGAGGTAATTAGGTCATGGGAGGGTGAAGCCCCCAGGACAGAATTAGTGCTCTTGTAATTAAAGGAAGAGACCAGAGGTCTGGGTCTTTCAGGCATGTGAGCACACACTGAGAAATCTGCAGCAGGAGTGAGCCCGCACCAGTACCTAACCACGCAGCACTCTGATCCAGGACTTCTGGCCTCCAGGACTGTAAGAAATGAGTTTCTGTCATTTATAAGTCATCCAATGTACCATACTTCATTATAGCAACCCAACACACTAAAACAAGTGGGAGAAACTGAATTTACTAGTCAACTGTCTCACATCTTTATCTTACTTTACGAATGGAACTCTGACCAGTGCATATAAAACACTGCCCTAGAGTAGGTCCTTCAGCCACCGGTAGAATCTCTTCTCTGCCTGTTGTTCCCCGCTGGCACCTTCCTCCAACCCTCTGTTGGAGACAATCATGAATTCTCCAGAGGCAGCCACCTATCCCAGCACCAACACTGCCTTCTCACCCTCTCCATGACATGCCTGCAAACAATCTCCTCCCTTTCCTGCCAAGTGGCCCAAGGATACAGAGAAACCAAAGATGGCTCTTCACCAAAATGCAGGCCTGGACCCATCTGTCCTTGTCCCACCCAGCACCACTGAGTAGGTGGACGAGGAACCAGGTTGGCTGGGCCCCAGCCACTACCACAAACCAGGACCAAGCAGATGACTCCAGGCTGAGCCATACAGAACTGCCCCCCTGGGAAACCAAAACAAGAGGCAAAGAAGGAACATCAACTGGGATGGGGCACCGGGGCTGAGTGCTGATCATGTATCAGGCCTGGCAGACATCTAGGCAGGATCTTAGGCCACGTAAGTCAAGGAACAAAGGGGCTCCTAAGACAGTGAGGGCATGTGGCCCCTGCCCCAACACTGCAGCGCCCAGTCCTGCTTCACACTACACATGGCTTCACTTCACTTTCTGACCTTGAATCCCATGATGCATCTGGATCCTTGCCACACATCTGCTTTCCAACTAAAGCCTTGTGTGCGTGTGTGAGTGAGTGTGTGTGTGAGTGTGTGTGTGTGTGTTGAGTGGGTTTTCTTCCATGCAAACAAAAGGAGGAAACATTGGCATGAAACAGCCCCAGAAGACACTTTTCCCCACAGAACATCTAGGCAATGACTGGCAGCTTCTAAAGACTCCAGCACCAAGCCCTTCTTCAAATTGGACAATCGCTCTCCATAGGAACCAACAGCACAGAGGTCTGTTCATTTAAACATTGTAAATGCTTGTTTCTAAAATCCCCAGAGGATTCACAAGGGTGCAGAGTGTGTCCACGGGAGCTGCATTCTTCTCGTCTCTCTGAATCCAGCCAATCAGAGAGACCCACGGGCATCTGCCCTGAAAGTGCCACTGAAACTCTGCCCACCATTTAGTGTTTGAGGAGCCCACTTCAGATTTATCATCCAACTACTGACCAGACACTCTGATGTCCTTACAATGCTGGGAAACAGAGGCAGCTGCCCAAATTCTTTCTTTGTTTAAGAAAATGACTCTCCATCTTCAGTCCCTGCCTCCACCATCTCTCTTTTACAAGAACCACCAACGGTTCATTCTTGCCCCTGATTCACCCCTGTCTCTGCCAGAGACCCCTTCTCCTCCTCCTCAAACTGGCCAGAGTGATCTTTTGAAAACTTAAATCATGCTGTCCCTCCCCTGTCCTTCCCCTGCTTATCCATCTCCAGTGACTTCTCTGTCACTGAGGATGGATTCTAAACTCACATCCGCCTGCAGTCTGGTGGGATCCAGTCTCCACTTCCTCTTTGTTGACCTCTGGCCAAACGCCATTCCCCTAGCCGCTGCCACATCAGAAGTGCTGTCCACGGGAGGCCAGCCCACAGAAGCTCCACAGGGGTCTTCCCTTGATGACCCACAGCCTGACCGCCCTCTCCACCTCTCACACACTGTGTCCCCATCACTGTTGAGCCCATCATATTGTCCTTTTTCTCCTTTACCATCTTCATAGCACTTATCACTTTCAGAAATTATCTTGTGCCTCTATGTAATTTTATTGTTTTTCCTCCCATCTCCACCTGCAAGATGATAACTGCCACCCAAGCCCGGGTTTTTGTTTTCTTTCTTGCTCACTGCTGTCTATTCAGGTTCTAAAACAGTGTCTGGAACATGATCGAGCCTCCAAAAATATCTGTGGCAAGAACAATCCTCTAACTTGAGATGGAAAGAGTTACAGTTTTTCAGGTTGTTTTGTTCAAAAAAATTTTTTTTCCCATTTAGAAGTTCAAAATACTAATTTCTACTTTAACATTACTTTTTTCCCTGATAATGGAAATAATAGTCACCATTTGGGTTTGAAATACCACTCTGTGTTAAATACCTATGCAATCTGCATTTATTATAGGTCAACCAAAAAAAGAACTGGATATTACCTGTCTCCTATAATTGGATTGTATTTTCTGAAGAATCATGTTATTCTGGAGTTTTACCTTCTAATTTTCTTTGGTATTACATGTTTTTATTTCCTGAAAATAAATGAGCAATTTTTTCCATTTTATTTGCAAACAAGGGGGAAAAAAAAACCATGAAAATCTGAAGACAACAGAACTTCTAGACCTGATCTGACTCATATGTATTATTAGGGCGTAAGGCCGCTCCACAAAAGACTAAATATGTTTGTCTCTAGAAAATATTTTATTGAAACTTACCATTACCAACATGTTCTGTGGAGACAAATACAGAAGGGGACAGAGAAAATAGGTCAAATGGATATGATGGTTTCCCCAAAATTGTCTCTTGTAATCCTGGTTAGCATCTGCTCACCTATGCTGCACTTGTCTCTGTCTTCTTAAATACTGCTACTGCTAAGTCACTTCAGTCATGCCCGACTCTGTGCGACCCTGTAGACGGCAGCCCACCAGGCTCCCCCGTCCCTGGGATTCTCCAGGCAAGAACACTGGAGTGGGTTGCCATTTCCTTCTCCAATGCCTGAAAGTGAAAGTGAAATCGCTCAGTCGTGTCCAACTCCTAGCGACCCCGTGGACTGCAGCCTACCAGGCTCCTCTGTCCATGGGATTCTCCAGGCAAGAGTACTGGAGTGGGGTGCCATTGCCTTCTGATGTATCCCACACAAGCACTAAGCTTTTCATTTGTATTATCTTATATAACTCTACAATAACCTCGGAAAGCAGATGTTATAATGTCCATTTCACAGATCAGAAAACTTGCAGAGCTGACTATAAAATACCAGACCTTCACCATTCCACTACTTAGGTTTCCTTTTAGAGCTTCTATATGAATAGATTTCAATCCAGAGAGGTCAAAACTTTGAAGCCACACAGAATCCTTTTACAAATCTGCCTAAGAAGATACAAATGTTGCAGAGATTCTTTCCTTCTCAGTAAAAATGGAGAAATCTGAAGGCTGAATTATACTCACTAGTAAAAATGATGACAGAATTAATAACTACAGTGTGGAATTCATCATTACAAGTAACCTTTCTCGCTTCCCTTGATTTCATAAACACTGCATATTAAGTCTGGGCCAGATGCCTACAGACATCTTTGAAGACAGTATTTCATCATCTGAATATTTGGCCATTTGAAGAAAAAAATAGCTTGTTCCAAATTCCTCACTCTTGTAAATGTTTTTAAGATTTAATGGAAATATAGCTTCATGCTTGTTATTGCCTCTTAAATGACCACCCACAAAGGCCTCTCCTGTTATGAAAGACTTTCTCAGAATCCAAAAACTGTCTAAGAAAATAATTATTTCTTTTCATACTCTTCTGAGTCTGTTTAAAGACAAGAAACTACAGGGGATTTGATTAGAATCACAAATAGATCTAAGAGTAATAGTAAAGGAAGATAACTAAGCTATAATAATCAGCACTCCAACTTGGGTTTCTCAGCAAATAATACTTTGATTTTCATGATTTTGTTTAATCTATAATACTCCTTCTCAGCATACAGCATAAACTTTGATTTCATGTTTGCATAAAAACGAATACAGCAGCCATATTTGTGTTATATCTTATCAACTGGAATTAAATTCATCATAAAATAAGGATTTTAAAGTTTTCCTAAACACTCAAGGCTCATCATATTTTCTACTCAAGCTACAGAAAATTATATGACTACTCCTTTTTAGATTACAGAACATCTTTTTTCAAATGCTGGCTAACATCTAAATCGGACAAGACCCTCATGGCATTTTCAATGAGAGTCTCTCCTATTATTTATTTTTGTCCAATTCTCTGCCTACATTCTGGTCACTATATTCATGGAACCAGGTTAGTTTTTATAAGTCAGATTGGTTGGTCCAGATATTTGGCCAAACATTATTCTGGATGTTTCTGTGAAGGTGCTTTTTGGATGAGATTAACATTTAAACTGGTAACCATGAGTAAAGCAGATTACCCTCCACAGTGTGGATGGGTCCTATCCAATCAATTAAAAGCCCTAATAGACAAAGATTGACCTCCTTGTACAAGAATTTGCCATCTGATGGCCTTAGGGCTCCAATGGCATCTCTCCAGGCTGCCAACCTACTCCACAAAGTTTGGGCTTACCAGGCCTCTACACTTGTATGAACCATTTTCTTAAAATACTTCTCTATTTCTCAAAACACACACGTACAAACACTGTTTGTCTATTTGTTCTGTTTCTCTGGAAAACCCTAATACATATTGTTTCAAAAACGTCTGACATTGCTGTCATCTGCAATACAGTCTCAGGTTTTTTCTTTAGTTAACAGAATGTATTATAACCACATACATGGGTCTAACAAGTTCTGTTCTCTCAACAGATCCTTCAGTCATTCTGCAGTCATTAAAACATGACTTTAACTGGGTGGAGGCTAGAATTGTCTCACTCCCTTGCTCACGGTCAGCCAAAAAGCACTAAAGTCACATCATTCACCATTCTTTTCTAAATTACAAATTGGAGATCACTGTTTCTGGAGGACCACTCCCCCAGGGTATAGAATTAAAAGATAATTTTACTTTTTTTTTCATAAACTGAAAGTCATACATTCAAATTTACCACTGTTGATTGGGAGGTCTACTGTGTTCCAAGTGCTGGACACACAAAGACCAGGTCTGCTGCCCTCATGAAGCTTAGTCTATTAAGAGAGACATTTTTTAAAAATGGCAAAAAATATATCACTTGGCACTAATAGCACTAACAAAGGACCTGAGACTTCAGCCCTAGCACTATCATAATGCTGTTTTACAATGAAGTAGAGGATGCTGGGGAAATTAACATGGGATGAATTGTGTCTGCCACCAAAAGAAAGTTCATGATGAAATTCTAACCCCCAGAACTCAGAATGTGACCATATTTGAAAACAGGATTTTGCAGGTGTGACTAAGTTAAATGAGGCCCTTAGGGTGGGCCCTGATCCAATATGACTGGTGTCCTTAAAAGAAGAATAAAATTTGGACATAGACACAAACCGAGGGAAGATGGCATGAAGAGACACAGAGAAGACAGCCATCTAGAAGCCTAGCAGAGAGGCCTGAGACAGGTCCTTCACTCGTGGTCCTCAGAAGCAGCCAAGCCTGCTGGCAGCTTGGTCTTGGACTTCTAAAGCTATGAGAAAATAAGTTTCTGTTGTTTAAGCCACCCAGCCCATGCTACATTGGTACAGCAGCCCTAGCCAACTAACACAGAAGTTAAGCTTACAAATTAAGTAGACCAGCAGCTGAAGATAGGAACACATTAGAGTGTTATCATATCATAAGGCATAACTAGCCTAACCTAACGGCTGACTAGAACTGAAAGGAGAAGGAAAGCAAGAGATGTTGGCTGACTTGGGTCATGAGATAGTAATGATAAAGTGGCCTCTAATTCCCTTCTACTCACTCCACCTCCAACACCCACCACACATATGCATGTTCTTGTGATATGGCCTGAAAGTTCCTCCTATCAAGAGGCAGAATATACTTCTCCCCTCCCTGAATCTAGGCTGGCCTTCTGACTTGCTTTGACCAACAGAATAAGACAGAAGTGATGTGTTCTATAAGTTCTAAGCCTATACATCTAGAGATCTTGCAGCTTCCTCTCTCTTCCTTTTCTTGGGAATCCAGTGGTCACTACTATAGGAATGAGCCTGGGCCAGCCTGTTGGAAGATGGATACATGGATACATGGCTCATATCTCCATATCCTCAACCAACAGCCAACCATCTGCCCGATGTATGAGTGAGGCCATCCACAGCTAGCTGACTGCAGACGTAAGTGAACCTAGTTGGACCCAGCAGAAGAACCACCCAGCTGATCGCAGCCTACATTGCTAATCCATATAATTATGCACTTTAAAATGGTTGTTGTTTGAAGACACAAGGTTTTGAGTGGTTTGGTATACTGCAAAAGTTAACTCATATACAAGGATGAGTAAAACTGTCTTTCACCCAAATAAGGAATTCAAGAGCAACACAATCTGGATAAAGAATCCTATCTTTTGACACACTGTGTTTAAAATATCAAGTTGTTCCTGTTTAGTCACTAACTCGTGTCCGACTCTTTTTGCAACTCCATGGACTATAGCCCACCAGGCTTCTCTGTCTTTGGGATTTCCCAGGCAAGAATACGGAAGTGAACTGCCACTCCCTTCTACTGGGAATCTTCCTGACTCAGGGATCAAACCCATGCCTTGCATTGGCAAGTGGATTCTTTACCACGGAGCCACCAGGAAAGTTTGGGACAGTCAAGTAACCAATTGGTTAAACAGTTATGGAATTCAGGAAGGAGATGTTGCCTGGAAATAGAAATCTGAAAGACGGAATGATTTCCATGGGTGAGGAGATTGCCACAGGACAGCAGGAATACAGTCAAAGGAGGGGAGATCGGGTGGGGATCCCAGGAACATCACATTTAAGGTCAAGCAAAGCTCAAGAGTCAATGAGAGAAGATGCAATTAAGGCCAGGAAGATGTCACAGAGGTCAAAGCAACTTCTCAACAGAGTCACAGAAATATATACACGTGTTTATGTATACACACATAACTAATAGGGCTTCCCTCATACCAGCTGGTAAAGAATCCGCCTGTAATGCAGGAGACCCTGGTTCGATTCCTGGGTTGGGAAGATCCGCTAGAAGAGGGATAGGCTACCCACTCCAGTATTCTTGGACTTCCCTTGAGGCTGGTAAAGAATCCACCTGCAGTGCAGGAGACCTGGGTTTGATCTCTGGGTTGGGAAGATCCTCTGGAGAAGGGAAATGCTATCCACTCCAGTATTCTGGCCTGGAGGATTCCATGGACTGTATAGTCCATGGGGTCACAAAGAGTCAGACGCAACTGAGAGACTTTCACTTCATTTCACTTCATATAACTAATAAGAGTCCCAGTATTTGGGAATTATGAAGTCATTCCCAGGAGAGGGGATAGTGGTAGTGATGGTGGAGCCCTTATCAGAGATCATTAGAAAGAGAGTGGGGGAGGAGAGAAGGATTTGGAAACAATGCTAACCTACAAGGTTCCTGCTGAGGCTGGCAGATAGGTTATCTGCCCTGTATCACTATTTGCCTCTTTGCTCCAGGAATCTGTGAACCACTAAGAGAAACCAACCTCGTAGTCATGTGAATTCATGACTTTGAAATGTATAGTCACACCATCTGAGCTCTTCAAGCCATCCAACAAAAGAAGGAGACAGGCACCGTCTAAAGGGAAATGAAAGGTTGATGAAGGATTTTTCAGGATGGCAGTGATAAATTTATTCCTAAGCGTATGGAATCACGAAGCCACATTATGGATCAAAGTCTTGGAGAAAATGAGAAGGGAATGAAAAGATGGAGATGTCCAGATATGAGACAAAAGGCTGAGGGAATTCACATTGGGTGGCCACAAATCCTCGCCTGGGAAGGGAACCACAGTAGGCGGAGTTGAGGACAGTGGACAATGTTTGGAGTTACAGATACAGACAGTGATGCCCAGACAGAGCTCGGTGAGTGGCACTGAGCTTGAGGACAATAAAAATCACATTCGTTAGTGTGACTGGGTTTTTCCAACAGCCTGCAACAGTTCGTATGTAGAAGCAAACAAGGCAGTTGGTTGGACTGACCCAAGACTGGGATTTTGAGGACAAATATAGAAGGACAAGGGATTAAGGGCTTTGAGGTTTTGGCAAGAGAGCGGTTAGTGATGTATCATGGTTTCTGTGCTGGCATTAAAAAGAGAGAGAGAGAGGGAAAGTATGACTGATGAGCTGGGAGAAAGGGAGGGTAGTACTGGGATCAGCAATCTTGGAAATAAATGGGTGAGGGAGCAGAAAGCTATGAGGCTGGTGTCATGTACAATGATGCTGGAGTTTAAGGTTCCAGGAACAGAGCTATTCCAAAGGATAAGGCCAGGGTGTGGGCGAGATAACTGGGTCACCAAAGCATTGTGGGAGGTGAAGTGTTGCAACTCTGAGACTAAGCCACTGGGTCCATCCTCCATGCAAAAATGCTGAAGATCCCCCTGGTGATGACAGCTGGGGGAGAGGGAAGACATTAGCCAAGTGCGTGAGCCTTTGTGAGAAAGGGGGAGGGGACAGGAAGATGATAAGATGGCCAGGAAGAAAGGTAGGATACAGTCTCTGGGAATTTCCCTGGCGGCTATAGGAATTGTATGGTTTTGTGTTACAGTGGCCAAGTAATGTTCTGAAAGTAACAATGACCACAGTTCCTCTGGGCCTAAGGGGTGTGAACAAATAAACAGCTACTGCCCCCCAAAATTGTTTCTTAATGAGGAATTCACTTATAACAATGGCAAGATTTAGAGAAAGAGAATTTATATTGCAGTAAACCAAGGGTCCAAAGAAACCCTATGGAAAAAAGGTTGAAGGAGATCAACAGATAAAGGCAGTGGGGAGAGTCCGAGAGCAATGATAATGTCCTTCACTGGGGAATTGATCATTATTACTCTTGTAAAGGAGTTTTGTTTTCACAGATATCTCTAAGATTTGTCATATTTGGGTCCAGACCAGACCAGCAATAATGATGCCTTAGTATACAGTCCACATTCCTCTTTCCTTGGAATCATCTCAGGCATGACCAGAGATACTCTTAGCATCCAAACTTATTCCTTGTTTTGAAGTTTAAGTTTAATGAGTGGAACAAGGAAGATTTTTCTCTGTAGATCACAACAGAACACAAGCCAGGAGGTTTTACAGAGATAATATGCCCTAGAAAGAGAGGGACAAATGCTCATCTGATAACCAGAGTTTTATTCTAGCAGCTGAAAGAATCTGAAAAACTAAAGATGAACAAAAGTCATCATTATTATAAGCATGACCTCTTGACTGACACGGTCATTCAAAAGGTTTATTTTGAAGTTTTCAAATGGACAAAGACAATATTGTCACACAAGGACTCATCTCCTAATAGCCTCCATCTGACACATAGCTGCTGGGAGTATAAGCTCGTGCATCTCTTGCAAGAAACAATTAACACAAAAGTCTTAAAAAAGGCATGCCCTTTCACCCAGCAGTTCTATTACTGGGTGTTATCCTAAAGAAATAATCATAGATATGCCCCAGGTTTAGCCACAATTGTCAACAACCCAAAAACCCAATATTTAGTAAAATAGTTAAATAAATGGTCCGATAATCATACAATGAAATACTACAGAAACAATAAAAGGGACATAGAGGCATGTGAAATACTATGTGGCAAGTTAGTTATGATTTATTGATCTAAAATCAGGCTATAAAATTGTTTACAAAAAATAAAAATAAAAAATTTCTTATACATGATACCAATTTAAAATAAAATATTATGAAGGCCTAGAACAAAGACTGAAAAGATATCCATTAGAATAGTATCTGTGATTATCTTTAGATGTTTGCAATATATATGGTTTTGATTTTCCTCTTTTCTCTGAACCTAAGAAAAAACTCCAAAACAAAAAAGGATCATATCTGTAATAAGAAAATTAATACCATGCTTTTATCTGTTTCCAGATATAAGATATTCCAAAACAGTACCTTAGAAAATCAGGTTTAAATATATTTTTTAAATTAGGCAGTGAAGTATAAAGGAAGAAAGTATTCCCTGTTCTTGAAAATGCAGAACAAAAGAAGTATTTGTCCTCATTTTGAAGAGAAAACTCTCTTTTTAGCAAAAGTCCTTTTTGGGTTGGTGGTTAAAGGAATGTTCCTACCTCTATGTTCTGATCCTTTTTGAAACAGGGGCTGATATCTGTAAATTCCCAGAAGGAGTCAAAGGTTATTTTTCTTTTCAAATGATCAATAAAGATTTTAGCACATATTTTTGCCCTGCACTGTATTTAATATGCAGGTTATCCAAATAATGTTTTTAAAAAAAAACTCAAGGCATTTATAAATCAACTAAGAAAAAGCTCCAGATATTTCAATACAGTAGACATATAAGACCTAATAAGAACAACAAGCATTCAAGCAGTGCTTACTATTTATGAAGACTTCTTAAATATCATATATGCCCAAGTATAAAAATAGGCATTTTCCCAAAATTCTCCTGAAAAGAGGATATTCGAGTATTTCTAAAGGCTCTCATATTGCAGGACATTCTCTACTTTATTTAAACAACTCTGTAATGTTTGGGAAAGACTCATTAGCCTAAAACGACCTCAGTATATGCTTTTCTGAGAAACCCTCAGAGGTCACATGACAGACTCAGTTACAGAAGAGGTAGAGATTTAAAACAGATTTCGTCATTATTCCTAGAGTGAGGCCTCATCACACAAATGTTGAATATCACTGTAAACAAACATTTAAAAAATAACTACCTAAGTGAGTGTAATGCATATGATTTAACATTTACTTTATTTCTGGGTGTGTATTTAATGCTACTGTAATAAAAAGAAATGGTTTCAGAAGGCAAGCTCTCCTTCCATCATAATGATAACGACTAAGAGAACACTTTACAGTTTATAAACACTCCCCAAAACATCATCATACTCAATTTTACTACTTAAGTAAAAGCATGAATTTGGGAAAGAAAATTTTGGTAAGATGACCCAATATTTATTTTAATGCACATAAATAGGAATCAACTCATTGAATTTTTTTTTAGAAACTTGTTTTTTAACATCAGTTTAATTGGGGGAAATAATTTTAAAATGATTTCTAATGAATCTATTACTAGCAGGGTAAAAATATCAATTAGCAATGGAGTCCTACTTCCTAAAGCAACAAGCATTTGACATTGTAAAGATGATTCCACTCTCTTTTACATTTTTTTTTTCAGCTCTTTGCACACTATGCAACCCTTTTAGTTTGGCATCACAAGGAGAAAGAAGTAAAGGATTTCATTAGCACTGCTACAAGGGCCTCAGAGTGTGTTCCCAACTTCAGAGGCTATTTCACTTTCTAGCTCGGATGATTAATTTTAATCCAGAAAAAATTTAGCCATCTAGTAAAGTGCAATAAGATCTAAAATAAAACTTAATGTTTGATTTACTAATTAAACTGTTCTCTTGACATTGTCAACAGAGCAGATCTTAACCGATGAAAAGATCTGAACTTTCAGCTAAATTTGAAAGCTTTATTGCTTGCTCCTGACAGAACAGAACAGAAAGCAGCTCTCCTATTTAGACTACTGACTCACATCAGCCCAACTCGGCCAGCTCCCTGTCCCTTTGCTAAGCAAGAGAGAGGGAGGGAGATCACTGGTGGGAGGAGGTAAATTCACCCTTGGAAGATGCTTTGCGAATTTCTAAAGTTGAAATAATGAGTAGGGCTGCTGCTAAGTCTCTTCAGTCGTGTCCAATTCTGTGCAACCCCATAGACGGCAGTCCACCAGGCTCCCCTGTCCCTGGGATTCTCCAGGCAAGATCACTGGAGTGGGTTGCCATTTCCTTCTCCAGTGTGTGAAAGTGAAGTCGCTCAGGCGTGTCCAACTCCTAGCGACCTCATGGACTGCAGCCCACCAGGCTCTTCCGTCCATGGGATTTTCCAGGCAAGAGTACTGGAGTGGGGTGCCACTGCCTTCTCCGATGAGTAGGGCAGACCTTCCCAACCCCTTCTTCTCTATATACAACATTCTTTATTTTTCTTTCTTGGCACTTCACACAGTTTAAAGGACATGATTGACAGCTGCAAGGAAGGAAGGAAGGATAGATGATAGACTGATGTATGTGTATATATACGGAGATAGATACAAAATATATGTAATATATATTACATATTATATATATATATATCATATGTTACGTGATCTACGTCTCTCCTACTAAATTAAAGCTCCTGAGGGCAGGAACAAGCACAATATGAAGTGTAAGTAAGTAAAGTCGCTCAGTCGTGTCCGACTCTTTGCGACCCCATGGACTGTAGCCTATCAGGCTCCTCCGTCCATGGAATTTTCCAGGCAAGAGTGCTGGAGTGGATTGCCATTTATAAAGTGTAGGTACCCAATAAATTTTGTTGAATGAAAAAAGAACTACAACAAAAATACCCCAACCTTGACAAATCCCTCCTGTGCTTTCCTTCTACCTGAAACGTCCCCCTACCTCATTCTCACCTGCCCAAATTCTCTAAATGCCTCCTCAAAATTTTCTGTGATTCTTCCAGCCAAAAAGAAACTCTTCAGCATCCAGATGACCACAGCACATTGTCTGCTCTCTCCTCAAAGGACTACCCATCTTCTAGCCTACTCTCCACAGAAGTGAGGCTCTACCTGAAACCCACATTCATGCTGAAGGCAGCAGGTTTTTACTCATTTTTGATTTCCTTGTCACCCATCGATTCATCCACCTTAAGGCAGCAGCGCATGGTGGTTAAAATTAAAACATGGGCTCAGAAGCTCGACAGGATAGATAGATACAAATCCTGACTGTACCGCCTACTGGCTCTTATTGGCTGTGAGATCTTGGTTAAGTCACTTCACCTCTCTGAACCTCGGCTCTCTCATTTTTAATAGGTAATATGCAACACTGATAACAGTACCTACCTCTAGGGTTATTTTGATGGCAAAATGAGTTAATCTATGTAAAGCACTTTGAAAGGTTTCTGAAGTGTTAAGTAAGTGTTCGATGCAAAAACTCTATTATTATCGACTCAGTCTAATGTATCGAGGCTCTACTATGTGCCAGGCACACTGCTGGGCTAGCATATCAGTGCGTGCTCAGAAGGTACTCTATAAATATTTGAGGATTGACGGATAAGACTGAACATTGACTCAGCTCTTTGTTAGTCAATAGCAAAGGTCTTTCCAGGTCCAAGGTCTCACTTAATTTTAACAACCATCCTAGAGAATGGATGTCATCATTCCTACTTTTGTGCAGAAGCAAATGGAGTCCCTTCTGCTTTGAACTACACAAGCACATATTTGATGGGTGAGAAGTCTCTATAGCGTTCACCTCACAAGCCCTCCAACTTCTAGAGATCTTTTTCCGTTCCCTCCTGCAGCTCCCTCGACTTCACACGAAGCGTCCTTTTTAGCATCTGTTCAGCCTGACTCCTGTCATTAGATACATTCTTGTGTGTTTATAATGCACCACTGATTTGTTTCAGACTAAATCGTGGGATCTAAAAATAAAGTGATGTTGAACATATTTCTTCGCATATTAACTTTAAAGAAATAGATTAATCTTTTAGAAATAATCAAAAATGAATGATCCACTCAGCATGTAGCAGTTACCGAAAAATAAAAAATTAAAATTACAATGCCTCAGATTCCCACTTTTCTGCCCTTATCTTTTCCGAATTTATTAATTTAAGTATATACTTCATAACTTTTCATTTTAAAAATTAAGAGGTCTAGTGAGCCTACGGTAAACCAATCATCTTCTTCCCTGGGGACGCTTCAATGAAGGCAGGATTCATTTACCCTCCAAGTCAAATTCCCATTTTCAAACATGACACTGTAGAATTGTCCTCACCATCCTAAGAGATGGAGCAAAGAACAATAAATGAAGGGACAGGGACTTCCCTGATGGGTCCAGTGGCTGGGACGTCAGTTTCTAACGCAGGGAGTGCAGGTTCGATTCCTGGCCAGGGAGCTAAGATCCTACACATGTGCCTTGCACCCAAAAAGCAAAAAATAAAACAGAAGCGATGTTGTAACAAATTCAATAAAGACTTTTAAAAAATGAAACAAAAAATAAACGAAGGGACACATAATGGCATAAAAGCTTTCTGGAATTTCAACCATTTTCTAACACATCTGTTTAGTCTACAACAGGCTGGGCACGATAAGGGATCCTGAGGTGAAGAAGGCACAGTTTCTTCCCACAAAGAGCTTCTGAAGTGGCAAGGGAGGCGAGATTTACACAGAAAGAACAAGTCAGGATGGAAAAGGCATGGGAAGTACAGCGATGGGAGTGGGACAGAGAAATGAATTCTTGCTGATGTAAAATTATGCCTCATCTATTATTTGATAAATCATTTTAAAAGTTTCCCCTTACACACACACATGCAGAGACACACACATCCATTCTGACAGTATGCTTCTTTTCTTTCTTTGCAAATGGAAAACACTCTCACCCATGAGCCCTTGGGTGTTTATCTTAAGGCACCAACCAGGCTTGGTGGCATCATTTTAGTCAATTCACTGTTTTCTTATTACTCAGAAAGGGTTACATCTGCAAATAAATATACATTCTGGTTGCAACACTAAATAATGGAGCAAACTGGGGTTTATAAAATGCAGTCATTCCACGCCACATTTCATTTTGGAAGAGGGAGGGCTACCGTTGACTGTGAACAATTACCAAATCGTCAATGGAATTCAATAAATGTTGCTTAAAAAAACTAATTATTTGTTACAATAACCAACTACTACTGCCACTTTGTATTTGGAGGTTTGTAAACTACTTCCATTTGAAATGTAATTGATTCCATTTTTATCATTTGTTCAAGTTTATGTGGTTGTTCTCATCCTAAGAGATGATAACATCTATTTTCAGCAAATTATACATTATAATTCCTCATTCAAAAGCTGTAACAGAAAACAAAATGCTAATTTATGCTGTAAACGAAACTACAGAATCATAATCATTCATTGTTAACTTTAGGGACTGAACTGCTACTGGAAATAATAAATTGGATCAAAATGTGGTAGGGGTGTTGGTGCAAGTTCTCCTTTTCTTTGTGCTTTTCTGACTTGTTTTGTTTCAATGTTACACAACTAACACACTTTCCAATACGCTTTCAGGCAAGAGATTACATGGAGGTTTCATCTCCTCCCAGATATAAGCCAGACATTCTTAGCCCCACAGCTATTACCTGCAGTTCGATATTTCAAACCTACAGGAAGATGTGCTCACAAAACAATCAGAAGCGCAAGCTAAGGAGGGCCAGCATGTCAGAACCCCACCACTGGTTTTGCATATTTCATTAAGCTTCCACATCTACACTGCCCTTTACCCCAGTGATCACCACCCCCTTCTCTCCGCCTTTCCCATATAAGCATCCTTTGCAACACCTTGTCAAGGTGAGCCTTGCCCCATGGCAAACTTCCCTTCTGTGTCAAGGAATACATGGACTAAACAAACAGAAATTTGGCAACTCTAATAAATCAGGTCAATTCTTAAACAAAAAAGAAGGAGGAGGGGGGACGTAGCTCTCCTATTCCAGACACTCTGCTTTCCTTAAAAAACAATCTTCAAGTGAAAAGACGATAGCATCACCTAATGGTATTTTCTCCTTTCCTTTTTTTTTTCTTATAAAAATATAACTCAAAAGAAAGAAAGAGTTTAATATAATTATGTTAAAGATGTGAATTCTTTGAAGGAACCAAAAAGCCACACTGTCGTCTGGAGTAAATCACTTTTCTGCTGCCTTTTTATTTAATGCCGACTGCTGTCCACATTTACCTCTCCGCCAGCAAAGTGTGATCATTGATTTCCTATGGTCTTTCTCTCTGGGAGGAAGTTCTGCTTCCTTGATGATGACTACAAAGGGTAGGTGACCCCATTCTCATTCCAATGCAAACCCTGCACTTTTACATTTCCGCCAGGGCTGCCGGAATGTGAAACTAGAGAGAGACTCTTTGCCCTCTTCGTTGAGACTGTCTTGCTGTAACTACTGACATTTAATGTTTTCCCTCCCCTTCCCACAACTATATTTTGGAAGATCACGATACAGGGATGAACCACTAAAAGGCATTAGTTCATGATGGACATAAATGTTAGGTGCATGAATTGGTACAGAAGACACCTGTTATAACATGCCGTGACCAGAAAGGGAAATCTCAGTCTTCATCTCAAGCACAACTATATGCAGAACAAACCCAAAATGAAAAAAGGAGAGTTATGCCTCAAAAATATGTGCACACACACCTACATAACTATACATATATATTATGAGCTAGGGTTTTGGTGCATCTAAATGATTATTTAGAAAATTATTGTATTCAAGTATCTTAGAACTGTATTTCTTCATAAAGTTATATTTTCCTGATACCCACATACACTCAAAAGGAGCCCTCCACTAAACCGTAATTATCTGCTAGTGGGAGCAGGCAATCTGAAGACCCTGTCTATCTCTCAACCTGGATCAACTATTCAAACCAAAAGGAATGGTAAACTCAAGCATTTAGTCCATCGCCAAGAAAAAAAAAAAGCATCGGGTAGTTATGGCTGCTGCTGCTGCTAAATCACTTCAGTCGTGTCCGACTCTGCGCGACCCCATAGATGGCAGCCCACTTCACCAAAAGAGAAGGCTCCACCTCATTCCCAAGCAGCACTATATCTGGCTATATATTAATTAAGTGAAAGTCAGTCATACGTGTCCAACTCTGTGACCCCATGGGCTGTAGCCTGCCAGGCTCCAATGTCCATGGAATTCTCCAGACAAGAATACTGGAGTGGGTTGCTGTGCTCTCCTCTAGGGATGTTCCTAACCCAGGCATCAAACCTAGGTCTCCTGCATTGCAGGCAGAAGATGGCCCAGTTTTGTCCCAACTTGCACTGAGGTCTGAGGCAAGGTTCTTAACTCTATGCCTTACTTTCTTCATCTATAAAATGGGAACAATAATCAAAGCGTCTCACTCACATGTTGTGGAGAGTAAATGAGTCACATACTTTATTTGGAACAGTATTAATAAATGGTAGCTACTGTCACTGTGCTTTGGTTCCCAAGTTTTGGGCTAATAAAACTTTATACAAAAAGAGAACAATATTTTCAAACTGGTGCCTTAAAAAAGCTGGAAAATCCACAACAAACTCAAGTTATTCCAAGGCCCTTTTACTTTTCTGTCTACATAGGAGAAATCCATCCAACAATGGGAAAACTGGAATTAGGTGAGCTGGATTTAGAGGTAGATTTCAAAAGTGTATTTAAGGTCAATCTATAGAAATGTACCTAAAAACTAGTTTGTAGTTCATACATTCATCTTCAGAATTAAATTTTAAAAAAAAAAGAAGAAGAAGAAGCCGAGTTTACATTTTTTCAACTTTAAGATACTGGCTTTCTAACAATATTGCAAATGGAGGACATTCCCAAGCTCTGGCTTACCTCAGTGAATCCCAGCTGTGTTATCACTTCAGGAATTAACAAACACCCAGAAAAGAGGTGGGGGGCGGAAATATTGAGTTCTTTATAGTACATGGACTGGATAAAAGAAATGTTCCTCAGTGGACAGCTTCTGTTTCAGCTATCCATATTCATGGAAGGAGTGCCAAGCACCCTCCCCCACCAAAATATAGACAGCACAAGCGTTCAACAACTTACCCAAATCCATTAATGACTTTCCACTGAAACATCTATCCTGCTTGAAAAGACAGAGTGAGTATAAAGAATTACAGGTCTTGGCTAACAAAAGTCCAGGGCTGAATTCAAAACAGTCACTGTCTACTCTGAGAAAATAGTATGTCCTTATAAGGAGGCCATTTCTATCTCTAGTCTGGCAATTTGAAGGAGTGGTGGGGGGAGGGCACAGGAGAGGAAGAAAAGTTAAAAAGCAGAGTCAAATCTGCTAGTGATGATGCTTTTTCCGCAAACTCAGGTTTAAGCTATCCAGTAGCCAAAGAAGTGGTCATTCGGGTGAATAAAGTCAGATGTCTACCCTCGTGGACACCCAAGCAGTCAGCTAATTGGCTTCATTTTTCACTTTCAGTTGATTGCTTCAATATCGTAATAGACCTGGCCTGCTTCAATTTGGGCTTATAGCAGGACAGCTAAAGAAGGGAGCCAGGTCCAAGCTGCCAGCAGGAATGACCAGTGTACGGTCAGCTTCATGATGGAGTTGGAAAGCTTGAACAACTATGGGAGAGACTTGCAGGTTGAAAAAGCACAACCTAGAAAGATAGAGTTGAGTTCTGGAAGCTTGCACTACTGCCATCCCTAGGCGTGAAACTGTAAATTAAAGAATGGTCTGTTGTCTGCTACACTGAGCCAAATCAGAGACATTTCACATACACACTTTAATTGGGGTTTTCATTCTAATTGAAGAAATAAATTCCACCTAAGCAGATGCTCCCCCGCCCCCACTCTCACTATGGTATGTTTTGCACGTTGGCAAGTGGGTGCAAAATTTCTGCAACATGGTCTCTTCAGATATAAGATGGAATTTCCCAGTTTTTAAATGGTAACAGATGCAGTTTCGGCTCTAATACACATTGGGCTCTCTCCAAAAAATTCACCCCAACCCACCCTCCTCCTGCTTTAATAACAAAATGTCACAGGATAAGTAAAAACCTTCCAGTCAGCAGTGATTCGTGTTTGGGTTTTCCAGGTTTTGGTTTTTGTGTTTAGTAATGAATAAACACCCCAGTTGTTCCCAAATTTCCAGGTCTCTATATGAAGAACCCCCGTCTTCATTATTTTTTTCACTTGCTTGTTTATAACCAGAGGTGTCATAATCATGTTTCTTGTGAAAATGAAAGCAATCAAAATGCCTTGTAATTCCAGGAAAAGAGCTTCTTAGGGAGACATGCCTGCCTGCTATTGATGTTGTAAAAAGGCTCCTTTTACATGGTATTAAATGTTGAGAGCATATCATATTGATCTAGAAATAAAAAGCTTGACTTTTTTTTAGTACAGTGAACCCTTACCTTCCTAAGCATGTTTTAACACTAGGAACAGGGTTTTATATTTAATTGAGGTGGAGTAAACAAATTATATTTGAAGAACATTGCTATTTTTAGGTAATGGAGGATTTATAAGCCTTTTGGCAGCAATTCAGGTAAAAATCATGAATAAGTCTCACTTTTCAAATTTGGCCCAGGCCTCCCCCTAGCAGTCCTGCCCAGAGTCCAAGATAGGAGTTAGGGTTGCCTTTGTTTAATTAATCCTTTTTCTGCGAAGGTACAGTCAAGAAGCAGGTTTCTTAGCCCTCTGCCCATGTTCCAATGCTGAAAATGCAAACTAGCGATCAATAAGAAACTAGGTCCTTATACCTACATATTCTTCATCCCTGAAAACGGTGATAGGGCCGCGATAGAAGCAGCAAATCCTGGTAGGATGCACTGCCTGAATAACTGCCCCTACCACCAGATATTAAAGCCTCGGTAGCACTTTGAGGGCACCTTTCTCTAATGATGTACATCTCTCATTTGTTTCTGTACTTTATCTTAAAGTTCATACCGCACCACTGGAAGAAGCAATCAATATTTCTGATAACCTCCCTTTCCTCACCGTGCAATTCACTGCACTAAGGGTAGCGCACCACCCAGTACCGGCCCGCGAGCTAATCACCCTGCACAAAGCAGCGAGCTGCTTTGTCAGAAATTCTTTCCGATTTTCTTAGCAACGTGAGTTTCCCTTTCCAGAAGAAAGATCTTGCCGTTTGGGAAAAGGTTTTTCCAAATTAAGTTAAACTAACTTCACCCGAAGAGACCGATAGTTTCCTTTTTTTTTTTTTTAAACGCCACCCCCGCCCCTTCTCTGATTCTCTCCTTCCCTTACTCCAATCCTGCCCGGCACCACCACCCCCTCTCGCCCACCTCCTTCGGTTTCCAAGGAGTTTGCACGTGATTGCCTGTCTTGCAAAATCCGACCGTAGCCCTTTGCTACGCTCTCAAACGACTTGCTTCCTATCTCGTTAAAAATGTTGCCAAACCTCCCATCACTGTAAAGCTGTATCACTGTGAGCTTCCCTACACCCAAGTCTCCTTTCTCTCTTCCTTGGGAGGAAAACCAAGTGCCTGAGTTTCTCTGCCCGGAGGTGCAGGTCGGACGTACGCGCCTGGAAACTTATCCTAATACATCTGACTCCAGGACTGGGGGAGGCATTTTTTTTTTTTTTAAACGCCACCCCCGCCCCTTCTCTGATTCTCTCCTTCCCTTACTCCAATCCTGCCCGGCACCACCACCCCCTCTCGCCCACCTCCTTCGGTTTCCAAGGAGTTTGCACGTGATTGCCTGTCTTGCAAAATCCGACCGTAGCCCTTTGCTACGCTCTCAAACGACTTGCTTCCTATCTCGTTAAAAATGTTGCCAAACCTCCCATCACTGTAAAGCTGTATCACTGTGAGCTTCCCTACACCCAAGTCTCCTTTCTCTCTTCCTTGGGAGGAAAACCAAGTGCCTGAGTTTCTCTGCCCGGAGGTGCAGGTCGGACGTACGCGCCTGGAAACTTATCCTAATACATCTGACTCCAGGACTGGGGGAGGCGGGGTGGGGGGTGGGGAAGGCGCGGCGCGGCCGAGGAATCCCGAGTCCCAGCCGGGCTTGTGCAGGATGCACTGTGGCTCAAGCCTTTCCTACACCTCTCGGTCCTCAAAGAGCAGCTGGCGTTGGTTTCTGACTCATCGACAATCACACACACACATTCACGCGCGCACACACACACACACACACACACACGCAGGCACCCGGACGCCCGCTCCTGGAGACCTGGGTTTGTGGAGCCGGAGGGGTCGTTGGCTCTCGGCAAATCCGGAGCCAGCACGCGAAGGCACGGAAAGCACCCGAACCCCACCAGACAAGGCAGAGTGGCCTGGAGAAAGCACCCAGCGCCGGGATCGGGTGGCGGGGCCCCCCTCGAGCTGCCCAAACCCGGCGCTCTCCCGACCACCTCGGCAGTTCCTCCAAGTTTCTACTCACAGCGGGGCCTCCCCTTTCTTAGCTGCCTCACCCAGAACCTCCAACTTCGTGCCCCCGGGCCGCCCCCCGCCCCTCCGCCTTCCGTAGCTCCGCGCCCGGTCAGGGACCCGCGCGCTTCCCCAGAGCTGCCCATATGCCCCCACCCGCGGCGGCGGCCCGGCAGTCTGGCCAGAGCTCGCCGCCGTCTCCCGCTGCTGCTGCCGCGGCGACAGGAGCCTCTGCGAGGCTCCCGGGCCCCTCTTATGTATTATTCACTCGATGGCCACGGCGCTTTCTGAAAAGCCCATGCCAGAGATGCGAGGTCTTCGCCCGGAGACTACGAATTCGGCGATTTCAGCTTTTTGGAAACGGGGTGCTGCGGGGGCGGCGGAGCTCATTTTTCGGTTGTTTTGCTTTGCGGGGTTGGCTTTCTTTTTTTGCCCGGAGCTCGCAGGAGCGCGCTGCCCCCCAGGCCCGAGAAGGAGCGCGCCAGAGCCGGCGAGTGCGGCGGGCAGCCGGGCTAGCCGCCGTGGCTGGCGAGCGAGCTGGGGAGAAGAGACGCCCCGGTGGCCGGGAGAGACAGGCAGAACCGAGTTCTTTGCTTCGACGCCCCCAACCTGGCACCCGCCCCTCCGTCCCGCTCCCTCGGCAGCTCTCGCTCTGCGGGCCCGGGAATCCCCCGCGCCCTGGACCGCACACCGAGTTGCTGCTGCCTTTCACCGTTGCTCCTTCACCTCGCCTCCCGCCCTAACTTTCCCCAGCCTGGACTCGTGCGCGTACACACAGACAGACAGACAGACACACATATATACACACACACACACACACACCCTCTCCCTCCCTCGACTCCAGCTCCACTTCCCCGTGTAGTTTGGAAATGACAGATGCCTGTAGACTTTCACCAAACAAGCGGTGGGGGCAGCAGACTACAACAGTTATTTAATTAAAAGGCATTTTTCCCCCCTCTTTCTCGCTCTGGCTCCCAGAATAGCTTTTGCACCCCTAGACCCTGAGCACACGCCTGTCTCTCCAGGTTACCCGTGGCCCGCTAACACCCATCTTCCACGCCCCCCCTTCCAGCATCTACCCCCAGGTTCTCCGCGCCCCCCAAGTCACACCGACAAGCACACCTGCAGGCCGGCGGCGGGGAGCGTCGAGGGCACGATGCAGCCGGACTGCATTGCACAGTCATCAAAGTTAAGTGTGTGTGTTTGTGGGGTGCTTGTGCGCGCCGGGGGAGGCGTGGGGTCATGGGCACCGGAGCATCCACTCTGCACCCCCTCCTCGGGGTCAAGGGACGCCTCCACTTGAGATTGCAGCCATTTTAGGGAAAGAGGTGGCTCGGGGCCCCGGGGGAAGTGGAGGGGGAACAGCACGTCGCGGGGGGACTCACAGCTCTGCAGCCCCTCGGCGCAACTGGAGGGCGGGCAGGCGCCGGGCGCACAGGGGCGCGGCGCCCGCGGCGACTTGGGGAAGGTTGCGCTCGAGTTCCCCGGTTTTGCCTGGAGTTGTTCGGGGTAACGTGCCGGCTCCTGCCTCTCTTTCCGCTTCCCGCTGGGTTGGGAGGTTGGAAGGGGAAGGTTTGGATGGCAGATTGGACAAGGGAGGGACGCGACAGACCCTGGAGACCAAAGAGCTAGTGCTGGGGGAAGGGGGACACCTCCTCTAGCCGGTTGGCACTGACCCAGACGTTGCGACCCACTTGGCCCCCCAGCCTCCCCACCCCCTCCCAAGCCTCTGCCTCCCCGCCGAGTGCCAAGTGAGCGCACGGCGAGGGGCACGGGGCGCGACGCCGCCAGGCACCGAGCCACCCCTTACCTGGTTGGAAGGGGTTTCCCAGGAGGAGCCGTAGTTGTAAAGAAGGAAGAGAAGGTGTCTTCCGACAGCCCGCAGCCCGCCATGCTCTGGATGCAAATAAAATGAGGAAAGGGGGGGGGGGAAGCACACACACAAGCAACCAAAATTTTCAAAATCAAATTAAACCAATAAGCGAAGAAGAAATTCTCTCGAAAAATAAAAAGAGGGGGGAGGGAACGGCAAAGGGATTGGAAACTCTCGGCGGTGCTCCCTCTCCGGCGGAAGAGGGATGCTCCGGCTGCCGCCGCCGCCGCCTTCTCAAGAAGGTACCTAGAGAGGTTCGTCCTGACTTGAGCAGCCGCCGCCGCTGCTGCCTGTGCCGGCTGCGTGTGTGCGCGCGTGTGTGTGCGTGTGCGTGTGTGTGGTGTGTGCGCGCAGAGCGAGAGACCGCAGGGGAAGCGAGAGGGCGAGAGAATGAGCGAGCCTGGATGGAGGGCGCAGAGGCAGAGCGGGCGGGCGTGTGCGCGCGGGGGTGCGTGCGCGTGTGTGTGTGTGTGTGTGTGTGTGTGTGTGCGCGCGCGCGCGCGCGCGCGTGTGGCTGGGTGTGCGTCTGTTTGGGGAGCTCACCGGAGAGCCGGGGCCGTCACGTGGGCGCGCTGACTCCGCCGGCTGCCGGGGACAGCCTGTACTACAGCCCCGGCCACTAAATCAGCCCGCGCCGCCAGACCTTTGCAGCCCCCCCACGGCCAGCGGCCAGCCCTTCCCGCTGGGCCGTGCGGGCCGCGGGACAGCAGGGGGCGGCGGGTAGGTGGGTGGCTAGGGAGGGGGTCGCCCCAAGCCTGTACAGGAAAAGAAAAGATGCCGGCGAGGAGGCACATGTCCCCCGCTCTGCCCCGCACCCTCCTGTCCAGCCTTCCTCCCAGCCTCTTTGAAGATTTTTTATTTTTAATTCCTAAAATTGCTTTCCCTTGCAAAGACCACTCGTACAGCCACGGGGAAATTATTTTCACATAGTTGCTACGTCTCGATTTTTTTCCCTTTCCTGGTGCCCCACGTCTCCCGCGCGCGCGCGCGCGCAATCACGAGGCACACACACACCCGTGGCCGCCTCCTCCCATCCCAAATGCAAACCCACTTCCTTTTGCCGGTTGCTGTACTTAAGCTAAGTCAATGCTACATCAAACTAGGCTAGGCTGAGAGAACTGGAAAGTGGATTTAGGAGACAATACTGCCCCAGCAGGAAGAAAGGTTCTAGTTTGGCATTCTGTTGATTTAACAATTTAAAACGCAGAAGGATTTTGTAGTTTCTGCATTGAAACTCAGGCCGCTTGAGTCACAGTTATTTAAATGGAGCTATTTTCTTAAGTCTATTGTATGTTATAAAATTGGAAACGGATAACCCCGCCCCCAAAATGACATTTTAGAACCAAACCTTTCTCTCAATTTTAATAATTGAATAGCCAATGTTTTCCCCCTGCAAAAAGCCTTCTCTCTCCAACTTTTTTTCAGATATTTACAGTAAGTAGAATTCTAATAAAAATCGGCGTATCAGTGTAAGGTACTCCGACAAGTGTTTGAATCCTCGCAGGAAAACTTGGAACAACTGTTTTCTTTCCGAATCTTCCTTCCAAAAATGCTGCCCATTTTTATGCAAACCAGTTGTGTTTTTCCAAGACTCCATACTTCCTCTTTTAAATTCCCCACTTGAGGTCGAAATCCTCTGTGAAGTAAACATTTCCACAGCAAACCCAGTGATGTCACAAACATCGGCTCCTAATTTCAGAGGGGAGATAAAGCAAAAGAAAAGGATCTCTCTAGAAAGACAGATTCTGTTTTCTTGGAAATAGCATTGCTCCTAGTAGAGACTGAGAAAACAGACTCAACTTCTGGCTAAATACTTGTTTTCTTTTTCTGAGATTGAAAGAAACATCAAATGTTTTTCAAAGAAACATCAAATGATCCTTTTAAAAAAAGTCACCATCCTCTTTTCTGTGTTCGTGAAGAATGGTGTTTCAAACCAGTGGTACCTAATCACACTGACCACTAGAGATTTTAATAAAAGGGGAAAAGTTTTTTTTCTAAAAAGTCACGTCAGATTGAACATTGGGGACAAAATTTAATGTACTAACTTCAGATCCAAATAATGCCAAATGATCTGCCTTCATAAAATGAAATTGTTTTTAAAAAGTGTTAGACCCTCAAAAAGTCTATTCAGTTATCAAAATTAGTGCTGATCTTGCCAATATTGAATAGAGGGGCTTCTATTCAATATTGGCAAGATACTGAATAGAACATTCATTATTCAATCTATTGTTTCCTGGAGCTCTGGACTGGAAGAAAGAGGGAAGCATTCTTCATCCCCTCCCGCCTTTAACCCTGTACAATCTCATGCTTATCCATATTAAATGTAAAGGGGCTAGAAAATAGAAATTAAGCCCAATGCCTGGGCTTTCTTAGTCTTCCTATCTAAATAAAGTCCTTTAGATAATATTTCTCCAGAGTACTGGAAAGTGTTTTTCATATACACTTTAGCTCAAGTTTAAATTCTGTTCCTGCAGCCACTTACTGATTCCCTGTTTGGGAATTCCCTGTTAGGTCTCACCTCCACCCTAGGACAAGTTAATTCTGTCTCTGTGAACCCCTTTCCTATTTGAATGAATATATTTATTCTTCATGACAATCCTGGAAGAATCAAGACTCTAAACCCATTTCACAGATGTGGAAATAGGATCAGATGTGCTAAATAACATGCCCAAGATCACCCAGCTACAAAGTAGTGGGAGTTAAACCCAAACTTTGTAACCCCCCTACCTCTCACATAAAGATCTGAGCCCATCAGAGCACTGCTGTTCCATGACCATATCTTTCATCCCCCCCAAAAGCAAAGACAGTGTTTGCTCTAACTGCCCAAATTTGTGGTATGTATACATCTATGAGATGTGTTCATGTAAAGGTTGCTTGTACATTCACCAGCTCATCCACTCTTTGTGGGGACCCTGTTGTTGTTGCTAAGTCATGTCCAACACTTTGTGACCCCATGGACTATAGCCCACCAGGCTCCTCTGTCCATGAGATTTTCCAGGTAAGAATACTAGGGCGGGTTGCCATTTCCAACTCCATGGGATCTTCTGACCCAGGGATCAAACCCGAGTCTCCTGCACTGGCAGGCAGATTCTTTTTTGTTTTAGAGATGAAGGGACTAAGGCTCAGGGAAAAAGACGCAACTCCCTATCCTATCCAGAGCTACTACATAGCAGAGCTAGGTCCTGAGCCAGAGATTTCTGGTTCGTGACTTTTTTCTCTTAAAAAAAGTAGTCTCTCCCAACTTCAAACACACAGGAAAGTTGGTACAGGGATCCACTGAGCAGGCTCAGGACCTACAGACATTGGGGGTGGGGAGGAAGAGTCAGGAACAGGTGGAAAGAATCTCCTCCGAGCAGCAAACCAGAGAACACTTGTTTAAATGAAGTCTGGCCTCCAGCCACAAACATTTGGCTGCCCTCAAATCTCCAGCTTTTTCTTTTTCAAACAGGGCAGGCCCAAGGAGGGCCACCTGGATAGACTTCTGATGAAACACCTTCCCCCTTTGCCCAGCTTGTCCCTCTCCCAGGGCAGCCCTGAAACCCTGAAAGAATTCTTCCTCAGTAGGTTTCTCATCAGGCAGAAACGCAGTAACAGAGACATTTGTCTGCTAGTTCCCAGCAACATAAAAACAAGCCACCCCTTCTACCCACACTGGGACCCAGAACAGATGGAAACAACCCCTTGGGAAGCTAAGGGAGCCACAAGCTCTTTGAGAAAAGATCACCCCAGCCACCTTGCCAGCACTTTGCTGTGCAGAAGTCAGAGATTTGAAGATGGAAACCCCAAACACAGCACATTTGATTTCCAAATCCACTGTGGTGGGTTCTCTCAAGATAAACCAAATTTTCTTCTGCACGCATTCCTCTGTCATACTGCCAAGTCACGATTTGTCACACTGCAAATGTACGATTGTTAAATTGATATCTTTCTATTAATGAGAAAATCCATCTTTCTTTGTAAATACTTTCCCCTTAAGAAATGTTTTGCATTAATTTCATATTGGAAATTGGTTAATAGCCCAGATGATGCTGGGGTGTTTTCCTTGTTTATAAATGAGATGCATTAAACTCTCATACCACTAGGGTATCATTTAGTGAACGGTTGCTCCGCTCTGCAGATGCAGGAGGCCAAATTGTTGTGGATGTGGATAAAAAAAAAATGATCATTTTGGCGAAAACTGCAGATGGGAAGCAGATGTAATGTACAGAGGAAGTAGATTTCATTCAGTCTTTTTCCTTTATTAAAATAAAGTCTGCTAATCTGTCTTATTTTTAAAAAGCCCTCTGAATACAAACTCATGTGTTAATTCTAGGCACAGTGAAAACCGGCATCGTTCCTACCTTCATGAAGTGGACAGTCTCAACACAGGTTGTTACATGTTGTTTGGTCTACCAACTGTGTTAGTTGCCAGTTTTCTTTGTAATTGTTTAAAAACCTACATTCACTCATCAAAATTATAATTACCCTGGAGAGAGATTAAAATTAGGAAACAGACAAGGAAAAGGTGAGAGGGCAGAGGGGTGGTATAACAAGAGAGAGAAAGGGAGACTCCGTGGGAAGTGCAGAAAGATGAGGGCAGGAAGGATGCGGCAGTTCCTGGAAAACCAAACTGCCGCAGAAAGTGAACCTCCAAGCAACTGTGACAGTGGTAATAACAAATGTGCCTTGGAGGCTGGTGACTCGGCAGCAACGACCTTAAACGGGACAGTCTTTGGGCTTCCCTGACCAAAGGGAAGTGCACTCAAGGACAAGACGTTTATTTGGGAGGGGATCCGAGGAAACGCGGACAGAAGAAGTGAGAAGTGAAGGAAGGATTAAAGGGTGTACCTGTGGGCAACTGGAGCTTAATCCTATGTGCGGACCTCTGGGGGCCCATTTCAGAGTTACCCCATTCAACGGGTGAGGCGGCTGAGCAGCTGAAGGCTGCTCCCAGCTGTTGCTAGCCACACCCTCCCCCAGCACGTCCAACCTGTGGCATACATGGGCAGAGTGAGGTCTGGCAGCCAGAGAAAGTTCTCAGGCAAAGGGATGCAGAGGCTGTTGTTAGACTCTGGGGCCTCATACGTGGAAACGGTAAGAGCTGCTGGATATGGGCGGAGCACCAGGAGCACCTGCTCCCCAGACAGTCACTCATTTCATGTCACCGAGACCTTTTGAAGTGGGAGCCTGTCCACTTCTTCCTGAGAGAACACGGTCCAGGAGAGTAAGAAGGGGCCTCTGTTGTTCTCACCCAGTTAGCATCAGTCCCCTCTTCTGGCAACAGCCCAGCCCCCCTGCTTTTCCTTTGAGAAACATTCCCTCCCCCATCTCAGTGAGTCAACCTAAGTCCCTCACTCCAGGGATATGCAGGTGAACCAAGCTGACCTGATAAAATCTAACTACCTCAGATTTCCATTGCACCTACAGGGCTACGGGAGCTATAGAGGTGCGTTCTTTCTGCCAGGAGAGCAAAGTTGGGAGGATATAAGCCTGGAGCTCTTCCATCTTACATCCACGAGAATGAACCCAACTGCTTGAAAATAAAGCCAGTGCAGAAGACAGCCAGCACTGAAAGGAAACACCACACATTTCTGACTTACATCTTTTGAGCAACTGGATCCAGCCCAGCCTGAAGCCAAAGGCACTATCCTGGACTTTCCGAGTGTATAAGCCAATAAACTCTAAGCCAGTTGGGGCTATATTCATAGAAGTTAAGCAACTTTGCCAAGATCACAGCTCTAATGAGTGTGGAGGTAATAATCAAACCCAAGTAACCCTAATTCCTTTCGGTGCTATGTCCCATGTTCTTAGTTCATGCTCTACAGTGGCAATTAGTATCTACCTAGGACAGAGCTCAAGGCCACAGCTCCTTTCTCACTGTCTGGCCCTCACTTGGAACCTCTTTCCTTCCAGAAACAGCTGCCAATTTGTTTAAGAGGATAATGGATCAGGGTATATCTTGGCTGCATTTGAATTGTTTGTTCCATCAAATCATTACAAGTGCAACATGTGTTAATGATGGTCACTTAAAGGCTGGGAGTGAAAGTGACAAAAAGCTTAAAGAGAAAACAGAGAATTGGACAGCAAGGAGATCCAACCAGTCCATCCTAAAGGAAATCAGTCCTGAATATCATTGGAAGGACTGATGTTGAAGCTGAAACTCCAATACTTTGGCCACCTGATGCGAAGAGCTGACTCATTTGAAAAGACCCTGATGCTGGGAAAGATTGAGGGCAGGAGGAGAAGGGGACGACAGAGGATGAGATGGTTGGATGGCATCACCGACTCAATGGACATGGGTTTGGGTGAACTCCGGGAGTTGGTGATGGACAGGGAGGCCTGACGTGCTGTGGTTCATGGGGTCTCAAAGAGTCAGACCCGACAGCGACTGAACTGAACTGAACTGAAGACCTTCAGTTTTTTTGATGAGCCAGTCAGGAGCTACTAATGGGCAATTCCTGTTTTAATTATGACTCTTGATTTTTAGTGACAAAAACTCCACTTCACTGGTTGAAGGAAAAAACCAATGAACAAAACCTTTATTGACTCACCTAACTGAAAAGGCCGGGAGTAGGGCTGTGTGGGGAAAGGCTGGATCTCGGCAAGGCTCACCCTGTGTCAGCACCGCAGTTTCTTGGTTTCACTCGCCTTTGGGTTGACCTCATTGTCAATCCTGCACAGAGCCTCCAGCCGCTCCTGGCTCACCTCTTGCTTGTTTATCAGTAGTCCCAACAGAAAGAGAGTAGACAGAGGCCCCTCTCTCTCAACCGTCCAAGCAAAAGCTCTGAGATTTCCAGTCACTGGCTCTGATTGGATCACACGCCCATCTTGACACTCATCATGGCCACCAGCAGGATGCACTGCTCTGACTGACCGGATGTGAATCACACAGCCATCCTTGGCTTTCTTGGTGGAGTTACCCTATCAAAGCATATGGACTGAGACTGGAGAAGATGAGGTTCCCCAGAGGAAAGCTGGGACACAAACTACTAATCTTCTCTGCTAGAAGACTGGTGCTTGGCTGTCCAGCAGACAGAAATGGCAGTCATCCACAGCAGCACTGTGGCTGACACCAGAGAGGACTCACAACCTCATCTTTGTCTTTAAGGAGCTCATGCTGTGTTCAGAGAGGAACACTGCATGTAGAACAACAAGACTATGTGATAATAAATGAAGTGAACTGCGGGTTCTTATTTGCAGGCAACAGAATATACTTTTCTATACTTGAAGCAGACAGTCTGAGGAAATTCATATCATTCCTGGGAGGGCCAGAGAATTGGGTTCGGATACTACAAATAGGAAGAAAGCAGCCAGAAAAAGAAGCGATATGACAGTAGGTCCTGGGACATCAGAGAACTTGAGCACCCACTGTCCCAGAAGAGCAAAGGTCTTGCCACCTCATTGGCCAGAGCGCCTGATCTCCTGCACTTGGCAGGCACCACACACCAATCACTTCCGCCGGTCAGTCCAGAGCAGGTTCACTTGGGGCCCCTTACCTGCAAAGGAGTCTGGGAAATGTAGTTTTCCACTTTCTGGCTTCTAAGTACCAGAAGGTTAATTAGGAGGGGTTGCAATGGATACTGCATGAATTTACACTACCTGCCATAGAGCAGATGACAGGAGTTCAGAGGGAGAAGAGACAAAAAAGGCTGGACTCAGTTCACCTGGCACACTGATTTGTCTGACTTGGTTGTGACATTTACTAAAAAAAAAAAAAAAAAGAATCTCGATGCCAACAGGTAAGATGTCCACAGAAGCCTGTGTTCTTCAGACCACTCCTGGACCATACCTGCAAGTCCTGGGTGTCATCTGAAGACAGATGATGGCACATCATGTTTGTCTCCAAGAGGCAATTAGAAAGAAGTATGGATTGCGGTGAAAACCACCTTGACATCTCCCTCCCTTCAACTCCGGCCTTCACTGTGTGTCCTCCCTGTGAACCCTCCACTCTTCTCCATTTCCTCTCAGGCCAGGCTACTTTCCTCTCTTGCCAGGACTTCACAGTATATGCTTGTCCATTCTTTTTGTCTCCATTCTTGCGCTTATACCTGCCATTCAAATAGAGTAAGCTTTCAAAGCACAAGTCTGATTGCAGCCTTCCTTCAGTGGCTTCCACTGCTCTTTGGATCAAACCCCAAATCCCTTAACATACACACACTACTATATATAAAATAGTAAGCAACAAGGACCTGGTGTACAGCACAGGGAACTACACTCAGGATCTTGCCATAACCTCTAATGAAAAGAATCTGAAATGTATGTATGTGTGTGCATATACACACACACACACACACATATATAAAGAATAACTGAATCACATTGCTGTACACTTGAAACACAACACTGTAAATTGTTCAACTGTAAATACTTCAATTAAAAAAAAAAATAACAATTACTATTTTTTTAAAAGCCCAGATCCTTAAAAAGACTCCTGCCAACTCCTCAATCTAGTGGTCCTCACCATCTCCAAGTCTGGCATGATTTTCTTTGATCCCATGTGGCCTAAGAAGCCAGTGGAGCCCTGAAGGGGATCAGATTCCTACCACCTACCTCCCCAGCCTCATCTCAAACCCCTTTCTCCTCTGCTCCTCCCCACAGCCACACGCAGCCTTGCTATGCCATGTGGGCGTAGAAATCCCTGTGGTTTCTACCTAAACTTTCATCTGCCTGGAATGCCTTTCCCACCTTCCTGCCTGGCCAACACCTTCTCAGCATGGAGCTAGGAGTCACCTTCTGGAGAATTCCCTTTGCAAGGGCCCCAGAGGAAACGGCGTGTCTTTCTCAGCCCTGCTCCCACCACTGCTGGAGCCCACTGCCCACAGGCAGGCCCTATCCACATGGATTTTCCCAGGACCAACTCAATAAAAGTTGACTGAACAAGACCAAATCAACTTAAAAAGAAAGCCAACCCCCTCCACAGAGAGCAGTAATAGAGAAAATGTGTTCTACCACCACCCTGAGACTTCAATTAATGCGCTTTTCTCCTCCGTGAATCCTTGCTTCCAAACACACAGAACCTGACAGCCCGAATTAAATCATTTATCTTTCTAGGTCTCTGCCTTGGCTCTAGCACTGGTGTCGAAACCCGGATATTTCATTAAAAAACTGGTAAAAACAAAATCTGCAGCCCAGGACCTTGACTGTGTGTGGTCGTGTGACCCATAAATGTACACACACACACACACGAGGAATGTTCACTCCAACCCTTCTACCTATGCAGAATTAAATGCCCAATTATCAGACTTGATGATTGTATTTTCTCTCATAAATCCTAAAGAGGTGTGTGTGTGTGTGTGTGTGTGTGTGTGTGTGCATATGCCTGCACATATGCATGTGTACAGACCACATTATCTGGCTCCATCCACAAATTTCACGGTGTAAACAGCCTTAGCAGTGAAGAACACAAGCAGAAATGCAGAAAGCTCCTGCTACATGTTATGTTCCAGTTCCTTTCTATACATTTTAATGCCTTTTGATTCCGAGTGACCGATGGGTTTCCAACCATGGGCCAGTGAGGAAACAAAAGACCATTTCCACTCTGCCCTGTATAATTAAATACCTAGATGAAGTTTTCTCCGGTTCTGCTTTCAGAGCCAAACAATGCTTGTTTGCATTCCGTCATCATATATAAACAGCCGCAGGCCAGGATAATTTACCTTTGCAGTTCTAGCGCTAGCCCCTTAAATCAGGCCACCCAGGCCGCATTTAAGCATATCAGAAGGGCCTCTGGTTATGAAGCCTGAAGTATTTATTTTCCTTTAAATACCAAAACTACCCTCTTTACAGTCCACTATTTCGAAAGAGATGACCTGGATACAGATACTCTAGATAATCCTCAAATCAGTTCTATGGATTCAAACATCTTTCCCCCCCACCCCCCACCTTCAAACCTTTGTCTCAGAGATGCTAAGTAGTCAGTAAAGAGAGTGGTGTGGAAGTCACTTCTCTTGGCTTCCCCTGCTGAGATCTGGAGAGTGAGATCCCAGTGAGGAGCAGGAAGCATCAGGGCCAGGCAGGAGGGCAGGCAGGTGCTGGGAGAAGCCTGAGGGACACGGCACAACACCCCAGGTGGACCGGGTTTCTCTGACTTAACCTTGCCCGTGAACCACCCAGGGACTTTGTCACAGAGCAGAGTCTGGTAGGACTTGCTGGGGCCTGAGATTCTGCATTTTCCAGCAAGCTCCCGGGCATGTTGATGGTGCTGGCCCAGGCCCACAGTCAAATGATGAGGTTTAGATCTCAGGCTCCAAATCAGTTAGGCCTGGCTGGGAACCACCTCTTTGGTAGCTGGGCACTCTGGGGCAAATCACTTGACCTCTTTGGGCTCTGGCTTCCTTATCTGTTTAACAGTGATGATAGCAACCTAGCAGGCAGGCCTGCCAAGAGATTGTGGAATGCAGGTAAGGGGCTGAGTGTAATGCCTGGCAGGTCCATAGTGAAGGACTAGCAGCCAGGGCCCACCTTCCCCACTTTCCAGAAAGTGTGTCCTGCTCACTTTATTATTTTTAGGATTAAATGACTTTTCTTGATTTTATTGTCTCATTACAAAATACTTAGTTGGAAAATACAGTTAATTGACCTAGACACAGCTTGATCCTTTCAAGTCCTGTTTTTATGATTTGTTACCTGGGTCCACAGCAATGTTCAATCTACAGCTCAAAGTTCATTTATGAGGGAAGACTTTCCTGGATACTTGTCTTAAATACATCATATTTTTGTATTAAAAAAAAAGTAATACTTAAAGAAAGAGAGGAAGATAAGGAGAAAGAGGGAAGAAGAGGGAAGGAAGGAAGGAAGGAAGAGGAAGGAAGGAGGAAAGAACAAAATAAGAAAAGATCTGTCTCCATACCTCCAGTCATGTATACACACATTTTTTAAATAATGGAATTATATTGTCCATCTCATTTTGCAAGCTTTCATTCTCACTTGCTACGTCAGAGTGATAATAGAAACAATAATGGTCATATCAACAACAGCAAATAGGTTCTATGTGCCAACACCACTCTCATACACCAACTCCTTAATTCATTCATTTTCACAACTCTTTGACTTGGACTTTTAGCAGCCTTATTTTACAGATGAGGAAAGCAAGGCTCAGAGTGTCACTTCCCACAATTCATACACTGGTCAATGGGGAATTCAGGTTGGAAACCTGAATTCAGGCACCCGGAAAAATTCAGGCACCCGGGAAGCCCAGCGGGGCCTTTAATTCTATATTCTGCACCCTTCATAGGTTCACCCGACCCACTGTTTTCCTGCCTGGTTTTGTCCCCCACTTACCACAACATGAATATCTGTCCGTTGTCATTTCATACTTTTGCACATCATTTTAGGTGGCTGCCCATTTTATAGATGGGACGAGTGAGGCCTGGCTGCTCCATAGAGGGCAGTGAGGAGAACAATCATGCCCACCTGGGGACCTAGGCTCCGTGCTCCTGACAGTGCTGTCTAGACACAGAGACACTGAGCACCTACGACGTGCAGGGAATACACTGCCTCACTGGGGAATGGAGGACCCACAGGGTTCTTACTCTTGTGGCCCTCACGTCCAATGAGCTGAGCCATGCAGTAAAGTCGGTCAGCAAACACGTGGATGAAATGATGTGAGATGTTTGCTAGAGAAACAATTCCACCCTGTGATAGAGCGCATGGGAAGGGTGGGGATCTTTTAGGAAGACTGTTAGAGGTGGTAAGATTTGAAGTTATATCCAAGTGACAAGGAGAAGGAATCACACAGTCATCTAGAGTCAGATTTATTTAAATTTCTCAACATAAAACAAAAGCTTAATGGCAATCTTAGGGAATGGCATTCAGAGTATCCAGTAGCTACAAAATTCTCCTAAAGAGCGTGTGAGAAAGCGCAGAGAAGGGACAGCAGAGCTGGAGGGCCCAGCCCTGCTTCTCCACGCGGCCCTAGGAGGCCTATCTGGGACCCATCTACAAATGGGGTTGTGAACTTACCCAAGGCGGGGGTCTGCTGCAAACTTGAAATGGAGGAACATGGGGGGCGCAGGACGCTGGAGCTGCTGTTGAGCTTGACCCCGAGTGTCTGGCTGGCCTGGCCCGTTGAAGGGTCAAATCAGGGTTATTGACTTTGGTTTCACTGGGCTCCTCTGACCACCTGTGACCTCTCTCAGCTCTCAGATGGTGTCGTCGCTGAGGTAGAGACTCCATGGTGGGGGAATGGGGGTGAGAGGATTCTTCCTTCTTTATCTCTGCTCTTGACAATAAATAATACTAACAACAGTGGGCCACTCTACAGCATCCTCTAGCTTCATCCCCCTCGGATCTCTTCTGTCCATTTTACAGATGTGGAGACTGAGGTTCTGAGAGGCTAAGGAGCTTGGTCAAGGCCACACAGCAGCCAGGCATCTAGCTCTGTGTTGCAGCCGCAGGCTGGTCCTCACCACAGGGGCTCAGCCATCCCCCTCAGGGACCAGTCCCCTTCAGGGACCAACTCCCTTCGTCTTTCCCTGGTTAACTCTGACCTCATTCAGATTCGTGGCATCGCTTCCTCAGTGAAATGCCCCATCATGGGTGCACCAAACCACCGGTCAGAGCTAGGACTGCACACTGTCCACGCGATCACCAGCGTCCTGTACCATATAGGGTTAAGAGCCCAGTTTGCACATCAGGCATGTGGGACTGAAGCAAGCATCCTGGGCAAGTTCTCTAGCCTCCATCCCCCTCAGTTTCCTGGGCTGTAACAGGAGGAACATAGGAATAATGACCTCACAGGGTAACAGTCCCAATGGTGAAATAAACCGATGCTGCTACCTCTATGTTTGCAGAAAACGCCCCACAGGTCTCACAGGAAGGGCCCTCCCTACTGCAGGCTCCCCCCGGGCAGGAAGACCTGGTGGAGCAGGCCTACAGCCAGCATCTGGGGAACGCAGCGAGCTGTCGTGATCCCCATCCCATTTCACACTCCAGCCCCCGTTCACCCAGCTGCGGGAGGGGCTCTGAGTCTTGTGCGTGCCCCACGTGGCCACTCCTTGCTGGCCTTTGGGACTTTCTTCCTGTCTGTGGGGTGAAAGTCCACAGTCCAGGTGGCAGAGGTGGCAAGGGTGTCGCAGAAGCTCCAAGGGAGGCCCGTGTTCACACCCTCTCCCCTACCAGCCCCGCAGGGACCGTGCAGACTGCACCCAGGCCCCAAGCAGTGGGCAGCAGTGGGGCTGAAGGGCACTCCAGAGGGGGCGGAAGAGCCCGTGGGCCAGACCCCCCTGCCCTGGTCAGACCTTCCGCCAGGCCTGAGACTCCCGGACACAGGATCCTGACAGAGGGCTCTCAGCTGTCAGCCGCCCTCCTGTTTCTAACTTGTTCCTTAATTTCCCCAGGGCCTGGCGTGTGGCTTGGGTCTAATGATTTTCTGTGAAAACTCCACCAGGGGTGTGTTTTTCTGTGTCTTCAGATGGAGGACTAATCCAGCCAGACCGTCTCCATTGCCCTCCCTTCACCCTCTCGGACCAGACCAGCCAGTCTTTTTTTTTTTCCTCTTGAATTTAAGAGCCTTGCAGACACAAAGATCCTTTTAGCTTTTAACATATTTAATAATTTATTATTTATCTGATATTTTGGTAAATGTATTCCTCAGATCATGCCTCTGCATCTCCCATTTCCAATTTGCACCTACCTGACATGGTTTATATTACAATCCACTGATGCTCTTAAGGCAGGGTTTCCTCTTTTAACACTTCTTTATAGCCCTAATGAACTTCTATGCTTCATTTACTCAAGAAGACAGCTCTCTCCCCCTTTCACATTTTCCTGCTTACAGGCATACAAATCATATGTGTCACTAATACAGTGCTGGTTTTCCCTGCGTTGGTTCCTTTTAACATGTTTGCCCTTCAGCCTGCTATTAACCAGTTTCTTCCTACTTTGAAAAACTTGCTCTTTTAAATTTCATCATTCAGTTTTTTCCTCGGGGATTTTACCCTTTATTAAGAAGTCAAAACCAATTCTGGAGCAATCATAGACATAAAATAGTCTCATGAATCTTTTGTATCCTCCACCAACTTGACACAGGAATAGGCACACAGCAGAGATACTGTAAACACTTGGTGTGGCCAGGATGGTCCACAGGCGATTTTTCAAGAGGCAGGGCGATGCAATGTTTAAGTACACAGGTGCAAAATCAGATTGCGTGGATTGGTTTGAATACTGGTTTTTAGCCCACATTAGCTGTGTGACCACAGGCCAATGACTCAAATGGTCTGTGCTTTCGTTTCCTCAGCTCTAACATGGAAGAATCATTCTACCATCTTCCAAGGCTTGTTGCAAGGATTAAATAACTAAAGCACTTAAATGGTTCCTGGCTAAGCAAGCTCTGAATAAACAGCGACTTTTGTTATCACTGCTTGCCTACTATTTGCAAGACTTTTGGATTCGCAATTACCTTGGATCACAGAATCAGGCAAATCATCTCTTTCCCCTCCCCTCAAAATTAAGAACCACACTGATAATAAGATCTTGTTCCTGGTTTCCTACACAAGGACTCGGGGGTGTGGAAGGGCCCCTCTGGGTGACCTCGATGTCAGCATGTGTAAAATGGGAAGAATGCGTCGTCTCCTGCTGGGGAAAGCATCCCAAATCCCTGTTCTCAGATCTGTCACCTCCATGTAAATAATTTCTCAACTGGGTTCATCTAAAATGAATCGCCCACACACTAGTTCTGAATAGTTGCTAACAAGCCAATAGAAGCCATCAGTGCTAAGGATGGGTCGACTCAGGTGGCAGAGGCAGAAATGCCCACTAGGGGGCGAGTGCGCTCACTCCTGTTCCCTATGGTGGCTCAGCCCCAGAACCAGGGAGGGAGAGCAGGCGTGTTTCTGGCACCGGCTCCAGCTCCTTCTCTGTGTGTACTACTGTCTATAATCCCCCACTGCCTCAACTCAGGGGTTGTATTAACTACATATTAGCCCTGAGAAATCTGAGGCCTACCTGCCCAGGAGCATAGAGCTGAGAGGAGAAACTGCAAGGGAACCTAGATTTCTCTTACTCTACCAGTGCTGCCTGGAGGAAGGGAAGGTGTGGATACACTGACAGCATGGTGAGCACAGGCATCTTCCTCCTAAAAGGAGCACAGGGTTAGGCCTATTTCCCAAAGTGTGTCCCATGGAACATTAAGTCCCGGGAGGTGCCCTGTAGTAACAGCCAGGGGTAATAAAAATCTGTGGCATTTGCTATTCTCTCTGAAGTACAAAGTACACATTAGTTTGTTAAAGGTTCTGATAAGTCCTGCAGTCAAGAAAACTGTTTGCTTGACTTTTTTAGGAATCAGCATTCCCTTGGTTTACCTGTTCAGTTCAGTCGCTCACCTGACCTCAAGTTTTTATGTACATATGACATCTGTTAATGTTCACTTTGAGAAACGCCGGTTTTGGCATAATAAAAGTGAGACAAGAGACATAATGAAAGTGGAGAAATGGAATTTCACCCACATGATAATGAACTGACATAGATGTCTCAAGGACAGAGGAAATTGTGTCCTAGCAAGATGTTCACAGAGAGTCTGAATTATGAAACAAATAGAACCAGAGCCATTAAGAAACATAAAGTCTTTATGATATGAAAAAGCCATTTCAGCATTCAGGATGACTCCTAAATATTAATATAGCCCAGAAGACAAAACAAAATGGCAGTCAGGTTCCTTCATACCATGGGGTACAAAATCTGCATTTTATTAGCTCATGCTCAGAGCTAAGATCTTTGCATGGAATGAGAGTTTATTCATAAAGTTGCTGTGTTCATCAACGTGATCAGGTGTTTGCTAAGACTTAGCATTGAGTTGCTTAAAGAGTTCAGTCCATGCAACACTATTTACAATAACCAAGATACAGAAACAACTTGTGTTCCTCCACAGATGAATGGATAAAGAATATATGGTGTGTATGTATGTATATATATACACACACATACATACATACAGTGGGATACCATTATTTGGAGAATCACATTACTGACTGAAGCTTCCCAGATTGCTCAGTGGTAAAGAATCCACCTGGCAAGCAGGAGACATGGGTTCCATTCCTGAGTCAAGAAGATGACCTGGAGAAGGAAATGACAACCCACTCCAGTATTCTTCCCTGGAAAATCCCATGTACAGAAGAGCCTGGTGGGCTACAGTCCATGGGATGACAAAAGAGTCTTGTGATGACTTAGCAACTAAACCACCATTTAGCCATAAGAAGGAAGGAAATCCTATCATTTGCAACAACATGGTAGGACCTTGAGGGGAATATGCTAACTAAAGTAAGTCAGAGAAAGAGAAATATTGCATGATTTCATTTGCATGTGGAACCTAATAAACAAATACAACAATAAAACTCAAAGAAAAAGAGTTTTTGCGGATTTGTGGTTACTAAAGCAGGCATGGATTGGAGGAATTGGATGAAGGTGGTCAAAAGGTACAAACTTCCAGTCATAACTGGAAGCATATAGGTAAATATTGGGATGTCATAATAACTACAGTTAATGCTGCTGTGTGGTATATTTGAAAGTTGTTAAGATTAAATCCTAAAAGTTCTCCATCATAAGGAAAAAGTTTTTGTAACTATATGAAGTAATGGATATTATCCAAACTTACCATGGTAATCATTTCACAATATATGTATATCAAGTCATCATTATGTGGTACACCTTACACTCATACAGTGCTGTGTCAATTATAGATCAATAAAACTGAAAATTAAACAAACTGTGGAAAATTCTTAGAGATGGGAATACAGACTACCTTACCTGCCTCCTGAGAAATTTGTATGCAGGTCAAGAAGCAACAGTTAAAACTGGATATGTCGGGAAAGGAGTACATCAAGGCTGTATATTGTCACCTTGCTTATTTAACTTATTTGCAGAGTATAACATGTGAAATGCTGGGCTGGAAGAAGCACAAGCTGGAATCAAGATTGCCAGGAAAAATATCAATAACCTCGGATATGCAAATGACCTACCCTTACAGAAGACAGTAAGGAACTAAAGAGCTTCTTGATGAAAGTGAAAGAGAAGAGTAAAAAAGCTGGCTTAAAACTCAACATTCAGAAAACTAAGATCATGGCATGTGGTCCCATCACCTCATGGCAAATAGATTGGGAAACAAATGGAAACAGTGAGAGACTTTACTTTTTTGGGCTCCAAAATCACTGCAGATGGTGACTGCAGTCATGAAATTAAAAGATGCTTGCTCCTTGGAAGAAAAGCTATGACCAACCTAGATAGTATATTCAAAAGCAGAGACATTACTTTGCCTAAAAAGGCCTGTCTAATTAAAGCTATGGTTTTTCCAATAGTCATGTATGGATGTGAGAGTTGGACTATAAAGAAAGCTGAGTGCCAAAGAATTGATGCTTTTGAACTGTGGTGTTGGAGAAGATTTTGAGAGTCCCTTGGACTGCAAGGAGATCCAACCAGTCCATCCTAAAGGAGATCAGTCCTGAGTGTTCATTGGAAGAACTGATGTTGAAGCTGAAACTCCAATACTTTGGTCACCCAATGCGAAGAGCTGACTCATTTGAAAAGACCCTGATGCTGGGAAAGATTGAAGGTGGGAGGAGAAGGGGACGACAAAGGATGAGATGGTTAGATGGCATCACCGACTCGATGGACATGAGTTTGGGTAAACTCTGGGAGTTGGTGATGGCCAGGGAGGCCTGGCGCGCTGCAGTCCATGGGGTTGCAAAGAGTCAGACACGACTGAACAACTGAACTAAACTGAAAACTGAAAAGAATTTAAACCAGTACATACAGGATTACTCAGTAAAACAAATTCAAGTCAACTTGAAATAAATTCATCAAAACACAAGCCAAAAAAAAGAGAAAAACAGAGAGAAAAGGAAAGAAAGAGAAAGGAAGAGGAAAAAATCAAGAGGGAGAAAAAGAAAGAGAAAGGAAGGAAAGAAAGAGTCCACAGGGACAGATGGTGAGACCCACGGCTGGCCCTGCACCCTGCCTTCTCCAGGTCAGTGAGAGGCCAGAGGAGACACGTAGGGAACCAGCTGCTGCCCAACAGCTGGACGTGCAGGCCTGCCCCCAAGCGGACCTGTGGTCAGCGCCAGAGCCCAGCAGCCTATGCTGACCGCATGCCTCTGCACACATAATACCAACTGCAACTTGCTGTTGCTGGCAGGTTAAGTGTAAATCTTTCCATATATAGGTCCTCCTTCCAGTATGTGTGAATCTGAACTGGCCTTAGTGACCTGCCTGATCAAGACAACGCAGCAACAAGACTGTTGTGGGACCTCTGAGGCTAGATATCGCAGCGTCCGTCAGTTTCTTGGGACACATTCTTAGAACCCAGCCTGTCTACTGTGAGTACTATGCAGCCACGAGGAGTTCCGGCTGAGCTCCAGCCATGTGAGAGACCCACCCTGGAAGGAATCTGCAGGCCCCAGTCAAGTATCTCAGCCATGGACCGCCCACACACCATCCAGCCAAGCCTTCCCTCCAAATAGCCTGACCGGCCATGCATGGAGTGTGGTAAGATGATTGTTTTAAGCCACTGAATTTGAGGTCATTTAAAAAAGAGCAACAGATAACTGGAGCACAATTTTATTGAGCTACTGCTATATGACAGGTATCAAAATAGGTAAGTGCTCTTGTATGTTATTTGCTGCCATTTTCACTAGAGCCTCCACGGGGTAGATAGTTAATCATAAATATGTCAGAGTTAAGACCTTGGCCTTGGGTGAACTACGAAACTCACCCAGAGTCGCACAGGAACCCTGTTTTCTCTGTCTTGAAAATCTTGAATGATAGGAAGCTCTTGAGGGGAAGAATCCATGAAATATGCTAGGGATAGAATAGGTGGGAGACAAGCAGTGAATGGTGAGTTTGTGTGGGTCGCAAGGAATATGCCTCAGACTCTGCCTTAAAATAAAAGTTGTAGGCAATGGAGAGTTTTCATGAAAACATGTGCTCCCTCTGGCTTCAGTTTTATCACCACTCTGCGACTGAATAGAAAAATGGAGGGAGAGAATATTTTCACAATATTACAAACGTTTTCCCCTTTAAATTACCAAGGCTAGCACACCAACTGTGCCCTGGCGTTTGTCTTTAATAACAGTACCCGTGCATTTAGCACCTACTACCTATAGGCGTCGCTTCAGGGGCATCACCTGTCAGGTAACCACAGGCACAGTTCTTTACATTTGTAAGTGCTTTTGAGTTCACAAACTACCTTTACCCACATGCTCATTTCATCGTGAGAGCAGATGCTTTTCCTGGGGAGCAAACAGAGCCAAATTAATCAGCAGATAATTAATATTTATCAGGTACCACCTATGTGATTGAGAAATACGATCCTTCCTTGCTTCCCTCTCCCTACTAGCATGCTGATTTCCTCTTGCTTTCTTACTTAACAGCTTGCCTTGTAACGGCATACGCATGTTTCCTTCATGAGTCTATAAGCTTCTCTTGCATAACAAAGAGCCTAAGTGCCATGGTTAGAGAGAAGGGCAAACACCATTAGTGGGAAGGATGGATAGATGGATGGATGCATGCATGGAAGGATGGAAGGACTGTATGTCTAAGTGGTTAAGAATAGTTAAGACCTGTGGAATCACCCAGTCCTTACTACAGTATTGACCATGTGATTGTGGGCTAGGTTTTAACCTTTCCAAATGGGGATTCTATTACTTTTATAGAGTTGTTGATGTTGTTGAGTCTCTCAGTCATGTCCAAGTCTTTGTGACCCCATGGGCTGCATGCAGCGTGCCAGGCTTCCCTGTCCTCCACCATCCCCCAGAGTTTGCTCAAACTCATGTCCACTGAGTCAGTGATGCCATCCAACCATCTCATCCTGTTGCCCCCTTCTCCTGCCCTCAATCTTTCCCAGCATCAGGTTCTTTTCTAATGAGTCAGCTCCTCTTTGCATCAGATGGCCAAAGTATTGGAGCTTCAGCATCAGTCTTTCCAATGAAAATTCAGGGTTGATTTGCTTTAGGACTGACTGATTTGATCTCTTTGCTGTCCAAGGGACTCTCAAGAGTCTTCTCCAACACCACAGTTCAAAAGCATCGATTCTTCAGTTCGCAGCTTTTTATGGTCCGGCTCTCACATCTGTACATGACTACTGGAAAAACTATAGCTTTGACTATGTGGACCTTTGTCAGCAAAGTGATAACTCCGTAGAGTTACTGGAGATTAAATGAAATAATACATATCTCTTATAGTGGCTGATACATTATTAACTCTCAAATGCAGAAGCTCTGAAGAGGAGGAGGAAGATACTTCATAGGGTAAAGAGCTGGAAGAAGAGGAGAAGAAAGAAGTCAGCCCAGGGAAGCACTTGCCTACTATGTATGAGCAACAAGCAGATGCTTCTAGATTCTTCCCCTAGGTACGTACACATAATGTGGTATCTGCTCTCGTTCAACCCTTTCTTTCCTAACTTGCCAGGTTGACTGAGGCCGACCAGTACCTCTGTAAAGCATGCTGACAATGCCCGGGCCCATGAAATGCTGAGTGGGTTTGCTCTGCTTGAGTTCACCCACATATTCCCCAAAACTGAGTCAATCTTTTGTTTCCAAGATCTGTGGATGGCAGTTTAATTTATTCAAACAACAGACACTCAAGCACCTGTGATGTGTGGGTACTGTTCTATGCTCTGGTGAGTAAGACAGAGAAGGCCTGCCCTCAGGGACCTTCTATTCCAATTACACTTCTTTTATTTCATACTTAAATCACAAAGTAAGGAACTAATGAAAAACAAGTGGGAAAAAAAAGTTCTTGTTCCTATGAAAACCAGCCGAAATGTTTTGCCATGACTGAGGAGACCTAAGTTGCTAGAAGAATGTGTGCTAAGTCACTTCAGTCGTGTCTGACTCTTTGCAACCCTATGGACTGTAGCCCGCCAGGCTCCTCTGTCCATGGGACTCTCCAGGCAAGAATACTGGAGTGGGTTGCCACCTCCTCCTCCAGAGGATCTTCCCGTCCCAGGGATTGAACCCATGTCTCTTGTACCTCCTGCACTGCAGGTAGGTTCTTTACCGCTGAGCCACCAGGGAAGCTACTGAATTTGGTGTGAATCAGACAATCAGATAGTGTTAGGGAAATTGGTGAAAATCCAAGATTCACCTTTGCAGGTGTATTCAAGTTCTTGCTGGTCTTTAAAGAAACCGAACAAACAAGAAACTTGAACCAACAGACGTGGGCTGGTGGGACACCGGTGAGGCGAGCGAGGAGCCCAGAGTGCAGGTTCACAGGAGGACCTGCTGTCAGCACTGTGCGAGCAGAGTGGCGCCCGACAGTGAGCGCCTCCTTTTATTTTGTGCCCTAAGTGTCTCGCTTGCCTTCCTCTGGGACCAGTCCTGCCAGGTGGTCTCAGATCTATGTATGTTTTAAAGTAAAACACTGAAGGGATACAACATTTTTAAAGATCCATCATTTATGAACCGAGTTCCGAATGGAGATTCTGTTGGAAAGAGAGCTTCTGCAGTATCAAAAATACATATTCAGAGAACTTTTGGTGGTCCAGTGGTTAAGACTCCATGATTCCAATGCAGGGGGTATGGGTTTGATTCCTGTTTGGGGAAATAAGATCCCACATGCTGGGATGCTCACATGTGATGCAGCCAAATGTGTATATATTAAGCTTCTATAATACTAGCACTTATCGAGTGTTTCCCATGAATCGAGCAATGCTCTAAGCACACAGTGTGCTAACTCATCAATCCTCTGCTTCGTTCCAGATACCAGTGTTATTATTCCTATTTTGTAGATCAGGAAACAGGCACGATGAGCGCAGGCGCCTGGTCACAGCCTCTGGCTGCAGGGTCTCATTTCTCCGAGGAGACCCTCACACTCAGAGGCCACGTGAGCCATGCAGGGCTTGACCGCCCCCACCTCCTGTTCTGCCAGCTCCCCTGTTCAAACAACCAGCAGGGTCTCACCTCCTTGGCCACAGTGACTGGCTCAGAGATGGCTACGGAGGATCCCAGCGGATGCATCCTGAGGCCAGGGATCCCAAGAAGAGCCACTGTCTTCTCTGTTGAGACAGCTGGCAATGAAGGTGATGAGATATCCGTGGCATACCCAAGAGAAGCCTGAAAAAGCCAGCAGGGAGAGGAAAGCAGGAGCAAGAGGAGACGAGAGACCAAGTTTCGAGGCCATTGTCTGAGCTTTGGCTGGAGCCCTACCTAAAGCCAACATACCCTAGATTTTTATACTGTGTGCACCAAAACAGTCCCCATTTTACTCAACCCTATTTGAGCTGGGTGTCATCTACAACCAAATTTTTTCTAATTAAAAAATTTCTAATCACAGTCTCTTTTCTGAATACTTTGATCACTGAATGAGTATTTGTTGAGAATTTATTAGGTATCTGGACCAAAACTATATGCTCAAAGGGAAATTATCAAGCGTAAGACACAGTACCAGGACTTCCCTTGTGGTCCAGTGGCAAGACTCTTGCTCCCAATGCAGGGGGCCTGAGGTTTGATTCCTGGTCAGGGAATTAGATCCCACAAAGATCAAAGACGGCTCAGAGTTAAAGCGTCTGCCTGCAATGTGGGAGACCTGGGTTCGATCCCTGGGTCAGGAAGTTCCCCTGGAGAAGGAAATGGCAACCCACTCCAGTATTCTTGCCTGGAGAATCCCAAGAACGGAGGAGCCTGGTAGGCTACAGTTCACAGGGTCGCAGAGTCGGACACGACTGAGTGACTTCACTTTCACTAAGATCAAAGATTCCATGTGCAGCCACTAAGATGGGCACAATCAAATAAGTAAAATAAATAAATGTTTTATAAAAATTTAAAAAAGACATACTTCCTGCCAACCAGGAACTTACTGTCTCAGTGGGAGTGATATGCCCATGCTATCCACCCTGACTCCTTCAGATGCTCGATAATATTAGAACCGCTGCAAGGCAGAGTATGTACCGAATGTAAGACGGGTTATCACTGCTGAGTAAGGAATGGGCTGGAGGAGCCTGAGAAGGCAAGGCTGGGTCTTGGAGCACAGGAAAGATGCAGCTAAAAGAACAGGACTTGGGCAGGAAAGAACGGAAGTGGCAGACCCCCAAAGCAGACGCTGAGATAACAATGCAGTACGTGTGTCTTATTTGGAAGATGATTCCTGGAAATACTGGTAGGAAAGTGGGGTCAGGGAAAGGAAGGAAGCCAGTAAAAGGATCACCATCAAGTTCATCACTGCAAGGGCACTGGGGCCCTATGCAGTGTGAAACATGTTTGAGAATCACCCCAGCTGCGGAGCGGAGACAGAAGTATTTATCTGCACACTTGCCATCTCATACAAGCTACAGGCTGCTCTTGGGGCTATTACCTTGCTGCTGGAAAACCAGGAACCGCCTGGGCAGCTGGGCACAAGTGGTAGGCCCCACAGGTCTGCAACAGCCACCACTCCGTCTGACTGCCTCTGCATCGAGCCAGGCCAGCCAGGACTCTGTCCCCAGCGGTATCATAAAACCTGTCAAGTATCGTGCTGAAACCTGGGCTGTTTGGGGCCAGCCAGAGTGGGAGAAGGGATGTGGGGAATGGGGTACTATTTTTTTTAACCCTAGAACTTAGGGAATGTTTCAGGAGTCATATGGCAAAGGCGGGGAGTGAATCCAGATAATGCGCCCCCAGCTCCCTCCCAGCTCTGCTGATCTCTGAGGGTGAATTAGAACAGAACAAATCTGCTTCTCCAGGGAAGCCCAGGCGAGCCATCAGATCACCTGCCATTGAATTCATGTTTGTCCTCTGCCCAGGTCAGTGGCCCCAATCCCCATGATTATGGTTTTAAAAGGCTGCTAGCCTTGGATAGGTACTTCTTTCTCATTTGCAAAGTAGAATTACTGCTGATTTCTTGTGGGAACACACAGTGTGTTTGAAGCATTTGATTTAAGCAGAGTACCCTCATCTTAAGGAAAGATTCAAGGAAGAAATCCACAAACTACACTAAGAATACAAGCGAATGGGGAATGTCATTTAGGAAGCCCTTGAGAGGATTCATAGGACTTCCCTGGTGGCTCAGAGGTTAAAGCATCTGCCTGGAATGCGGGAGACCCGGGTTCGATCCCTGGGTTGGGAAGATTCCCTTGGAGAAGGAAATGGCAACCCACTCCAGTACTCTTGCCTGGAGAATCCCATGGGGGTTGGAGCCTGGTAGGCTACAGTCCATGGGGTCACAAAGAGTCAGACATGACTGAGTGACTTCACACACTGAGAGGATTCATATCATAAGCATGATCTTCCCTTCATTCCTTCATTCAACGAGTGTTTCATGGAGTCCCTACTTTGTGCCAGGTAAAGTTAACAAAACAAGCTTCTGCTCTCATATATAAATAAATTATACATTTGAATGTATATATTGCCAGGTTATCAGTACTATGAAGAAAAATAAAGCATGGAAAGGGGAGATACAGTAATAAGAGGGTGTAATTTAAAATAGACTTCTCTGGGCAGGTGGCATATGAGTAGAGACCCAGGAAGGTGCAGAACGTGGAGAAGAAACTCAAGCAGGTAACTGGCGGAAGGGCATTTTAGCAAGAAGGAACAAGAATACATTATTATATTGATTTATAGCTTTTAATAAAGCATGTGATGATGGTTTTATTAGCTTCCTATTGCTGCTGTAACAAATTACTACAAAATTAGTAAAATTAAACACATTACTGGGACTTCATTGGTGGTCCGGTGGTTGGGAGTCTGCCTTGCCATAAGGGGGACGTAGGTTTGGTCCCTGGTCGGGGAACTAAGACCCCATGTGCCACAGGGCAACTAAGCCCATGAGCCACAATGAGGATCCTGCATGCCATAAGTAAGGCCTGATCCAGGCAAATAAATAACAAATATTAAAAACACACCTCCCCCATCCTCCCTGAAACACATTATCATCTTACAGTTCTAGAGGTCAAAACTTCAAAGTGAGCCTTAACAGGCTAAAATCAAAGTGACACCAGATCTGTATCCCTTCCATAGCTTCCAGGGGAAAACCTGTTCCTTGGACTCCTCTAGCTTCTAGAAGCTGCCTGCATTCCCCGGCTTCTGGCTCCTTCCTCAAATTACTCCAAACTCCATCTGGCTCAGTCATTAAACCTATTGTTCTGTGACCCTCTTGCCTCCTTTGTACAAGGACTCTTCTGGTTTTAGTGGACCCACCAAATAATCCAGGATAACCTGACCTTATCAGTTTAGTTGCTCAGTCATGTCTGACTCTTTGCAACTCCATGAACCACAGCATGCCAGGCCTCCCTGTCCATCACCAACTCCCAGAGTCCACCCAAACCCATGTCCATTGAGTCGGTGATGCCATCCAACCATCTCATCCTCTGTCGTCCCCTTCTCCTGCCCTCAATCTTTCCTAGAACCAGAGTCTTTTCAAATGAGTCAGCTCTCCGCATCAGGTGGCCAAAGTATTGGAGTTTCAGCTTCAACATCAGTCCTTCCAATGAGCACCCAGGACTGATCTTTAGGATGGACTGGTTGGATGTCCTTGAAGTCCAAGGGACTCTCAAGAGTCTTCTCCAACAACACAGTTCAAAAGCATCAATTCTTCGGCACTCAGCTTTCTTCACAGTCCAACTCTCACATCCATACCTGACCACTGGAAAACCATAGCCTTGACTAGATGGACCTTTGCTGGCAAAGTAATGTCTCTGCTTTTCAATATGCTATCTAGGTTGGTCATAATTTTCCTTCCAAGGAGTAAGCGTCTTTTAATTTCATGGCTGCAATCACCATTTGCAGTGATTTTTGGAGGCCCCCCAAAATTAAGTCAGCCACTGTTTCCCCACGTATTTGCCATGAAGTGATGGGACCAGATGCCACGATCTGACTTTTCTGAATGTTGAGCTTTAAGCCAACTTTTTCACTTTGTTTCATCAAGAAGCTCTTTAGTTCTTCTTCACTTTCTGCCATAAGGGTGGTGTCATCTGCGTATATGAGGTTATTGCTATTTCTCCCAGCAATCTTGATTCCAGCTTGTGCTTCTTCCAGCCCAGCGTTTCTCATGATGTACTCTGCATAGAAGTTAAATAAGCAGGGTGACAATATACAGCCTTGACGTACTCCTTTTCCTATTTGGAATCAGTCTGTTCTTCCATGTCCAGTTCTAACTGTTGCTTCCTGACCTACATACAGGTTTCTCAAGAGGCAGGTCAGGTGGTCTGGCATTCCCATCTCTTTCAGATTTTTCCAGTTTATTGTGATCCACACAGTCAAAGGCTTTGGCATAGACAGTAAAGCAGAAATAGTTTTTCTGGAACTCTCTTGGGAAGATAAAGTAATATAAACAAAGAAAATAAGCAATAAAAAAAGACTGTCATAAAAACAGTCTAGCCAACAGTCCCACCAATCTAGGAGTCCCAAATTGCACGCGTGGCCCTTTAGGGTCTTGTTATGTTGAACTTTACCTCAGGGTGACTTTTTTAAAAGGTCAGTGAGAAAGGTCAAGGTGCAGTGGAGAGACTTACATTTTCCCTTTTAAATCCAGAATAAGCGTAATTAACCCTTAAGCTGAGCAACTAGACTTGGGCAAGTAGGTACTCCTAGCCAATTTCTAGGTTTAAGCTGAAATTTAGGTTAGGCTTAAACCTAGAGTTTAAGGTTGTATATTGTCACTTTGCTTATTTAATTATATGCAGAGTACGTCATGCGAAATTAAAAATGCTGGGCTGCATGAAGCACAAGCTGGACTCAAGATTGCCAGGAGAAATATCAATAACCTCAGACAGGCAGATGACACCACCCTTATAAGCAGAGGAACTAAAGAACCTCTTGAAGGTGGAGGAGTAGAGTTGAAAAAGCTGGCTTAAAACTCAATGTTCAAAACATTAAGATCATGACATCCAGTCCCATCAGTTCATGGCAAATAGACGAGGAAGCACTTCTTCCACCTTGAAAGAAAAGCAAGGACAAACCTAGACAGCATATTAAAAAGCAGAGAATCACTTTGTCAACAAAAGCCTGTATAGTCAAAGCTACAGTTTTTCCAACAGTCATGTACAGATGTGAGAGCTGGGACCACAGAGAAGGCTGAGTGCCGAAGAACTGATGCTTTCAAACTTTAGTGTTGGAGAAGCCTCTTGAGAATCACTTGGACTGCAAGATCAAACCAGTCAATCCTAAAGGAAATCAACCCTGAATGTTCACTGGAAGGACTCATGCTGAAACTGAAGCTCCAATACTCTGGTCACCTGATGGAAGAGCCAACCCATTGGAAAAGACCCTGATGCTGGGGAAGATAGAAGGCAGGAGGAGAAGAGGAGAACAGAGGACAAGATGGTTGGATGGCATCACTGAGTAAATGGACATGAGTTTGAGAAGCTCTGGGAGATGGTGAAGGACAGGGAAGCCTGGCTGGCTGCAGTCTATGGGGTCACAGAGTCAGACACAACAGAGAATGAACTACAACAAAGCTGAAATTGTCACTGTACATTAAAGTAGCCTTCTGTACTCTCAAAACCAATTTCATCACCTGCTTATGTGACCCAAGCCATTCAGTATCTCTCAGCCTTACTGTCTATACTGAGCAATACCACTCAGCGTTATTTTCAGGGTTGCTGTTGGGACTCAATGTGTTCATTTGTGCAAATCAGTCTAGCACAGTGGCAGGAACAGAGAAGGGCCTCACCAAATAGGAGTTCTCCACCTTTCCATGAATGATCATGCTCAGTTAGTGGACACAGGGCATGATTGAAATATATCCTTGAAGGATTCTGGAACTAGCTTTTCCTGTTAAAGAGTTCAGAAGTTTGTTAAATACAATCACAGGGCTTCACCATAAGCCTTGTTGACTGAATTAGGCTCATGCATCAATTTGCAGTCTCACAGGTGACTGTTTCCAAGCTCACTCGGCTCGCTGCACAACAGGCCAAAAAGTTGGGTGTTGAAACAAGGAATAACAACTTTTATTTATAAAGCTGGCAGACCAAGAAGATGGCAGACTAATGCCTCAAAATAACCATCTTATGGGGTCCGGATGTCAGTTTCTTTTACAGAACAGAAAGGAAGAGGAGGTGAGGAAGTAAAGTTTTTTTGTTTTTTTTAAAGGCAATTAATCTTGCAAATGTCTCCTGGAATGGCAAGTCTTAGGGAGGGGATGTGTCAACATTCAGGTAGAGGGGCAGGGTTCCCTGAGGCAGGCCATTCTGTAGACCGTATCCTTTTAGTGAACAAATAGCAACTGAAAGCAAAGGTTAAAGTAAAAGAAACAGATTTTCCCCTGTAAAAATCAGACCTGGAAGTTTTGTGTGGATACAAGCTGGAGGAGCTAATTATACGGTAATTAGAAAGAGTCCCCATACCCCAGGGGCTTTTACACACACAGGTTTCATTCTTGCTCACCAGCATGTGGGGTCAGCTGGGAGCTTTGCTTTGTGTGGCCTCATCCTGAATCAGGGCCGTGGCAGAGGAAAATGGACTCACACGTCGACTGTGCTCTTAACAGCTTCCAGGCTCACTTCTGCCCTGGCATAGAGACCAAGTTTTGCTCACATGGCCACACCTACTCCAAGGGGGATGAAGAAAACTACCACCTGACCAGAACCAGCAATATCTGGAGAATCACATTAATGACTGGGGCTTTCCAGGTGGCTCACTGGTAAGAATCTACATGCCAATGCAGGAGGCTCAAGAGGCGCTTTTCATCCCTGGGCTGGGAAGAGTCCCTGGAGGAGGCATGGCAACCCACTCCAGTATTCTTGCCTAGGAAATTCCATGGACAGAGGAGCCTGGTGGGCCACAGTCTATAGGGTCACAGAATAGACACAACTGAGCACACACATTAAGTTATGGCAATAGCTGCTATGAGGCTCAGTCAGTTCCAGAGATTTTTGTCCTGTGACCTTGGTATAGGGCTCGACACTAATGACTATCACAAGGATCTTGCAAAGCTTTCATCACAATGATGACTCAATTCTCACAATATCCAAGGTAAAAATTAATTTAATTAAATGTGATAATTCAATGATAAGCCATCAGTAAATACCAACAAAAACAGAGAAAACCCAGAACAAACAGTCTGGGCAAGTCAGCCTACTATTCTGAGTCAAGTACCTGGGAACAGATGAAATGGAAAGAGTTGCTCACCTCAAGAGGTGTCTGCCCATCTCAAGAAGAGTTTGCCTCTTAAAGTATGTCTTTGATAATGAGTGAGATTCTCATTTTATTCTGATATTGTTTTGTAAATGGCCCCTGAATGAAGGCCAATCATATCAATTCTCAGCTTAAAAATTGTGATCTTTCAATACTGCAGGAAAAACTGGTCAATATTTATCCTTGAAATAGCCCAGCATGCATTTCTTTTTAAGTCTTTTATTGAATTTGTTACAGTATTGCTTCTGTTTTGTTTTTTTTTTTGGCCAGGAGGCATGTGGCATCCTAGCTCCCTGACCCTACACTGAAGGATGAAATCGTAACTACTGGACCTCCAGGCAAGTCCTTCAGCGTGCAGTTCCAACAAGGTAACTTGAAGAGATTTATCTGGACTATATAATGATTTTTGCCTTAAAGTTTCACTTGAGTCTGACCCCTGAGTTAAAGATGAAACTCCACTTTATCCCTCTCCAAAAGATGAGAGAATGAACAAAGGTGCAACAGTCAAGTAACAAGAATCCTGAGCAAGAAAGTGACTAAAACTCCTGTCTCCTCAAGACAACCCCTCTGTGAAGAGACTGCTTAGCTGCATCTCCAGAACCAATGGCTCTCTGGGTCTGGCCACTTGGCCTAGAATCTCAGCCACCTCGTATACCCTGAAGATGAATGTGTGAGGCAAGAAGCTAAGAACAATTTCCACATTTCTTAATCCTGGCAAGGAAGTATTTTGGTCTCAAAGCTTGACCACTGGATATCAGGCTTATGGGGCAAAGGAAAATAGAGACGGTTTATCAACTTCACTTAATTATGCCAATAGAATTCAAGTGAGATTTTCTAAGGACACAAAATCGGCTGGCTCAAGTATGTCAATGTGTCAGGGAATGCTCTCTAAACTTTTCTTCATCTGACTAAATCAATAAATATCTTTTCTACATCTGCTCAAACAATTCATTTGACAGCATAGTGGTATGACCTTAATCCTCTCCTGATTTAAAGACTAAAGAGGAGTGGCCAACTTTTATATATGAAGCAATTCTAAAGACAGGTAACTGGAAAGCTTCCTCCAACAGAACTGGGAATGCAGAAGAAAAGTACTTTGACGACATCTTTTTCAATGCACAACCAAGTTTAGGAGGAAAGGGGGAAATCCCCAGGATGGGGCTGGGAGGAAACTAAGCGACTGACAACTCAAGTAAAGATTGCATGAGTGGGTAGCTTTGACATTTGACAAATTTGGGAAGACAAGGACAGGAGGAACTGGGACTAAGGGATGGAACACAGCTGTGATTTACACATTAAGTACTGGCCTCCAAAAATGCAGGTCTCAAGTGGCACATCTAAGACAAGGAAGCTCAGTTTTGCACTGGCTGGGGGTAGGGTAAGGTGTTAAGGGAAATAACAATGCTGTAGATGTAAGACATTGGGGCCTGCTCTCCCTACCTTTCACTTCCACTTTCAAGGTTTAAAACTCAGCTCTCCCTTATTAGGTTTGAAATCTTGGGCAGGTTACATAACCTCATAGCACCTTATTCTCCTTGGCTGGGCTTTGGTGAATGATTAATAAATTTAGTTCAAGTGCTTAATTAGCATACTACTTGGTACATAAAAAAGTAGTGCTCAAAAATGTAGAGCAAATCAAAATGTTGGAAATGTGTTTTTCTTCCAGAGTTTCAGATTTTTTCCTTAAGTAAAAAAAAAAAAGATACGCATTATCTGAAAGCTGGAAAGGAAGTAACTTCATCTTTAAAGGACAAAGATTTCACATCCCTATGAGATGCTAATCAAATAATTAGGAAAAAAAAACCAGCCTGAAATTAGCAAAGGTTTGAAACTACCTCTATTATGAAATTACTAAAATAACACACAAAATGTTTTAGTAACTGTCATCAAAGTTCTCTTAATGCCACAGGCATAGTTTAAAAACAACTTTTGTTTGGGAAAAGCAAAAAAATCAAAGTAATTATAAAAATAAAACCAGCATGTATATAATTGCAGGGAGGGGGAAGCCTTCACTTGGAATGAGAAAAGAAAATAACAAACTGAATACCCTTGAAGCAAACTTGGTTACCTCAGGGCCTTGATTTTCTTTGAAAATGAGGGTTTAAAATCAATGACTTTTGAGGTCCTTTCTAGCATTGCCTGATTTTGACAGCTGTTACAATTGCAACAGAAAGTACTATCCATTTGTCCCTCCCATTCCACAAAAACAAAACACACAGTATCATTTTAAGAGTCAAGAGTCATATTCTTGTTTTGAATTTTCAAGTGCTACATGACTGCTAAGGTTAAAACTCCTCTCTTTCAAAAATCGAAAAGGTTGAATCATCAGAGGATAAAACCCATCACTACTGCAAACCAAAGTGGATTTTCAACTTAGAAAATCTGAATTGACAAAGCATGCAAAAATTAGCTGCAGACTGCCTCTATGAGTATCCTGGTAAATGCCTAGTAGTTTTAAGTGTTTATTGTTCATGCTGCAGAAAGCAATGAGGCTGGAAGCATGAATGTATCTGCCTGGAAACTAGAAGAGAATCTTGATTCAACAGGGAGTTTCCTCCAAGTAAAAATAACACAACTAAAAAATTACAAACTCTTATCAAAAGGTTTAATTGTTTTTTCACAGGACTTTTTTTCTTTGGCCGGCGGGGGAGAACGACAGGTAACACGAGTTTAAATCACCAACTAAGAATCATGTATTTGCAAAATTTTCAATTATTTAGTCACCAGATTTACATACATTTGTAAGCAATATTTCTCCACATACACATACAGTGACTGTCCAAATAACTTTTGATGTAAAGTGGAACTTAGAAAAATCACTGAAGAAATCAAATCTTTTATAATAGAAATACTTTAAGCATAGCATTTATACATTTGACAGTAGATTCTAAATGCTTATCTAAACAGAGGCAATGCAATTAAGCTGCCTTCACTCAAAATGGTGTCAGAAGGCAACTACCCTATTTACTAGCCACTGATAAGTTATGACAACACTATTTCATAGCCTGTCACTGTATTTCTTAACCCCTACCCCCAACCCCGCACCAGGATTCAGGGTATCCTCATCACGAAGGACTTATCTCAAAAGTCTTAGTTCAGAACAGTAAAATAAATAAAGATTGCAATGACACATTTAGAAACTACATAAGGACTTGGAAGTAAAAAAGGAGACAGGGAGAATTGAGGAACTGTCACTTACCTGTTTTTTAAGTTTTCTATTTTTAAATAAAGAGCAAAACTAAACTTAAAACACTAACTGAAAAAAAAAAAAAAATCTAGCAGACTCAAGAGAATCTGTGGGAAACCCAGTGGCCATGGGAAACTTTTAGACCACTACTAGTAGGTTTGTTCAGCTATATTGTTCAGACATAATTTAATAATACATATGAACATGGTGATGGAACTTGTATTTACTAAGATGAATTGTGGAAGACACAGTATTCCCTTTCACAGTTAAGCTTTAAAAAGATGATTCTTTAAATATAAGACATATATAAAAGCTATGAGTATTAATACAAAATAAACTAATTTCCTTACTTATACATTTAAATATTATTTTCCTCTCTTCCCTTATGGGACTGGGGGGAAATGCTAGAGAAGAAAAACTGGTTTCTGCCTAACCATTCAAAAAGTCTTCTGTCTCCTACCTGTCTGGCTGTGCCTAAACCCTGCAAGAGACTAAAAAAAGTAAGATCAAAACAAATAAGGCCTTTCCCTGGACATTTCAACTGCATTTGTTCAGAGTGCACAACATCCTCAAGTTCTCTTGTAGACAAATACATTGGTCATTTATTTGTAATCAGATACTGACTTCAGCAGACAGCACAGGATCACAGACACTGCATTACTAAATATAATGTGGATTGTCCATGAAAAGTTTGTGATTCCTTTCAAAACATTCAATACACTCTTTCAGGCTACTTCCCTGCAAACATCCTCTGGCATATAAGAGAACATTCATGTTACTTACATCTTCTTGTTATATTCACATGTATCAGTGTTTACAAAGGGGAATCTCTTTCCAGGTGATTTTAAGAATCCTAAGAGTCAGGGACTAAGCAAGACAGACCTCTGGAAGGTGATCACAATAAATATTTCAGAGTTCAAGTAAAGAATGGAGCTTTACTCAGGACCCACAAAATATCCAACTATAGTTGTATCAACAGAAATGGAAAAGGAAAAGCTGCTCCTTACAGGCATTTCATTTAGGTAACCCAACCCTTTAGTGAAGTATTATAACCAGTTCTCCCCTGAAAAATGAGGGACCAGCTCAGGTTAAGTCACACCCAGTTATTTCAAACCCAGTCAGCTCACTGCACCATATTCCCCAGCCCGTATTCCTTGGACAACTGGATTTCTAGCCTGGTGATTAAAACAGAAGGCAGTCTAGGAAGTTCCCCCACCACCAGTGAGGAAGCAACAATGCAAACATGAGAAAGCCACAGTGGTCAGATTTTTAAAATACCTGCTGATACCTTACTGCATACCAGGCCTAGTGTTAGGTACCAGGGACAGTGACATGTGACAAGGCCCCCGACCTTAAGGAACTCACAGTACATCAGAGGAAAACAGCCTTAAAATACTCGAGACTCCAAGGAGAGAAACGGGAAAGACAATCATCATAATGACTCCAAATGATGGGGAAAAGCAGTTTGCTGTGAATATGTAGGAGGGAATATGATTCACTTTGGTTGGAAATAATTAATTCAAAAACTCTCTCATTCAACAATGACTAACAGAGGCCAGGTGGGGTGTGCAAATGACAGAAAACAAGTCTTCCTACAGGGAACAGCCACAACCCCACTGCAGATTACTGAGTGCCAGGGTAAACCTCAGGTGGGCCTGTCCTTGCCTCACTTCAGAGTATTTTGAAAAACCTTTCTGAACAATGGCTCTAGCTGGTTTCAAACACTAGAAGGTCACACAAAACAGACCAGCAGGTGGAAATCCGGCTCTGCTACCAGCTCACAGTATTCACCTTTAAATGTATATAAACTGGCTAATCCAGCAACTTTCTAGATTCCCAATTATTTACCCGTTAACTGCACTATCCAAACTTTTATTTCTTCGTCTCTCACTCCCCAATTCTTTGATCAAATGTTCTGTACTTGCGATCTTTGCCATTTCTCTCTTTAGATGGCAACTGGGATCTCAATAAAATGACCTGAATGAAGCTGAGATTCAGTTGGCACACCGAGCCATTTCATTCTCTTGTACCTTCTTAAACCAGCTCTTTTGGGGGATACGGGGGTGTACCACATGGTGTTTGAGATCTTAGTTCCACAAGGGATCAAATTGGAGCCCCATGCCGTGGGAGCACAGTCTGTTTAACACAGTAGGAGCAGTCAGGGAAGTCCCTAAACCAGCTATCTTTAATGACTGCTTTGCTTCATCATTACCTATCTTATCTTGTGCTCTTTCACTCATTTTTCTGTTTGGGTTCAATCTTCTTACTTGGATTATATTATTTTCTAAGTGGTTTCAGTGTCCCCCACCACTTCCAATCTATCCTCTATAGTGAACTTGGATCCACTTTTAACCTAGCCTTCGAAGCCCTCCCAACCTAAATTCATGGCTCATCTGTCCTCACACTATAGTACAGACATCATGCTCCAGTCAAGACGGGACACTTACTGTTCCCTTAATACACCGTCGAAACTGACCCCGAATACCAAGAGCAAATCATGAAAAGAAGAAAACAAGAGGATAAATGG
>SJXQ01000975.1:127471-155339 GCA_006408695.1 Aepyceros melampus
GAACATAAGATAAGTCAATAGGCTTGGAAAACGTGTAAATTATATACCTCATCAAGAACTGGGATCCAGAATAAATAAAGAACTCAAACTCAACAATTTTAGTTATAAAAAGAACTAATGATGTACCAATCATTTCACCAGAGATATGAAAGGCAAATGTGTGTGTGCTCAGTTGCATCTGACTGTGACCCCAGGGATTGTTGCCCACCACGCTCCTCTGTCCATGCCAATTTTCCAGGCAAGAATACTGTTTATCATTCTTACTCCAGGGCACAGTCTCGACCCGAGGACTGCATTTGCGCCTCCTGCACTGGCAGGTGGATCTTTACCACTGTACCACCTGGGAAGACCCATGGATGGCAAAAAGGCATGTAAAAAGATACTCAACTTCTCCAAAGATTTGTTGCTAGTGGAATGCAAATGTGATTTCCATAATCACAAAGAGGGGATTACATACCCACTTAAATGGCTAAAATTTAAAATAAAAATGGGTAATCACAAAACACAAGAATGCAGAGCAACACACACTGGTGATAGGACAGCAAAACAGCGTAAGCACTTCGAAACACTGCTAAGCAGAGTCTCATAAAATTAACCATGCACCTACCACACAACCTAGCAATGTTTCCTAGGTAGAACTTCCCCTGGTGGCGCCAGTGGTAAAGAACCCACCTGTCAATGCAGGAGACCTAAGAGACACAGGTTTGAGCCCTGGCTTGGGAAGATCCCCTGAAGGAGGTCATGGCAAACCCACTCCAGTATTCTTGCCTGGAGAATCTCCATGGAGAGAGGAGCCTGGGGGGCTACAGTTTATGGGATCGCAAAGAGTTGGACATGACTGAAGCAACTCAGCACACACACACAAAGCCATACAAACACCTATTTGCAAACAGCTTTACTCAAAATACAAAGGCTGGAAATTATCCAACATTCCAGCAACAGGTGAATGCATAAACAAATATGATACATACATAATGGACTACTGAATATACTAATATACACAACACGGATGAACCTTAAGAGCATTATGCCCAATGAAACAGTGTTAATGTTGTACACAACTCTTTGCGACCCCATGGACTTGTAGCCTGCCAGGCTCCAAACTGGCAACCAGTTTATGACCTTGTGGAAGAGGCTAATGAACTAAAGGACAGAAAGTCTGTTGGTTTGCAAAACTCTTGGGGAGTTGAATAAGGGGATTAGTGAACAAAGGGACGGGGGAACACTTTGGGAGTGCTCAAAATGTCGAGTATTGATTGTGGTGATGGTTATACAACTGTAGAGTAGTTAAGCTTCATCAAACTACACCTAAAAAAGATAATTTACTGTATGTAAATTTGTCTACAAAATACTCAGTGCCTGTTGAAATCCTAGTATTTGTTTGACATACAACGAAATGTTTGCCACAAAATTTTGATTAACCCCAAAGTTATGAATGACTGCCTAGAATCTAGCTTTGAGTGAAGAAAAAAAAAAAGATCTAAACCTTCTAAAAGGGAGATTTAGCATATAAATTTGAATTTCCAACTTGATTTAAAATATCATTAGGCATTGTCCAAGACAGAGCCAGGGATGTGAGCTTATTTATCCCAGGTCTTCACCACTTCCAGTGACTCACACTTAATCATTTAACTTACTGGGCTGCTTATTTACCTCTCTTTCCTCAATACTCGACTAATCCTTAAACTATCTTTTCTTTCTGATACCTATCAGCTCTTTCATCTTTACCATACTCATTATACCTTAGCTTTTGTATTATAGATCTTTTTAAAACTCCAACCAAACCATAATTCGAGACAATATCTGAATTACCAATCTATTTTTACAGACTCACACAATGCCTTCCAGAGTTGGTACTTAATAAAATGAACATGATCAGTACTACTAAGCAATTAATATATAAATTCTCTGAAGGAATACGACGAAAATGTCTATTACAGAGAAATGTTAAAAAAAAAGTTATAAATGTAGTTTTCCCATTTTTATCATGAATTCTCAATCTGGTTCCACTTACTACAGTCTATTTTTAATTATAAATAAAGACTCCACACACACACACACACAAAACCAGCATCTTTTCAAACAGAATAAAATAGGCCCACACATTAAAAGAATGCAAGAAACTTGCCAAATACAAGTAACTCCCAGATTTGGGTTAAACTTAGCATAGACTGATAGCAGTATTTAAGAAGCAATTTTTAAAATGTCTAACCTTAAAAGGTTATTTAATGGGCTATAAATGCATTTAATGTGGGGTGAGATCTCCAAATATTAACATTGTGAGCCCTGAGCCACATCTAAAACTATCATGTAATAACTAGACACCATAAATTTATAGTGAGATTCACAGAAGCTAGAAGGTTATGGGTGCATGAAAGGGTAACAACAATCTTAAGTTGCATTAACAGAAGCAATGACATGTCTGGTCCTCTGGAAAATACAGATTCCATTACACTCTGCCCAGTTTAGACCATAATATTGACTATAATCCAGAAGACACCTAGCAGAAGTTAAGAAGGAATGTTCAAAGAAGAAGGCTGAGGGGAAACAGGCTATTCAGCCTAAGTAATAAAGATGACAGTTAACTCAAATAACTAAATGGCATCACGTGTAACAGCCAGACGTATTTAACGTTACTCTAGAAGAATTAAAAACAATTAGAGAAACAGTATTCAGCTCAGCATTTCAAACAGAACAATTAAGATGTCTTCTAAAGCAATGGTTTCTCTTAAGTATCTGAGCAGAAGGGATGGCCATTAAAATTATTGAGAAGAGAAGCGCAACTGTTTGCAGGCACCTTACAAACCTAAAATCCTAGGACTAAATCATACAGCTTTTACTTTGGGGGGTTCTAGCTCAATGGATTGATTACAGGGTTATGTTTATTTTATCCTGTCCTATACCCAAGGTGTCTTAATCTCACCATTTACAAGCAAAGGCTCCATTTGCTGCTGGTCTTCCTTCCTTATGCTACACAGTTTGCACTCTGTCTAGGGGTTCTGAATCCACTGTTGGTTGAATCCAGGGATGTGGGACCTGGGTTAACAGAGGGCCAACCGTATCATGCCATTTAATACAAGGGACTTGAGCAACCATGGATTTTGGTATCCACATGGGGCCCTAGAACCAGTCATACTGAGAACTATATTCACAACAAAAAATAGTTCTATTTTACTATTTTGAGAGATAAGAGATCTCTCAAGAAATCTTCAAAAAAGATTTTCTGAATATTATGGGGGGAATTTTAATATTTTGGTAGGCATGATAAATAGAGAATAAAAACTCAGTTACTCTAATGATTCCATGTAGCCACTACCAACACATATTTACCACTTATACAATACAAAGAATACTAGCCATTCGTAGAAACTCTGCCAAATAAAGAACCAACACTGTTCTACACATTGCTCTGTAACTTGTCTCTGTAAGAAAACATAATGGTCAAACTCCAGATTTTAAAAAGCAAAGGGTTAAACAATACATACACTAGAAACCTATTTATTATAAAATCAGACAGATTTATAAAGATATGCAACTGATTTACCAACTGTATACTGTGGTATAATTTGATTAACAGACAACATAGGCATATAATGTTGCCAACAGTTAACCCCAGGATAAATTTAAACAAAACCTAAAATATTATTTCAGCACATAAATTACTCCATAGAAACAAAACTAGGCACTTAATAGAAGTATCCCAGTAGTGTGAAAAACTCTTAACTTTCCCAATTAACTCCCTTAAACCATACTAGATATATGCCTCAAAGTAGTATTTAAATTCCAACTATGTACACCTATAATTTACTTTAACATTTAATATTTGTAATGAGTGGGAAAGGTAGAAGAGGTGATTCTGGGCATTAATGAGTACAGTATGCATGCTTTAAGTATAAGGAACTGATTTACTAGGCACCCTTTGATAGGACTCATCCTGAAGAATACACCTGACCCTAAAGATGGTCACACCTACCCTCTGATGGGTCATTTGCGGATAAAACAGTCTATGCCTGTCACAGAGAAGGAAATTCACATTTTAACACACTATACTAATGACTTTGTAAACTGCACAAATCATCCAACATTAAGAATTCCATAAGCTGACCAACATCTACAATATCACTTCCTATTGTCTACTTAACACATTTATTTCAGTGACTAGAGTACACAGAATGTCTAAGTAAAACAAAAAGATCTGCTAAAAATTTGGTAAAAAATAAATAAATCAGTCTTATAGAATGAACTTTATGATGAAAACTATCATTATTCTGTCTTTGGGGATCCAATTCTGAGTTAAAAACAACATACTTTATCCCACTAGATCAGATCCTAACTAACCTAACAAAGTGCTACAGTGTGTTCTTTAAAACATAAGAGCAGGCCCTGTGGAAAGATGCTGAATATGGAGTCACAGTACACTTAAAAGGAAACCAAAAAAAAGCCCCACACTTGGGAAGAAAAGAAGCCATACTTAGACTAGAACAAAAATATTAAAGTGCTGTGGCCGAAATTAGTATAAATAGACTTTATTGAAGTCAGTGCCTCTGTACCGAGACAGAAGATTGTGTCTACATAAGCACAAGTTGTAACATTTCACAACTTCTAAAAGGAATGTCAACAATTACAACGATCATGCATACCATGGTCGATAATCACATTTTAGAAGCATTTTCAACCATTTCTAAAGAAATGCTTATAACATTGTTATATATAGAACTACTTTCAATAAACTGCAAAACATTGATCGACTTTTCCAGTATGAGCTACAGTGTCAACACAAAAGGGAGGCATAAATGTTTAATTTATGAAATCAGAATGGAATATTTACTGTAAAGAAAAATTAAAAAGCTTTCAAATAAAGGCCATTATTGAACCAACATGAAGAGCACAACTTGAACTTTTCAGTTCGTTCATCTTTTAAAGCTGTCCTCTGAATAACTTCAGTTCTAAGCATTGAATTTCAGTACTGTGAATATTCCTTGGATTGCAGTTTGGCAATGATGCGGTCCAACTGTCTCTTTGCTTCACACTGTGGGAAATTGCTCATGTCATAATATTGAGGGGCAATTTTCACCAACCTGTCCAGGAGGGGAAAAATCACCAAATTAACAGTTATCGAGTACTGGAGTTTCTGATAGGATAGGCATTATTCATTAATACACTGACAAATGCAAAATTATAAATCCAAGCCAATGTTAAAATTACAAATGCCTAATCCTTATAAACACCACTTTTGAAATGTGTGCTTCTTAGTATAGCTGCAGATTTTCTGATGGTGGACTTCATAAACTTAAAAAACAAAACAAAAACCACTCAAGATAAATTCTTGTAAAAAAAAAAAATACTCCCTTCTTTTACATAGACATTAACATAAGGTCATAAGTTTCTTCACTCTGGAACACTATTTTGATCTACCTCTTTAAAGTTACAATATTACAAGTTCCATACAACAAACACGCTGATATTCAAATGACTGGATCTTCTCATTTTCTAAGTTTTAATAACCATAAATGTAACTCTATACCCCAAAGAATACACCTGACTGAATCTTTTTAAACATTTAGCCATATAATTTTCTTCTCAACAAAGCATTTAAGATAAAATGGTAATGTCCTACACAATTTAAGTGTCAAAAGTCACAAATCAGTGGAGGAAAGAAGCCTCAAAATATACAGCAAGTGACATCAACTAAAATAAGTGCTTTCAGTCCCACCATTCTTGGCTGACACTTTCTATCTTAAGTTACAGAATAGATTCTAGCCTCTGAAAAAAAGTCACAAACGGGGACTGCAGTGGATGGGTAATTTTGCTTAAAGTCAAGTCAGTCATTTCTGATCACATTTGTGAATCAAATATGCAATGATACAAAATGAGGTGCAGTTTTTAATGTTTCTTTGCGTTTAAAGCACCCACATATAAATAAACAATAACTGAGAGCTGAAATAACAAAGATTGACTACTGGAACCTGGAGACCAAGTTAATCACAACAGCAAGAGAATGGCTTCAAAGATCCTCTTCATGTTAGTCAAGTATGACTGTCTCCAAATTGCCCATGCCCATACTAACAACTCTACCATCCTCTTCACAAAGCAATTATTCTTAAGAGATAATCACAAACCATTTTGTGCCCCAAATCTATACACAGGAGTATACACCCTAGCTGGGGAACACCCGAGTTCCCCAGAGTGAACAGAAGAACAAGACAAGACTCTTTTCAGATTCCATTCTCAGCAAAATGGTAACGAAAACTTTTAGATGAAAGACACTGAGCTTACCATTCCGGCTTGATGTCTGTACACGTCCGGATGTAATTCTTTGTTGTAAGAACAAACTCATTATAAAGCACCCATTCAGGCTTGTGGTCAAGAACAGTAGAGGGATGCAACTGAACCACTTGGTTATCTTTCACAGTTAAGTAATGCCCTGTTCGTTCTAAATGTGCCACCTGAAACCGAAACCCAGTGAATTAACACAATGCTTCTGACTTGCTAGTTACAAAAGTGATATAAAGCCTATATATCTATACCTATATAATCAGGGAAAGGCAAGCCTCACCTATTGCTTTTAATCTGATGGCTAGACTTATTTACCACTGCCCAATAAAAGCAGCAATTAGCAAACTACAGCAGGCTAAATCCAACTCACTGCCTACATCTTTAAGGCCTCTTAGCCAAGAACAGTTTATACACTTTTAAATGACTGAGGGAAAATATCAAAACAGAAACACTTGGTGATGCTGGAGTGGAAATCACATGAAACTCAAAATGGTAAGTAAAGTTTTTTGAAACATAGTATGCCCATTTGTCCAAAGTTGCTTTTGCACAACAAGGGAGGCAGAGTTGAATGGTTTCAATAAGGGACCTAAATCTGGTCCCATCACTTCATGGGAAATAGATGGGGAAACAGTGTCAGACTTTATTTTTCTGGGCTCCAAAATCACTGCAGATGGTGACTGCAGCCATGAAATTAAAAGACACTTACTCCTTGGAAGAAAAGTTATGACCAACCTAGATAGCATATTCAAAAGCAGAGACATTACTTTGCCAACCAAGTTCCATCTAGTCAAGGCTATGGTTTTTCCAGTGGTCATGTATGGATGTGAGAGTTGGACTGTGAAGAAAGCTGAGCACCGAAGAATTGATGCTTTTGAACTGTGGTGTTGGAGAAGACTCTTCAGAGTCCCTTGGACTGCAAGGAGATCCAACCAGTCCATTCTGAAGGAGATCAGCCCTGGGATTTCTTTGGAAGGAATGATGCTAAAGCTGAAACTCCAGTACTTGGCCACCTCATGTGAACAGTTGACTCATTAGAAAACACTTTGATGCTGGGAGGGATTGGGGGCAGGAGGAGAAAGGGATGACAGAGGATGAGATGGCTGGATGGCATCACCGACTCAATGGACATGAGTTTGAGTGAACTCTGGGAGATGGTGATGGACAGGGAGGCCTGGTGTGCTGCGACTCAGGGGGTCGCAGAGTCGGACATGACTGAGCGACTGAACTGAACGTGTAACAGTAAATAAACTCAATTTCACTCAATAAATATTTACTAAGCACCTTAGGTGGCAGGCACTACACCGAGAAAGTTCCATTTCTAATGGACTTTAGTTTTAAGAGAGAATTAGAAATCCATAATGCTTGAGTAATAGTGAAAATCCTAACTCTGATAAGCACTGAAACTTCAGAGTAAGGTGCCACAATAAGCATTCTGTTATTCTGATCTCAAACACAGACAAGGCACCGATCTTTCATTCTGCCTCCATGCACTTAATGGCCACTCTATGTATCTGGCTCATTTGGCCTTAAGGCAGGCCACATCTTTCTTACTATACATAGCCAAAGGAGAGAATCAAAGAACAAGTGGGATATTTAAAAGGTAACTAAAATCAATCTCATTTCAAATAAGGGACTGATGTGTTTTCATTTTTTTACCACAAACACTTTCATTTTGAAAAACATAATTGGTTTCATGTCCCTTAAACTGTAAGAATTACCTGACAAGTTTTAACTTCAGCCTCCAATATAAAACACTTAAAACCAAAAGAAATATTTAAAACTTATTTTTCATCTTAAATCATTATTCCGTATCTGACTTTCCTAGCACCCACGTGTCTTATAAATACCAAAGATCACGCTATAGGATTGAGCATACAACAGTTGCTTATTTGAATTTTAGGGTGATTACTTTCCACAAAGGGAGGAAAGTGAATTGTACTTCTGGATCCATCCAGAATACTGCTTCCTTTTAGCATTCCAGTGCAATTATACATCTCCAATTAAGATCAAGATTCAAAGAAATTCTTGATCCATTTATCCAAAGTCAAAATTTGCATTGAAGAAATGGCTAATAAAACTCACCTGAAAATAGTCAAGGTATCGATTTAGTATAAAAAGATTCCATTATTTAAAAAGTGCTTGTAAAGTTGATTTCTACAAAACTGGATCCCTAACTATGCCATTTGGTAAACTTAGACATGTAAAAACTTCTCAGTATATTAGTTCATTCAAGAATCTGGACAAAAAATTAAAGATTATTTATATGCATTAACTGAATTTTGTGTGTAAGTGGATTCCAAGCACTGCTTATGGAAAACAAATTTTAAGTGAGCATTTAATTATGTACTCCTGTACGGTCCACATACCTGCATAAAATACCCAGTAACCAAAGCTTTTCTTATATTAATATAATAGTCCCTGCTTGTAAAGTCAGTACTTCGACGAGGCAAATTAAATCTGTCCATAATTCTTGATAGCTGCTGGCGTACATTATCTGCTGACATCAGGGACCTATAGTTAATGAAGTTGTCATAACACCACTGAACCGACTCATGATCTACAAAGTTGGAAAGAGGGAAAATAAGAGGGGACATGAATCATCCAAATAGGTGTATTATCTAATTAAAAAATAAAATCAGTATGAATAGCAAGCTAAACCAAAAAAGGAACTAAACCACATCATTTTTATAAATTAATCATAGTCTTAATCAACTTTACTAAAAATCTGGAGTCAAGTTCAAAATTAAAAACAGCACTAAGGTTTTTGGCTATTGAATGACAAAACAATGATTTTGGAAAAAGTATTTTTAAGCTATTTTACCCATGGAAATCTACCTGGCTGTTTTCAACAGATAGTCTTAACAGGGGTAGATTCAAAGAACCTGGAAAAATGCGATGTCTTTCTCATTTTCAAAGAAAAACAGGCTTAGATTAAGACGATCAAATACAGCTTAAAAGTTATAAAAATGAACCTCAAGAGACTATCGTCACATTTTCCTCTCATTTAGTTTTTATAAATAGGGCATTCCTCATTATCACTGTTTCCTGTTTTCAAATAACTGGAAAATGTTTTTTCATGTTGCTAAATACTCTGAAAATGTGATATAAAGCTAGAAAAATATCTCATCATGTACACCAGCATCGCATTGAACCATCTTTCTATTGGTGGGCGTTTAGGTATTTTTCATTTTTCTTTACTATCATTCATAAATGAGATAAAAAACTTGAATCATATCTCTGTCCAAAGAATACTATCGTATCTCTGTCCAAAGAATACTAAAAGAAAATTTCACAGATTATCTATAGGTCACAGGGTATGAATGTTAAAGTTCTTGGTTAACATCAAATCTACTGCTTTTCATAAAGATATCATGGATTTCTATTCCCACCTCTGGTGTTAAGACTGCTGCACTGCACTAGACCCACTCCTACACAGCTAAAGACTCTTTTTCTTTAGCCTTTGTCAATTTTATAGGTGACGAAATGGTACCTCTCAAATAATAATGCACCTTTACTGAACTGCAAGTAATGCTGAATAGCCACCCACTCAAGTTTATGAACCACTTATAACCTGGTCATTCCCATTTGTAGCCTATTTTCCTATTTCGTTAGTTTACTTTTACATAAGAGCTATTTATTAGGAAAAATATTAGTAATAATTCTGTAAGTAATACAAAACTATTCACACAAAAGGTAAAGTTTAAAAAAAAAAAAACTATATCAAAAGCTGTATGTTTGTGGTAAACTTTATACCAGCATTTCCTTTTTACTGCTCTGTATTTTCCAGCTTTCTAGTGCTTTCCTCCTGATTATAAAAATAAACAACTTTGGAAAAGATGGGCAATTTTTATTTTAAATGCTAGTCAGGAGTTTTTTCTCAAGTACCTTTGGGTTTCTAATGTAAAGTTGTCACAGATAATAAATGAAAGGGAGATGAAGAAATACCTTATATGCTGCAAGTGACGTTTAGACAAAAGAGTGCCTTCAATCTAATTCACACTTACTCTGTTTAAAAGCATGGTAGACATTCAGCAGTGTCAGATGATCTCCATCTATGTGGGCAAATCTCTCTTGGCCTCATCTGCAGCTTTCTTGGCCTCCGTGGGACGAACAAAACACTGTGGGACTAAACAAGGTTGGTATGGGCCCAACACAAACGCCCATATCGATGAGTCACGCATTCACAGACAGAGGAACAAGGCCTAGCTAGGTCAGTTCACAGAGCATAGGGCAGGGCAGGATGGCCTCCAACTGCATCTTGGACTGTTTACTACCTTGATTTGGTACATCAACACCTAACCACATCTGTAAGACAAGAGGGTTTCAAAGCTACAGAGTACCTGATTATTTTTAACTAAATCTAAAAGTAGGCATCAAAAACAGCTATTCTGAAGGCCATCAAGATACTAAAAGCTCAACTTATTGAAAAAACCAGTGCCGATAGCTCTACCAATAACCAGAATTATGGTGTCAATAGCCTTTTAGCTAAACAAAAATTTTTCTAAAGGTTATCCATTCAATCCACTGAATTCCCCACTGCAGGACTAAAAACAACTTTCCAACCAGTCGATTGCCACATTTCTATCATAATTCTTCCCTAGTGCTGTGGCTATTACCAGCTGGTGGGTATCACTATTAGCACTGGTGAGCATAAGCATATGTAACATAAAAAATATCATGAAATCTTGGGTTCTGATGGTAGCAGTAGTGGTGGAAGGTTAAACCGCCTTTGAATTAAGAAAATTCAAAAAGGCTAGGAATATTCAGCCTAGTTTTCCAGCATTTTAAGAAAAAGATTAGCAAATAAAGTCCCAAGTTCTTTTTAAAAACTGTTATTTGACTCAAAGTTCTCATATAAAAGCAGAATCCAATATTTTAAACGTTGACAATTAGTCTGAAACAGTCATGTCAGGGTCATCAAAATGAACTACAGTATTTTTTAAGAGCCTCAATTTTAAATCACATAAAACTTGAAGTTGTTACAAAGTGTATTCTACATTTTTTCAAATACAACTTTCCTTAATTCACTTTAGCAATTCCATAGTTATAAAAGCAGTATGAAAATAAAAATACTTAACAGCTTGGGACTTTTCAACACATTTTTAAAGCTCTTAAAACCTTGTCAATAAAAAAAAATTATAAATCATCAGTTCAGATAGAAAATAGGAATAATCAACAAGATCAAATACAGTATCAAATTACTCTTTGCCATCCATACAGTTTCCCCTTTAAAATGATTCCAAAGAAGCCAAATAGAAACAATGACACATGATCACAGTAAATATTAAGTCTTGCTTAATATAACTGAAGCAAGGTAACAGATATAAATACAGAAATCTCTCATAGCTGTGAAGGTTAATGTGAACTAGCTACTAGAGTTAAATAATTGGATTTAAGAAGCACTCAATAAGGCCCCTGATTTTTTACTATTTATATCAGGACCCCCAAACTCCAGAAACTCCTTAAATGGTAAACAAAGCATTACAAACTAAGCAAACTGTTTTAGCTGCATGATGACTTCTTAATCCTTTAACATTCCCCACCCTACAAATGCCTTGCTTAATAACTCATGTACATAAATGTTCACTCTCTTGATGTGCTAAAGACAACTAGTTATCCCCACGCTTTGCAGAACCACCACAAGTAAGAGATGTAGATGGGAGATCTCAACTGCATCATAATGACCGATTTTTTAAAGAGCTAGCTAGTTTTCTAAACTCAAACAATGCTAACTCTGTAGTATGCCCAATAAAAGAGAACCTAGAAATACAAAAACTAGGTAGGTTACCCCACACTCTCTAAAGCTAAAATGTTGGATTAAGTACAACCAGGAGAATCTAACAAAAATCACATATATGAGAAAAGGCAGACAACAACCTACCACCACCTCCGCAAGAAACTACAATTTCATTAAAATGATTCAGTACTGCCCTGCCCATCTGCTCTGAGTCTGATCAATCATAACTGCAAAAAAAAAAAAACATTTCTGCTAGTTCTTAAATTAAAAATTCACATCATTAAAATATACATCTAACCTAAGCCAAAAATTTTATATTTAGAAATTTAAAAAATTTCTTCCTTTAATTTCATGTAAGAGTTTGAATTATTTGAAGATTTAATTATAAATAAGACCAATAAGCCACTCTATGACTGGAAGTCAATTTTCCCCAGTACTGAAATTAATATTATAGAGTACTTTGACAGTCAGTAAAAACTTAATATGCTTTCTATTTTTAGCTGTAAGATTCAGCGTATATTTCTAGTTAATAATATTTCTCTGTTTTGGAAAATCTAAATTCCAAGTTACTATTTGTGAATTAAATGTTTCAGATATTAATAAAAAACAGTAGTATTTGTTCAGTTCAATGTTCTGGTTTTTAAAATTAAGCAATTTTACCTATTAAACATATTTCTTTTATCAAGTGTTTTCCTACCACTATAAAAAAATTACCATCAGATTCGATTTTAAACCTAAAATTATACATTACTACTTCTATTTATCTGATACTAAGTTTAACATAATTATTTGACTGCCACTGCAATACAATTTATACATGAAGAAAAAGCTTACTCTTTAAATGATGGCTTGGTTTGTCTCAGACTCACTTAAATAGCGCCAGCTACTAGAACAAAGTTCTTCCTGAACTTTCAGCAATAAACTGCAAAACTGATGGACCTACCAAAGAACTCAGTTATAGTATCTTCAGACTTATTCTTTAATTTTTTTGGCTATAATGTGAGGCTTGCGGGATGGAACCCACACCCCCTGCAGTGGAAGCACAGATTCTTGAACTACTGGACCACCAGGAAGTCCTGGACCTATTCTTTTCTTACTGATATTTTAATCTGAGCCAATGTCTTTTACTACATTTTGTGCACAATGCTTTACTTTTGTAAACACTATATTATTATGAAGCTATTTTTCAAGATATTAGCAAACAAAGTAAGTTCCTTAAAAACATCTATAAAATTCACTATCATACTAAAAATTAAAAAACAAACCCAAAAGTGAAGTCCACCCAAACTTTGAAGAGCTGGGCTTTTTTTAGTTCCTTTCCCTCTATTACCTGACAACATAGCAGTAATAGATAGGACCTCATTAGAACAGTTGTAGTCACAACTTGCAATAACCATTTAGCGAGCTGTGGATCTAGAGGAAACTCGGCCATCATGGATCCCAATTCAGTCAGATCTCCATCATCATTTAAAGCAGCCAAATAATTCAAAAGTTCTAGGGCTCTCATCAGAGTTTCAGGAGCTAGGAGGAAAAGGCAATCTATTAAGACAAGCTGCCTTAATAAGCAAAAATGTGACAAAGCACAAACTATTAGAAGCAATCTCATTTTTCATTCTACAGTGGACCAAACATAAAACTCAAACTGCCATCAAATTCAATTACAGAGATCTAGCAAACTATGAATCATATAAAACTGCAAAACTTGCCTGTACAGTAGGTAAATGTCACCTTAAGTACATTAACTGTTAACAATGTGTTTATCAAATTGTTTTGCCTCAAAAAAAAAAAAAAGAAAAAAAATTTCCCATTTTCATGCCCTGCCAATAACTCCCAAAATAATTTAGTTACCCTGAAAGATAAGGGGAAAAAAAGACAATCTGCTATTTTCCCACTCTTTCAGACTTAATGCCAACACACAAAATTTCTCTTGATGTATTGTAAGGGAAAGGTAAAATGTATTTAATATATATAAGGAATAGGATAGTCAATTTTGGTTAAAAAGATTGATAAAACATGCTTTGAGAATTTATACCTGGCGGATCCATAAAATCAAAATGCACCAAATCATCAATACCAAGTTTCTTCAACTGTAACACAACTGATCCTAAATTAGAACGCAAAATCTCAGGATAGGTATTATCCTAGAAAAATACAAAAACATTTGTTTTGTTAAATATCCCATAATCTTCTTGCTCCAGGGGGAAAAAACGTATCTGTTCTTGTCCTTAGCTATTTACTTTGGCATTTCTTCTAAACGACTGACTTAGACAGGAGAAAATTATTTGTGGACTAAAAAGGAATCAGATACTTCCTGTAAACTATCTTTATAGGATATGAAAGGTTACCACTGCTGCCCAATTCAACTTAGAACTGTAACAAAGGGTTGTATCGGGAGACTACACCATATATTTCAAGGAAAACTAAACAGCTTACAGTGCCAAAAGACAAGATAAAGTAAGTGAAGTAATTTTCTTCTGGTAACAAGTTTAACTTAACCTTCCAAAAACATAGTAAGGACACAGTAAAACCCTTACCTGCATCTCTGTTTTGTAAGCTTTCTCTGTATAAAGTCGGAAGCACTTTCCAGGTCTTGTTCGTCCTGCTCGACCAGCCCTTTGCTGAGCTGAAGCTTTACTAATGGCTGTCACTAAAAGGGACTCAACTCTGATTCGAGGATTATACACCTATTGGGACGTAAATAATATTACAATTCATCCTCTAGTTAAACACAAAACTGTGATCTAACAAAAGTACCCAAAACCCAAAATAAACAAAGTAGTATTGACGACCAGCATAAATCATGCTGGGGCAGAAACAGAACTCATCATTCCTTAACTTTCTTTCAGGTATTCTGACTCCAGCATTCTGAGATTCAAGCTAACATGAAAGTCACTTAACACAGAGGTAGCGCTACTCTTCCTAATTTAAAATACTTTCAGTTTTACCTTACTCTTATATGGTGGATAGTGCTGAAGGTTTTTGCCTGAAAAAAAAAACTTGTCAATTTCAACACCCAATGTTCAGTGTGGACATCAAGAAAATATTTTGAACTCAGTCCAGAAGTCAGTTATATGCTGCCAATTTAAAGAATTATTTTCCACCAAGAACATGAATACTACGTACAACAAATTCTCCCAATTATAAAACATAATAGAAACTAATTTAGCTGAGTGACTAATAGGCAGGGATGATAATCCTGTACTTTTTACTACTCCTTACATGAATACACACTCACGTATGAAACACTCAGGATCACCACACAAAGAAACCAATGAAAAGAAAAACAAAAACAGAAACACAGGATTATAAACATGGGCTTAGAATGTGAAAGCCAGCTAGAACCAAAGGCTCAAACCACAGACTTCTGAAAATCAAACACAAACTGGAAAATAATTCTAAAAAGTAAACTTCAGGCATGAAACAAGTAAGCAATAAGTACTATAAACAAACAGTAATTTATAAAGTATTATAGTACCAAAATATGTACCTTTTGTTTTGCAAATCCAGGATCAATTACAAACACCACACCATCTATTGTCAAAGATGTCTCTGCAATGTTAGTTGACACAACTACCTGTTAAGATATGAACAGTATTTAACTTAAACTACAAGCCAAGTACAATTCAAATAATATTAGTCATTAACCTATTATACTAAATAATCGATTACAAACCAGTAAATAAACAGGAATTAGGTTTTATCTTTAATAACCAATGCTATATAAAGACAAATTAATATTTAAGAATTCAAAGTTTCATTTAGTTCATCATAGCACCTTCCTTTTTCAATAAAAAAACCTTCAGGTTATTACCTGACTACATTAGGTTTTAATTATTCAAATAGCAGAACAAAATCAAAAGAAAATAACTCATAAAGCAGTAAGTTTATCTCACAGAAAGTCTCCCCGAGAAAACACTTCTTGGTTAATATTCAAACTGTACAACACGTACATGTTTCAATACTTTCAGGTAACATTTACAAAGGAAAACTATATCACCAAAAGTCAACTAAATATTTTAAATGAAATGGCATGTGGAGGTGAAACTCGAAACTTAGAATCCAGTAAGAATTGGTGTATCATCAGAATTGAACACAGATGTTCTAGAAATCTCAGAGGGGGTGTCACAGCATACAAGGAATCTTAAGGGATGATTTGAACTTTTTATTGAAAGTGAATAAGGTTCAAAGCATTTATATACTAACATTATTGTTTTTTCATGTGGGTGTTTTACTGTATTTTAAATATGCTTTAGAAAATTAGGGACCTGAGAATGACATGTCACACAATTTTTTCTTTTTAAGCAATGGAAAAATGGGATCTTCATTAGTATTTTTCTCAGAGCATCTGATCTGAGGAAGATTACTGCCATTAAGGTGGAGATGCCTGAATATGCAAGCAGTTGACACAGAAGATGAATCAGAGTCTGCTCTTAAAGCTTTTTAAAATCTGCAAAGAAAGATTAGGGTGGAATGAAAGTACAGTGACATAAAAAACATGCCATAAGAATTTTAAAGGATTTATTGCCCAAGCAAAGACAAGGAAAACTTACTCAGAAAATGACATTTAGGAGAGTTGTTGAAGATAAGGTGGGATCTACCCACAAGGGAGAAGTGAAGAGCAGTAGAAGGTTCTGCTTAAACAAAAGCATGTGGATAAGAATGCCCTTAGGCACATAGAAGAAAGGACTCACATTGCCAGGTAATCTTGGAGGTTTAAAAGGCTACTAGAACATCATTAACAGGTTGATATTATGCAATTATTTACATGTCTAAAACCAAAATGCTTCCTTTTTGCACTGATCAGCTGAAAAGAATACTAACTAGCAAATGCACAGGAAACTGTTAAGTGGTCTGATGCTAATGAAATATATTTTCCAGAACATTTCAAAGAAATGAACATTCAATAATTAGAGCTGAAGCAAGCATAAACAAGGTCAGGAAGTGAACTTCAATAGTATAACCAGAGTTTAATATTCTTCTACAAAGTCAAGTGTGTTGCAGTGGAAAGGTAGGTATCAAAGCCAGGAATCAAATCTAAGTAGCTAAGGAAGAGTGGAGCAGTTTTAACACACTCAAACTTCAATTTCCTTTTATAACTCTTGCATACTAGTCAGCTGAGACAGAGCCCTTATAAACTATACAGAATCACAAACCACATGCTTGTTACTATATAAGAGGTCTTGTGGCTTTCTGGAATTCTGGGGTAAAAACTGTAGTTCTGGAAAATGTACATATAAATAGAAGTATAAAACATGTATTTTGGGGAAAAAATACACTTCACCTATTTCTTCTAGAACAAAATACAGTCAATGTAATAAAAATGTACTGGTGCAAATAATTTTTGTCAATAAAAACTGGTGTTCACATGTTCTCTCTGGGTCTGTGTGACAAATTGTACACCATCTACAAGGAGGTGTGGATCTGTGATTCCACAGATATTAAGAATCAGATGATGTTCCCACCAACTTTGGCAAGCTCTGTTTACTTTGAGTCAACTGCCATCCAAAAGTTAAAACTCTAAAATCCGAAGTGTTAACAAAGACCTAGAGAAGCACGGCTTTTAAGGTTTTTTCCAATTTTTTTAATTAAAAAAATTAATGGGCTAGAAAGCTTGAAGACAATAAAATAATTTCTTGAGTAGGACCTCCCTGCCCCATGAGAAGTGGGTTTTGGGACAAAAAAGGGAAAAACTCTTAAACTGTACAACTTTGAGCTGCAGATACAATACTCATTAAGGCTAAATAAAACATGCACACATACACACTCAGCCAAAAAAAAAGACAAATAAATGATGCAAGTTATCTAGCTGCCTTGGAACCTTAACAGCGGGGTGAGGCAAGCCCTAAGTATTTTCTAGATGTATTAAGTGGCACATGATCTATTTAGGAAGCGGTCACAACACAAAGTGGTCCTGAATTTGTCAAAGAATACATATGCTACAAAGCTTTCTAGACTAGCTTGGCAATAGTGTTCAAAGAGCCTTAAAGAGTTTTCAAACCTCAATGACAAAGGAATTATTTCAGATAAATAGCCCAATATATAGAATAAACTCTATGATAAAAAAATCAAAACAATGCCAATTCTTTTTATATTAAATGTGTTAAGAATAAACTCTCATCTAGATTTATCTCCTTCTCCCTCAATAATCTGCTTTTTAATGGAATTCACGTTGATTTATTTCAATAATTCCATTTCAAAGTACTTGAGATGCTTTACTTGAATTCTATTTGGACACAATAATGCATTTAGGTTAAACAAGTGTGGGTTTTTAGTCCCTAGGGAACTCGGTGGGGTCTCTAATTCAGTGAGGACATTAGCTTATTTGTTTGTAAATATTAAAGCAGTACCACACTAAGTTATCTTCAGATAGTGGATCATTAAGCCTCTCTTTAAAATTAGAGAGACATCTCCACAAGGGCCATTTCTCTTTTTTATTGAGCAATGTACGCTCTGAGCCATGTTAATTAGTAAACTATGAGATAAGATACAGAAAAATCAGCTATCTGTAGGACAAAATTAATGAAAATCAAATTAAAAAAAAAAAGTTGCTGGATTTAATAACACCAAATCTATAAAACAGCAAATGTAAGTCTTAGTAAAAAAAAAAAAAATGCATATGTAATTTATGCATAAATGTTAATGCATATAGAAAGCAATAGAAGCTTTAGCTTAAAGTCAAATATCTGAACAAATATGAAGAATGCTTAATGATTAAAAGAGGTAAAGTACGCAGTCTCAAAAATTTATGTATTGCATTCTCAACTTTTCTTGACTATTAGAAAGCTTGAAAGCCTACCATTGATGCTGTTAGAACACCATGCAAAAAGATGTCAATTATTTGTAAAAGGAATGCTAGTTAAGTACCCAATGCCCATAGAAGTTTACCTTTAATATAGCCTACATTTTCAAACTTTAGTACTAAAAGGCTGTTTTATCACTACTTTAGTTTATCACTGTTTTAGTTTCATCACTATCAATTAGAAACTATTTTGCATAAATTAATACAATGAGTAAGACAACAAATGAGGTACTACTTTACAAAATGTGATCCAATATAATTTAACAAAAGTATGAATCAAATAGTATTTTAAGTAATTGGAAGTAGACCTTAAATCCCTAACTCTTTCCACATAATTTTATTTATCTTTGTGCTTTTGCTCAGTTGTGTTCTTTTGAGTACAGCTGATTTACAATGCTGTCTTTCTGCTGTACAGCAAAGTGAATCAGTTATAAAATACATGCTGTTGCTGCTGCTAGGTCGCTTCAGTCAGGTCCAACTCTGTGCGACCCCATAGATGGCAGCCCACCAGGCTCCCCCATTCCTGGGGTTCTCCAGGCAAGAACACTGGAGTGGGTTGCCACTTCCTTCTCCAATGCATGAAAGTGAAAAGTGAAAGTGAAGTCGCTCAGTCGTGTCCGACTCTTAGCGACCCCATGAACTGTAGCCTGCCAGGCTCCTCCATCCATGGGATTTTCCAGGCAAGAGTACTGAAGTGGGGTGCCATTGCCTTCTCCATAATACATATATCTCTCTTTTTAGGATTCTTTTCCAATACAGGTCATTACAGAGTACTGAGTTCCCTGTGCTATTCATTAGGACATTATTAGTTACCTATGTTATATATAGTAGTATGTATATGTCAATCCCCATCTCCCAATCTATCCCTTCCTGTAGTTTTAAATTAACTGTGTATATCAATCAGTGACAACATTCCTGAATGAAAAGTCCCATTCCAGTAACTGGCACAGTAATGTTTAATTAATGAATTCATGATAGAAGAATTAAGCATTGGCCTTTACAAATAGAATATTACCAAAGTTATAGCATTTAAAAAAAGAGGACAGGAAAGCAGCAACTGAATACCAGTTGTTCCTTTTCCATACCCTCATATAACCTGTGTGCATCTTCATTACCTTTCCTCTTTCCCCCACAATACCATCAATCCTTTTTCCCACTTTAACTGGACCTGCCAGGCCCTGGGTCTGATGGTCACTTACTAATCTTGCCGGCCAGTCAGTGCTTGGCTGTAGTGCATTTCAATGGTCTGAGGTTTTCACCTATTACTATCTCCCATAACCAGCTTCAAATATATAACTGGATGAGTAAACCCTTCTCTATAAACTCTTATAAAAATCGCTCATTATGCCTTAAACACGCTGGGCTTCAAAGTGTTTTCCCTCATAGAGTGTGATGCACCACTGCCAAGGGAAGTTCCCCCTCCCACTGGGGTCATCCAGGGAGGCTATGAGAGTGCTCCTTCGACGTCTAAGATGAAGCTGACTCACGCCAGGAGATAACATGATTTCCCAGCAAGAGATCCTATAGCTTTGGCTGAACGAAAAACATAATTAGTGGATGATGAAGTAGCACTGTGGCTCTTAATTTTGATTCTGAATTAAAAGCTGGAGATATCCCAAGGTAAACCAAAGCCCTGGAAACTCCAGTGGCCTCAACATCACACACATATACAACTGCTGCTGAATCACTCTTTTTAGAAAGACAAAATTCCTCTAAATACTCTATGATTTACAAAAACATGAAAAGCAACAGCTAAAAAACAAAACAACAACTAATTCTATTCCGTGGGCTTAAACTGTTGAAGTCTACAAAATGTACCGTGCACAGAACTGGCACCAGACTGAACCTGAATTTCTACTATACTAGTATTAACAGAGAAAAGAACTCAAATATGAAGTTAAGGTGGGCTCCATCAAAGTAACTAAAAATGGAATGAAGAGAACTACATGAAAAGACAAACATGGTAAACCTTGCTGTATTTACTCCAAGATAAATAAAATCACCATTTTAAAATTAAAAGCAGATATACATAGTACCCATGATTTCAAGAAAAATTAAAAAAAACCATCCGCATGGAAGACGCACTAACTCCACTTTATTATAGAAACGTTTAAGAAATAATTACTTTTATACACATCAATTGACAAAGAATGAAGTAAAAAAAAAAAACTGTAGAGAATGAGTACTTTTCAGTCAACAAATCACCTTCAAAATTATATACTAAAGTTATCACTTAAAATTTCAAAAGTTTTCCCCCAAATTCTGAATGCAAATATTAACAGAAAATATTTTAACATGTTCCAGAGACAGCACTATGACAAAAATAGTTGCAGCATTCAACATAAAGTCATGTTCACAGTTTCTGATTTATGATTAACTCTATACGTGATCCCCCCCACCCCCCAAATCAATCTCCTGTTAATCTGTACTCTACTAGGCTCATGCAGATGGTGACTGCAGCCATGAAATTAAAAGACACTTACTCCTTGGAAGAAAAGTTATGAGCAACCTAGATACCACATTCAAAAGAAGAGACGTTACTTTGCCGACTAAGGTCCGTCTAGTCAAGGCTATGGTTTTTCCAGTAGTCATCTATGGATGTGAGAGTTGGACTGTTAAGAAGGCTGAGTGCTGAAGAACTGATGCTTTTGAACTGTGGTGTTGGAGAAGACTCTTGAGAGTCCCTTGGACTGCAAGGAGATCCAACCAGTCCATTCTGAAGGAGATCAACCCTGGGATTTCTTTGGAAGGAATGATGCTAAAGCTGAAACTCCAGTACTTTGGCCACCTCATGCGAAGAGTTGACTCACTGGAAAAGACTCTGATGCTGGGAGGGATTGGGGGCAGAAGGAGAAGGGGACAACAGAGGATGAGATGGCTGGATGGCATCACTGACTCGATGGATGTGAATCTGAGTGAACTCCGGGAGTTGGTGATGGACAGGGAGGCCTGGCGTGCTGCAATTCATGAGGTTGCATGCTGCAATTCATGGGGTTGCAAAGAGTCAGACACGACTGAGCAACTGAACTGAACTGAGGCTCATGCAAAGATGGGCTTGATAAAGGACAGAAATGGTATGGACCTAACAGAAGCAGAAGATATTAAGAAGAGGTGGCAAGAATACACAGAAGAACTGTACAAAAAAGATCTTCACAACCAAGATAATTATGATGGTGTGATCACTCACCTAGAGCCATACATCCTGGAATGTGAAGTCAAATGGGCCTTAGAAAACATCCTACAAACAAAGCTAGTGGAGATGATGGAATTCCAGTTGAGCTCTTTCAAATCCTGAATGATGATGCTGTGAAAGTGTTGCACTCAACATGTCAGCAAATTTGGAAAACCCAGCATTGGCCACAGGACTGGAAAAGGTCAGTTTTCATTCCGATCCCAAAGAAAGGCAATAAGAATGCTCAAACTACTTCACAATTGCACTCATTTCACACGCTAGTAAAGTAATGCTCAAAATTCTCCAAGCCAGGCTTCAGCAATACATGAATTGTAAACTTCCAGATGTTCCAGCTGATTTTAGAAAAGGCAGAAGAAATCAGAGATCAAATTGCCAACATCTGCTGGATCATTGAAAAAGCAATGAGTTCCAGAAAAACATCTTTTTCTGCTTCATTGACTATGCCAAAGCCTTTGACTGTGTGGATCACAATAAACTGTGGAAATTCTGGAAGACATGGGAATACTAGACCTCCTGACCTGCCTCTTCACAAACCTATATGCAGGTCAGGAAGCAACAGTTAGAACTAGACATGGAACAAGACTGGTTCCAAATAGGAAAAGGAGTACATCAAGGCTGTATATTGTTACCCTGCTTATTTAACTCATATGCAGAGTACATCATGAGAAACGCTGGACTGGAAGAAACACAAGCTGGAATCAAGATTGCTGGGAGAAATATCAATAACCTCAGATGTGCAGATGACACCACCCTTATGGCAGAAAGTGAAGAGGGACTAAAAAGTCTCTTGGCGAAAGTGAAAGAGGAGAGTGAAGAAGGTGGCTTCAAGCTCAACATTCAGAAAACGAAGATCATGGCATCCAGTCCCATCACTTCAAGGGAAATAGATGGGGGAAACAGTGTCAGACTTTATTTTTTTGGGCTCCAAAATCACTGCAGATGGTGACTGCAGCCATGAAATTAAAAGACGCTTAGTCCTTGGTAGAAAAGTTATGACCAACCTAGATAGCATATTCAAAAGCAGAGACATTACTTTGCCAACAAAGGTCCATCTAGTTAAGGTTATGGTTTTTCCAGTGTTCATGTTTGGATGTGAGACTGTGAAGAGAGCTGAGTGCCAAAGAATTGATGCTTTTGAACTGTGGTGCTGGAGAAGACTCTTGTGAGTCCCTTGGACTGCAAGGAGATCCAACCAGACCATCCAAAAGAGACCTGTCCTGGGTGTTCATTGGAAGGACTAATGCTGAGGCTGAAACTCCAGTACTTTGGCCACCTCACGCGAAGAGTTGACTCATTGGAAAAGACTGATGCTGGGAGGGATTGGGGGCAGGAGGAGAAGGGGAAGACAGAGGATGATGGCTGGATGGCATCACTGACTCGATGCACATGAGTTTGGGTGAACTCCAAGAGTTGGTGATGGACAGGGAGGCCTGGCGTGCTGTGATTTATGGGGTCGCAAAGAATCAGACACGACTGAGTGACTGAACTGAACTGAACTGAGGCTCATGTCTCAGACAGTAAAGCATTTGCCTACAATTCAGGAGACCTGCGTTCAATCCCTGGGTTGGGAAGATCTCCTGGAGAAGGAAATGGCAACCCACTCCACTGTTCTTGCCTGGAAAATCCCATGGATAGAGCAACCTGGTAGGCTACAGTCCATGGGGTCGCAAAGAGTCGGACACGACTGAGCGACTTCATTTTCACTAAGTTTTAAGCCAACATTTTCACTCTCCACTTTCACTTTCATCAAGAGACTTTTTAGTTCCTCCTCAATTTCTGTCATAAGGAAGGTGTCATCTGCATATCTGAGGTTACTGAGGGTGCTCCCAGCAACCCTGATTCTATCTTGTATTTCTTTCAGCCCAGCGTTTCTCATGATGTACTCTGCATACAAGCTAAATAAGCCGGTTGAAAATATATAGCCTTGACATCCTTCTTTTCATATTTGGAACCAGTCTGTTGTTCCATGTACAGTTTTAACTGTTGCTTCCTGACCCATATATAGGTTTCTCAAGAGGCAGGTAGGGTAGTCTAATATTTCCATCTCTTTCAGAATTTTCCACAGTTTATTGTAATCCACAAAGTCAAATGCTTTGCATAATCAATAAAGCAGAAATATATATATATATTTTTTGGAACTCTCTTGCTTTTTCCATGATCCAGTGAATGTTGGCCATTTGATCTCTGGTTCCTCTGCTTTTTCTAAAACGAGCTTGAACATTGGAAATTCATGATTTACGTATTGCTGAATCCTGGCTTGGAGAATTTTGAGCATTAATTTACTAGTGTGTGAGATGAGTGCAATTGTGTGGTAGTTTGAGCATTCTGGGGCACTGATTTTCTTTGGGACTGGAATGAAAACAAATTTTCTAGTCCTGTGGCCACTACTGATTTTCCAGATTTGCTGGCATATTGAGTGCAGCACTTTCACAACATCATCTTTCACAATTTGAAATAGCTCAACTGGAATTCCATCACCTCCACTAGCTTTGTTTGTAGTCATGCTTTCTAAGGCCCGCTTGACTTCACATTCCAGGATATCTGGCTCTAGGGGAGCTATCATACCATCCTGATTATCTGGATCATGAAGATCTTTTTTGTACAGTTCTGTGTATTCATGCCACCTCTTCTTAATATCTTCTGCTTCTTTAAGGTCCATAACATTTATGTCCTTTATTAAGCCCATCTTTACATGAAATAGTCCCTTGGTATCTCTAATTTTCTTGAAAAGATCTCTAGTCTTTCCCATTCTGTTGTTTTCCTGTACTTCTTTGCATTGATCGCTGAGGAAGACTTTCTTATCTCTCTTTGCTATTCTTTAGAATTATGCATTCAGATGCTTATATCTTTCCTTTCTTCCTTTGCTATCATGAAGATCTTTTTTGTACAGTTCTGTGTATTCATGCCACCTCTTCTTAATATCTTCTGCTTCTTTAAGGTCCATAACATTTATGTCCTTTATTAAGCCCATCTTTACATGAAATAGTCCCTTGGTATCTCTAATTTTCTTGAAAAGATCTCTAGTCTTTCCCATTCTGTTGTTTTCCTGTACTTCTTTGCATTGATCGCTGAGGAAGACTTTCTTATCTCTCTTTGCTATTCTTTAGAATTATGCATTCAGATGCTTATATCTTTCCTTTCTTCCTTTGCTTTTCTCTTCAGGGATATTTGTAAGGCCTCCTTGGGCAGCCATTTTGCTTTTTTACATTTATTTTCTATGGGGATTGTCTTGATCCTTGTCTCCTGTACAATGTCACATACCTCCGTCAATAGTTCATCAGGCACTCTATCATATATAGTCCCTTACATCTATTTCTAACTTCCACTGTATAATAATAAGGGGTTTGATTTAGGTTGTACCTGAAAGGTGTAGTGGTTTTCTATACTTTCTTCAATTTAAGTCTGAAATTAGCAATAAGGAGTTAATGATCCAATCCATAGTCAGCTCCTGGTCCTGTTTTTGCTGACTGTATAGAGCTTCTCCATCTTTGGCTGCAAAGAATAGAATCAATCTGATTTCAGTGTTGACCATCAGGTGATGTACATTTGTAGAGTTGCTGGAAGAAGTTGTTTGGTATGATCGGTGCATTCTCTTGGCAAAACTCTATTTACATTTTCCCTGCTTCATTCTTTTTTTTTTTAATTAATATTTATTTTTTTAGTTTGTTTTGCTTTACAATACTGTATTCGTTTTGCTATTAAGGGTCAAATTTTCCATTTACCCCAGGAGTTTCTTGAGTTCCTACTTTTGCATTCCAGTCACCTATAATTAAAATTTATATTTTTTGGATGTTAGTTCTAAAAATTCTTTTAGGTCTTCATAGAACCATTCAGCTTCAGCTTCTTTAGCATTACTGGTTGGGTCATAGTCTTGGATTGCTGTGATATTGAATGGTTTGCCTTGGAAATGAGCAGAAATCATTCTGTTGTTTTTGAGATTGCATCCAAGAACTGCATTTCACACTCTTTTGTTCACGGTGGTGGCTATTCCATTTCTTCTAAGGGATTCCTGTGCACAGTAGTAGATATAATGGTCATCTGAGTTAAAGGGTGTAATTCCCTTTAACCCATTCCAGTCCATTTTAGTTCACTGATTCCTAGAATGTCAGCGTTCACTCTTGTGGTCTCCTGTTTGACCACTTCCAATTTATATTGATTCACAGACCTGACATCCCAGGTTCTTATGCAATATCGCTCTTTACAACATTGGACCTTGCTCTCATCACCAGTCACATCCACAGCTGGGTATTGTTTTGCTCCATCAGATCATTCTTTCTGAACTGATCTCCAGTAGCATATTGGACACCTACAGGTCTGTATAGTACAACATAAAAAAAAAAAAAAAGAAAGAAAGAAAGAAAGAAATCTGGTTCTACAGGCTTTTTTACAAATGAAGGGATAACCAATTCAACCTCTTTTTAAAATGAATCTGTTCATTTATTTTCAAATTTTGAAAATTGTTTTAGTCACATTGTTCTTCTAGCAATTTGACTGCTTCACATAGCTTGAGAGTTTGTTGACAGAAATATCAGTCCTAAATACCTAAAATTCTTCATTATTTAATATGTTTAATATCAATGGCATCTTTTTCATTATCATTTTAGGGACTAAGTTTTCTCTTTTCATTTATTTAATTTACCTAAAGCTTTGATGGTGTGGATCACAATAAACTGTGGAAAATTCTGAAAGAGACGGGATTACCAGACTACCTTACCTGCCTCTAGAGAAACCTATATGCAGGTCAGGAAGCAACAGTTAGAACTGGACATGGAAAAACAGACTGGTTTTATATAGGAAAAGAGTACGTCAAGGCTATATATTGTCAACCAGCTTATTTAACTTCTATGCAGAGTACATCATGAGAAATGTTGGGCTGGAAGAAGCACAAGCTGGAATCAAGATTGCTAGCAGAATTATCAATAACATGAGATATGCAGATGACACCACCCTTATGGAGGAAAGTGAAGAGGAACTAAAAAGTCTCTTGATGAAAGTGAAAATAGAGAGTGAAAAAGTTGGCTTAGAGCTCAAAATTCTGAAAATTAAGATCATGGCATCTCGTCCCATCACTCCATGGGAAATAGATTGGGAAACAGGGGAAACAGTGTCAGACTTTAGTTTTGGGGGCTCCAAAATCACTGCAGATGGTGACTGCAACCATTAAATTAAAAGATGTTTACTCATTGGAAGGAAAGTTATGACCAACTTGGATAGCATATTTAAAAGTAGAGATATTACTTTGCCAACAAATGTCTGTCTAGTCAAAGCTATGGTTTTACCAGTGGTCATGTATGGATGTATAATTTGGACTGTGAATAAAGCTGAGCTCTGAAAAATAGATGCTTTTGAACTGTGGTGTTGAAGAAGACTCTTTAGAGTCCCTCGGACTGCAAGCAGGTCCAACCAGTCCATCCTAAAGGAGATCAGTCCTAAGTGTTCATTGGAAGGACTGATGAAGCTAAAACTCCAAGACTTTGGCTTCCTTATGTGAAGAGTTGATTAATTGGAAAAGACTCTGATGCTGGAAGGGATTGGGGGCAGGATAAAAAGGGGACGATAGAGGATGAGACGGCTGGAGGGCATCACTGACTAGATGGGGATGAGTCTGAGTGAACTCTGGGAGTTGATGATGGACAGAGAGGCTTGGCGCACTGTGATTCATGGGGTCGCCAGGATCCAGACACGACTGAGCCACTGAACTGAACTGAACTGAATGTTCTTTTGACTAATTCTGTTTCTCTTTCTTTCTTTCTTTCTTTCTTTCTTTCTTTCTTTCTTTCTTTCTTTCTTTCTTTCTTTCTTTCTTTCTTTCTTTCTTTCTTTCTTTCTTTCTTTCTTTCTTTCTTTCTTTCTTTCTTTCTTT
>SJXQ01000975.1:155349-218959 GCA_006408695.1 Aepyceros melampus
AACTGATGCTTTTGAACTGTGGTGTTGGAGAAGACTCTTGAGAGTCCCTTGGACTGCAAGGAGATCCAGCCAGTCCATTCTGAAGGAGATCAACCCTGGGATTTCTTTGGAAGGAATGATGCTAAAGCTGAAACTCCAGTACTTTGGCCACCTCATGCGAAGAGTTGACTCACTGGAAAAGACTCTGATGCTGGGAGGGATTGGGGGCAGAAGGAGAAGGGGACAACAGAGGATGAGATGGCTGGATGGCATCACTGACTCGATGGATGTGAATCTGAGTGAACTCCGGGAGTTGGTGATGGACAGGGAGGCCTGGCGTGCTGCAATTCATGAGGTTGCATGCTGCAATTCATGGGGTTGCAAAGAGTCAGACACGACTGAGCAACTGAACTGAACTGAGGCTCATGCAAAGATGGGCTTGATAAAGGACAGAAATGGTATGGACCTAACAGAAGCAGAAGATATTAAGAAGAGGTGGCAAGAATACACAGAAGAACTGTACAAAAAAGATCTTCACAACCAAGATAATTATGATGGTGTGATCACTCACCTAGAGCCATACATCCTGGAATGTGAAGTCAAATGGGCCTTAGAAAACATCCTACAAACAAAGCTAGTGGAGATGATGGAATTCCAGTTGAGCTCTTTCAAATCCTGAATGATGATGCTGTGAAAGTGTTGCACTCAACATGTCAGCAAATTTGGAAAACCCAGCATTGGCCACAGGACTGGAAAAGGTCAGTTTTCATTCCGATCCCAAAGAAAGGCAATAAGAATGCTCAAACTACTTCACAATTGCACTCATTTCACACGCTAGTAAAGTAATGCTCAAAATTCTCCAAGCCAGGCTTCAGCAATACATGAATTGTAAACTTCCAGATGTTCCAGCTGATTTTAGAAAAGGCAGAAGAAATCAGAGATCAAATTGCCAACATCTGCTGGATCATTGAAAAAGCAATAGAGTTCCAGAAAAACATCTTTTTCTGCTTCATTGACTATGCCAAAGCCTTTGACTGTGTGGATCACAATAAACTGTGGAAATTCTGGAAGACATGGGAATACTAGACCTCCTGACCTGCCTCTTCACAAACCTATATGCAGGTCAGGAAGCAACAGTTAGAACTAGACATGGAACAAGACTGGTTCCAAATAGGAAAAGGAGTACATCAAGGCTGTATATTGTTACCCTGCTTATTTAACTCATATGCAGAGTACATCATGAGAAACGCTGGACTGGAAGAAACACAAGCTGGAATCAAGATTGCTGGGAGAAATATCAATAACCTCAGATGTGCAGATGACACCACCCTTATGGCAGAAAGTGAAGAGGGACTAAAAAGTCTCTTGGCGAAAGTGAAAGAGGAGAGTGAAGAAGGTGGCTTCAAGCTCAACATTCAGAAAACGAAGATCATGGCATCCAGTCCCATCACTTCAAGGGAAATAGATGGGGGAAACAGTGTCAGACTTTATTTTTTTGGGCTCCAAAATCACTGCAGATGGTGACTGCAGCCATGAAATTAAAAGACGCTTAGTCCTTGGTAGAAAAGTTATGACCAACCTAGATAGCATATTCAAAAGCAGAGACATTACTTTGCCAACAAAGGTCCATCTAGTTAAGGTTATGGTTTTTCCAGTGTTCATGTTTGGATGTGAGACTGTGAAGAGAGCTGAGTGCCAAAGAATTGATGCTTTTGAACTGTGGTGCTGGAGAAGACTCTTGTGAGTCCCTTGGACTGCAAGGAGATCCAACCAGACCATCCAAAAGAGACCTGTCCTGGGTGTTCATTGGAAGGACTAATGCTGAGGCTGAAACTCCAGTACTTTGGCCACCTCACGCGAAGAGTTGACTCATTGGAAAAGACTGATGCTGGAGGGATTGGGGGCAGGAGGAGAAGGGGAAGACAGAGGATGATGGCTGGATGGCATCACTGACTCGATGCACATGAGTTTGGGTGAACTCCAAGAGTTGGTGATGGACAGGGAGGCCTGGCGTGCTGTGATTTATGGGGTCGCAAAGAATCAGACACGACTGAGTGACTGAACTGAACTGAACTGAGGCTCATGTCTCAGACAGTAAAGCATTTGCCTACAATTCAGGAGACCTGCGTTCAATCCCTGGGTTGGGAAGATCTCCTGGAGAAGGAAATGGCAACCCACTCCACTGTTCTTGCCTGGAAAATCCCATGGATAGAGCAACCTGGTAGGCTACAGTCCATGGGGTCGCAAAGAGTCGGACACGACTGAGCGACTTCATTTTCACTTTCAGGCTCATGCTGCCTATCTTTTCAGTAAGTTCTTTCAGTTTGAAAAATGTATCTGGTTCATTTAACTTTTGGACAGCCAAGTAAATAATTAACCAAGATATATTTCAATATCTATAAGTTTTCAACAATCAAAACTGTTAAGAAAAAAGACTGAAAAAAAATACAGCAAAAAAAGAAAAAAATTTTGACTCTCCTAGGCCTGTATACGGAAATGAACAATAAATTCCAAATCTGATTGACATGTAAGTCATAAGTGAGTAGTATTTCTCAAAGTTTTTCCCTACATGAATAGACTCAAGTGTATAGTGGTTGCCACAAGGGGTTACTTTGTTCTAAAAATTTTAGTACCCTGTATACACTCAGTTTAATCTGTGTCAATCATCTTCCAAGGTGATAAAAGTAATCATTTATAACCACTTTAAAATATAGATTTCAAACTTTAAAATCAGATTAAGAATCATACCAAAAATTACATGCAGCTTTAAATAACCTTACATAAATGTCTGGGATTTTTAAAAACCAAGCTGACTCTATTGTTCTAGTGGTTTTCAAACCTTTTACAGCAATGCAATGTTATTTTCAAAGGATCTATCAAAATCCTCATCTCAAAAAATAAAAGCATAGCTGCTGTATAAAACTCAAAATCTCCACTGTATCCATTCCCCAACAAAGCACGCAGAAACAAGGTTGGAATACCCCTGGCCTCAGTTCCTGTGCCAGGCAGATATCCATATCAATGGGAGCCACAGTTCCTACCCTCAAGAAATCCACATTATTTATTCAATGTTATTAGTGCTAGTGTTATCAGGAATCTGTGCAGTCAATAGACATTACACTTAGTTATGTTGGTTCCAAATCAGGAAAGGAGTACCTCAAGGCCATATATTGTCACCCTGCTTATTTAACTTATATGCAGATTACATTATGTGAAATGCTTGGCTGGATGAAGCACAAGCTGGAATCAAGATTGCTGGGAGAAATATCAGTAACTTCAGATAAGCAGATGACAACCCCCCTTATGGCAGAAAGCAAAGAAGAAACACAGCCTCTTGATGAGAATAAGAGAAGAGAGTGAAAAAGCTGGCTTAAAACTCAATATTCAGAAAACTAAGATCATGGTATCTGGTCCCATTACCTCATGGCAAATAGATTGGGAAACAAATGGAAACAGTGAGAGACTTTACTTTTTTGGGCTCCAAAATCACTGCAGATGGTGACTGCAGTCATGAAATTAAAAGATGCTTGCTCCCTGGAAGAAAAGCTATGACCAACCTAGATAGTATATTCAAAAGCAGAGACATTACTTTGCCTAAAAAGGCCTGTCTAATTAAAGCTATGGTTTTTCCAGTAGTCATGTATGGATTTGAGAGTTGAACTATAAACAAAGCTGAGTACCAAAGAATAGATGCTTTTGAATTGTGGTATTGGAGAAGACTCTTGAGAGTCCTTTGGACTGAAAGGAGATCCAACCAGTCAATCCTAAAGGAAATGAATCCTGAATATTCACTGGAAGGACTGATCCTTAAAGTGAAACTCCAATACTCTGGCCACCTGGTGCAAAGAAATGACTCATTGGAAAAGATCCTGTTGCTGGGAAAGACTGAAGGCAGGAAGAGAAGGGGATGACAGAGGATGAGATGGTTGGATGCATTGCCAACTCGATGGACATGAGTTTGAGCAAGCTTCAGGAGTTAGTGATGGACAGGAAAGCCTGCCATGCTGCAGTCAGTTGGGTTGCAAAGAGCAGGACACGACTGAGCAACTGAGCAAAAATTCTAGGGAGAAGCCAAGGAACTGAAGAAAAAAGTACTTTGTGCCAAGTTGATTTAATGGTGAGAAATACATCTGGCCACCTTCCTCACCCTAAGCAACCTTCCATTTGCTAAGGAAGAATTTCCCAGGGATATGGTAGCAGTACCTGTCAAAAGATATGCAGAACTCTACACAAATACATTTCCTTCTATTTACTTTGGAAATACAGATAACTATGTAGCATACAATTAAGATCACAATCACCTGTAACTTATTCCTTGAATTATAATTCAATACAATTTGAATACTCACAGACAAATTTTTTTGCTATCAATGCAATGTTTATAGAGAACATTTAAAAGTTACCTTTCTTCCAATTGCTCCATTCTGTTTTTTTGGAGGTGGAGGCTCAAAGATGCGTTGTTGCTGCTGAGGGGGGAGTGTGGAGTACAATGGAATGATTTTGATGTCACCAACTTCAGGGCCCAAATCATCAACCTCACGCTTTATTCTCTTACAGGCTTCATCAATTTCCTACAAAATAAAAGTTTAAGTGTGCAAACAGAATGAATACACACTGAAACATTTTAAGGATTTACCATAATCCTAGCTCCATGCAGCTTATTTTAGTCATCACAATTCAGCAAATTTCATTGGGATTTTAGAAATAATCAAAGAAACTTTGATTTCTCTAGTCACATAAACACACATCTGCCTTATTGACATTCCACACTCTTTTTTCTTAAGAGTCAATGTCCTAATTAATTCTCAACAAATTGTACTAAAATTGAAATTTCTCACCCAGGAATATTTAACTGCACTCATAACCTTTTCAATTTTCACAATCTACAAGAAATTGATGTGCAAGATATTTTAAATAAGCCAATTAGGCTTTAATGTCACGTATCACTAATGCAATATATGGAAGATTTGCTTCATTGTGCCTAATGAGAACACACACCTCTACAGTATCAACATAGATATTTAAGAACCAGGTTAACCCAAATATCCTAAAGCCTCTTCAAAAATTTCCCTAACACACAAAACAATTCCAACGCATTTGCATTTAATTCCAGGTTTCAAGAGAGGACACTGGGAGGGTGTGAGAGACAGAGAGGTAGGTGGAGGCTCTAGGGGATGGGAAAGGGACTTTAACATGGGAAGGAACTGTATTTAAAATTTTACAGAAGCTTTAATTCAGTTAAACTCAGAAGTACACTAAATGATTTGGCAGTATGGCCAATATTAATCAGAAGTTACCCTTATTGACAAATTATCTTTTATTCAAAAGACAGAACAACTTTTCAAATTTTACCACGTAAAATTATTTATATTATAATCAAGCTAGAATAATTTTCCTTAAAATGATTTCTTCACTAAAGTGCAACTTTGTTTCCATGTTAAAAGAATATACGTAAGAAGAAAATTTTAAACCAATTTAAAACATTTCAGGTTTCTGGAGTATTGATAAGGTCTTAAAAACTGTGACACAAAAAATTACTAAAGATCTTATATATCGATTTCCTTTGAGGTATACAGTTTCCAAAAGAAATGAAAGTTTGCTATTCATTGAAAAAAAAAAAAAGAAACAAATATTTTTACCAAAAAATTGCTTTCAAATGCTGTATCTAGATTAGAATGCCCCCTGCTGGTATACAAAACAAAATTAGATCTTAAAAAACCACAAACACAATATAAACCCCAAACTATATATATATAATATATATAGTTCTAAAAACATATATATATATATCTCCTATAGGAAAACTGATGCCAAATTCAGAATATTTTTCAATTCTGTTAATTCAGAAGTCACCAAATGCCAGATTTTATCTCGAAAACTAAGAGCCCCAAATTGTGCATTTGCAGACTCTAGAAATTTTAACAAGATTATTCCAAATTTATTTGAAACTATCTGCTAAGCATGTATGGAGCTGAAACAAATCACTGCTGCATGTGATATAATGACAATTCTAAAAAGTGAGAAAAAAAAAATCCCACACTGTTTATGTTTTTATGTAGACAAAGTTCTAAACACTATTTTTTTAAACTCGGCAACAAAATTTTCCCTAAATTTAACTGAACTTTCAGAGTCAACATTGACAGTTCGAAAGACCAGAAAGCTCACTGACATTCATCAGCACAATGCAATCTTCCACTTAGTCATGAACTGAGACAAAAGTTCAAGAGTTTCTGAATCGAGCAAAAGACTTTCAGCTCCAAAAGCATCAAAAAATGTTAGCAAACTAATTTAGACCCTACTAAAGAATCTAAACTCCTGCATGTTGAAAAGACTAATTTTACTCAGTGAAATTAAAGATGAAATAATGTATTGCTTGAAGAATGAAGAGTTCAGTATCTTGAAGTATTTACTTAAAACAATTCATATTTCAATTACAATCACTGATACCGAACTTGGTAGCACAGCTCCTCTAGGGAGTTCTACTAGGAACCCCTGGTTTAATCGATTAACAACAACAACAACAACAAATCAACATTCACATTTTCCAAACCTTCACTAATTAAAACTGGTCTTTCCCCTCTCAAATTAACTAAAGGGACTATAGAAACACTATTATTTACATGGTCAAAATGGTAATATGGTTGTCATTTTTAGGTTTTGAGATAGCTAAATTTTATGGGTACTATTCAAATTTATAGAGATGGGGTACAGAACTCCCAGAACCTATCACTTAACTGACCAAATAAAAATAACAGGCTCACAGACATGAGGAAAATAGTAGTACTGCTACCTCTTCCTCAAAGGTCTTCAAATTCCTCAAGACTAGCTAGTCAGATAAAAGAAACTTAAAAATGCAACAGGATACATGAGATAATTGGAGTTTATTCCTTTCCTTTCCCCAGCTGGGGGAGAGCTGCCAAAGTATCAGCCACAGAAATTCAACTCACAGAAAAGCATTTCAGGTCCTCACCAGAAGGCCATCTGGTATTTCTTATAGAATCTAATGTGCTTGACTATCTGAACATTAATGATTATTTTGAATAGCTGTTTAAAAAAAACATGCTACTTACTCTTAGAGAAAATGAGAAACTAGGGACCAGACACCAAAGAACAAAATGAACACAAATGCCTCAACACTGCAAAATATAAAAAAAAATCTTTCCATTCAAAATACATACACAGACTAATAGTTCGAGAGGTTTATCTGTAAAAGCGAATTTGCAACACACCATATTTCCCCAAAAAACAAGTACGATTCTTTACTGGGAATGTTTGCAAACTGGGGGAGTATATCTACATCTAATGGGTAAAGGCCAGAGACACGATAAGCACCCTACTATGCATGGGGTTCCCACAGCAAAGAATTAATCAGCCTACAACATAAATATGGACTTCCTTGGTGGCTCAGACAATTAAGCATCTGTCTACAATGTGGGAGACCTGGGTTCGATCCCTGGGTTGGGGAGATTGCCTGGTGAAGGAAATGGCAATCTACTCCAGTACTGTTGCCTGGAAAATCCCATGGATAGAGGAGCCTGGTAGGCTACAGTCCATGGGGTTGCAAAGAGTTGGACGCGACTGAGCGACTTCACTTCACAACATAAATAGTGCTGGAAAAAATAGAAATAGTACTGAAAAAAAGTTCAAGGATAAAAAAAATTACTAAACAGTTATAGTTCTTAATGTAACAATATTTAATTATTATATATCAAGCGTCCCTGTAGAATCTGAACACCAGTTAGAGTTCACACTGTCCTGGAGGTTAGGCGGTCACATAGCAGACGAGTGATTTTGATTATGTGAAAGAACTAGGGCAATTTCCCACTATACTGTTTAGGGTGGTGTCACAAATGTACTATGGGCATTAAAATAGCTAAAACATTCACCTGGAACAGTGACTTCTAACCTAAGAGAACAGAAAAATGGCCTTTAGAGCTTGTTAAGGATGCAAAGGAGAAGGCAATGGCACCCCACTCCAGTACTCTCGCCTGGAAAATCCCATGGATGGAGGAGCCTGGTAGCTGCAGTCCATGGGGTCGATAAGAGTTGGACACGACTGAGCGGCTTCACTTTCACTTTCATGCACTGGAAAAGGAAATGGTAACCCACTCCAGTGTTCTTGCCTGGAGAATCCCAGGGACAAGGGAGCCTGGTGGGGTGCCGTCTATGGGGTCGCACAGAGTTGGACACAACTGAAGTGACTGAGCAGCAGCAGCAAGGATGCAGATTCTTACAGTATTTAATCTGTAAATTTAATCTGTTTCAGCAAGCCTGAAACAGGGCCAAGCACTTGCTTTAACAAATTCCCATACCCAAGGCAGGCAATCCACTGACCATACTTGAGGAAAAAATGTTCTAGAGCAAGGATCAGATTTCTTACTATAAAGGGCCAAAATTTTTTAGGCTTTGCATACATATACCACCTCTGAAGCATATTCTTTGTTTTCATGTGAACCCTTAAAATATGTATAAACAGTTAACTAGCAGACCACAAAAAAAATAAAAACAAGAGGGTCAAGCACATGTAACTAAATTAATTAAAATTCTATCAAATTAAATTTTAGTTCCTCCTCTCACTAGCTGCAATGGAAATACTCAAGTCCATTATATTGTTGCAGCTACAGAAACTAATAGTGTGGCATCTGGTTTCATCACTTCATGGCAAATAGATGGGGAAACAATGAAAACAGTGAGAGACTTTATTCGGGAGGACTCCAAAATCACTGCAGATGGTGACCGCAGCCATGAAATTAAAAAATGCTTGCTCCTTGGAAGAAAAGCTATGACAAACCTAGACAGCATCCTAAAAAGCAGAGACATTACTTTGCTGACAAAGGTCCATCTCGTCAAAGCTATGGTTTTTCCAGTAGTTATGTATGGATGTGAGAGCTGGAGTATAAAGAAAGCTGAGTGCCAAAGAATTGATGCTTTTGAACTATGGTATTGGAGAAAACTCTTGAGAGTCCCTTGGACTGCAAGGAGATCCAACCAGTCAATCCTAAAGGAAATCAATCCTGAATTTTCATTGGAAGGGCTGATGCTGAGCTCCAACTTTGGCCTCCTGATGTGAAGAGGAGCTAACTCATTGGAAAAGACCCTAATGCTTGCAAAAGACTGAGAGCAGAAGAGGGCAGCAGAAGATGAGATGGTTGGGTGGCACCACTGACTCAATGGACATGAGTGTGAGCAAACTCAGGGAGATAGTGAAGGACAGGGAAGACAGGTGTGCTGCATTCCAATGGGTTGCAAAGAATCAGACATGACTGAGCAACTGAAGAACAACAACTATATTGAACAGTATAGATATAAAAACATTTCCAGATGTAAAGAAAGTTCTAATGGAGTAGCACTGTTCTAGAAACTTACTCAGAACAGACTCTCAGATCAGACCCTATACCTGACCTACAGAATAAAAATCTGCAAAATTTCCAAATGACACTGGCATGTATATTAGTTTGAGAAGGACACTGTAGAAAATACACAAAGCCTATTACAACAAATGACAAACTTTCAGAAAACCTCTAAAGGCATTTCTTTTATCCAGATAATTCACTGAGCTTATTTAAGCCATCAAGAATTTCATAGCACACCTGTAAACATCTTGATGGAAATGAGTTTAGAAAATGCTGCATGTGAGAATAAAATTCCTTATCTTAAAAAAGATGTAAAGTCTAAAGAATTTCAGTGATTCCTTCCAATTCTCAATAAACACATGCAGGAAGACAAAAACAAAACATAAACACTTGTTTTGATGGTAGATGGGCACCTGAGTTACCCAAATTCCCTTACAAACTAAATTACTGCCTAGAGTAACCAGATTTCATTCACGGCTCTGCAGAATGGCAAGTCAGCACAAAACCACTTGCCACTCAGGTCTCTCCAAAGTTGAGATTAAAACTGCTAAATCTTGAAATTCTAAAAGCATTTAATATTCTCAGGATATCAACTAGAACACAAAGGCTAACAGCATAAAAGAGTATATTCCTAGAGTACATAGATAAAGGGAGTTATATATTTCATATATAAATACAATCATGCTGAAGAAAAACTTTATAGACATTGGGATAGAAATACATGGTTAACACATGTTGGGTTCTTAAGTTTAAAATTGTTGCCTAATAGAAATAATATAAATAAGGAAGCAAATAATGACAATACCTCTTGACCAGTTAAGAAAAGTAGCAGATCTCCTTCCTCCTCTTCACACATATGAATTTGGATCACGGTTCGAATTGCCGCTTCAAGATAATCTCTCTCTGGTTCGGGAGTATAAAAGATCTCAACAGGATGTGTACGCCCAGGAATAGTTAAGAGAGGACAGTTATCAAAGTAAATCTGGAATTTTCCTGCATCCAGAGTAGCACTCATAACTATAACCTGAAAAGAAAACAGTAAATTATTTGAAGCTGTCTTGAAAGGTTGTAAAGAGATGAGTAATGTTACTGCTCCATATATATCAACTACGGTGTCTCTAGTGGCTCGGAGAGTAAAGAATCAGCCTGCAGTGCAGGAGACTGTGGTTCTATCCCTGGGTCAGTAAGACTCCCTGGAGAGAAGGACTACCCACTCTAGTATTGTTTCCTGGAGAATTCCAAGGACAAAGGAGCAAGGCGGGCTAGTCTATGGAGTCACAAAGAGTCAAGACATGACTAAAGCAACTAATACTTTCACTCTTCATATATCAATTATGCCTTAAAAATTTTGATAAATCAAATATAGAAAAGCTGAGCTACAGTAAACTTACATTTTTAAAAAGCAGGAATAAACCTGATAACCAATAAATAAACTACCATATATTTTCATGAAGCAACATCTTAAAAACCAAAGTTTATAAAATTACAGGAAAGGAATTGATAAAAGACATCAATAAGTAATATGATTGTTACTATGCTATTAAAACAAAAACATGACAACCTCGCACACGGGAAAAAAGAAAGAAAGCAAAAAATAAAATAGATCAGTGGTACAAATATTTCTCCTTTCTTCCAAATCATCTTTACTAAGCCTAAGTTCTTCAGAAATTTTTCTAAAACAGAGGTTTTCTATACTACTGAAAAAGCCACAGTGACAAAAGGTTGTTCAGGTGCCGCTGCATGACTGTATGGTCACCCTCTCTTTATTTAAATTACACATGACAAAACCCATTAAATAGAAAGCTCTCCCATTCAACATTCCACTATAGAGTTCTTAATTTCTACTTTTGAGTTCTTCCCTCAAAATTTCAATAGCTCATAACGTTTAATCAGTAATAGTACTCATAGTTATTCAAATGTATTCTTTAAAGTATACATTTAATTTTTATTGTAAAATCAAACTCATCAATTTAAGACCCAGAATCCTTCTCCCCAGTGTACAAACCTCTGTAACACATACAATAACACTCAATACTAAGTTCCAATGAACTTCACACATACAATGCAAAAAGGGAACTTCATAAAATTTGGGAGACAAAAATGTCCACATAGTCCTTCAGTTTTAAGCCCTTATCAATACAGTAACACTGGCCAGGGTTTAAATGGTATAATAGACGGCAGGCGGGGGTGGGAGGGGAAGAACCAAGACCCTAGGTTAAAAGAAGGCATTTCTGAGGAGGAATATGTTCTGGATACAGTTATTCCACTCTCCAGCATTATGAGTTAGAATGAGTGTTTGTGTTAGGACAAGAACAGGGATTTAATCCTTAATGAAGGTGTCCCCTGTACTTAATAAAAAGGCAGGGTGAGCACAAGGTTTAAAAACACCATGACATAAAATCATTTAAAATGAAACAAAAAACTGGGTGGACTATATAATGAAATGATTAAAAACATATTACTAAGAAGTAGAAGTATATTTAAAATCTAAAACAATAGACACAGCAAGAAAAATTAGAAAGTATAAACCACTGCTGGTACTCTCCTTATTTGCTTTTATAGGTGATTATTTTTGTAGTTGTAGTGATCAGCATGTACTCCCTTTTAAATATACATATAGAGATATATATATGATTTTTAAAGAACCAAACAAATAAACTAACTCACCTTTAAATCTGATCTCTGTCTCACAACCTCCTTCAGAACACCCATGAGAATATCTGTAGCCAATGTCCTTTCATGAGCCTCATCAAGAATATTACACCATAACGCTCCAAGAGAGGGTCATTCATTGCTTCACGAAGTAGCATCCCATCAGTCATATACCTATATTGACAAATAACATGTTGGTTATTAGTGCATTTAAAGTACAAGACATAAATATGAAATGCAAAGACATCAGATAAATAGAAATTAACCCTTGTTCAAATGTGTTATTATTTCATAATCAATTACAAAACTAAGCTTCCATAAAAACTTTTTATTGAATGTATCAAACAAGTTATATATTATCAAATTCTATCAAATGAGACTGTAATACCAAAATGCACTGAGAAACAATGTTAATCTGATGACGACAGAATTAAACACATTTCACACAAATGCCAAAGTGAAAATGGTCACTTAAATAAATTTCTTAAAAACGAAATAAAATTTAAAATATTCAACTTGCAAAACAAAAACCAAGAAACCATTTTAAATTGCTTTATCACATTACAGCACTAAACTGTTGTTATTTCTTTAAAACTGCACTAACTTTCCACTTAAGCTAACAGGTTCAAAAGGGCTTTAGACAGCATGAGTCTACCATCTTTTTTTCCTCAGTCCCATCTAATTCAATAAAATGATGGTAAAGAATCAGAAAAAGGAATACATTCATGGAATGAGGAGCAACATTATGCTGTGGAAATGCTGATAAATTATGGAAAAGACAAGGCATATAGCATTATCTGTATCAATGAACCAAAGAGGAAAACTAGGTTTAGGGATGGTTTGAGAAAAGACAGCTAATACAGAATCCAGGCACTCAGATGAAGGGTGGTGTGAAGAATGATTTGTATGGGTCAGTGAATCTCCTGTCTGTTCCCTTCTGGCTGCTACAAAACATCCTGCCTTTGGCACTTGGACAAAATGAAGTCTGCCTGCAAATGCTGAAGCCACAGGCCATTCAGTTAAATACAAACCCATGGTTTTATTTACGTAATTAAAACAAGTATAAAAATCTGAAGTCATCATTTATGACTTCACTATTCTGGCTCTATTTTTTCAAAAATTAATCTATCTTTCAAGGACCAACTTTGTATTTTCAGCCAAAACCATCTGTTGAAGCACTAAGTTCAACAAAATGACAGTGTACAACCCAAGTGAAGCCTTCTCTTTATTCTGCCTAAACTTAGTTGTAGATTAAGACTTTTGGCAAAGAAACACATCTTTACTTGATATATTTTATGCTTCTTTTTTCTTTGGTCCTATTTTAAAAAGGAAACGACCACATTCTTGACACTGGCATAGCACTACCTGCAAGATATTTTATATTAAGACCATGAAAGCAAAAACAGAGCCAATTAAACTATGACTCAATTCCTTAACCACAGTGCATGAATCAGCTACTCTAGTCTCCAGATGTTTTGAAATATCTTGATCGATAAGGACGCTTGGTAATTTCTCCTGCCTGCAGGTGTTATTACTGACACAAGCTAGGCAGTCCTTTTGCACATTATCTCAGTAGCAAAACATTAGTATGGTTTCATATACTTGTGGATAATTTCCTTAGTTTCAACAATACTCTGTCTTTTGCTTTGCAAGGCAAAAAACATGGATTGGTCACTCTTTGAGCAGTATCTGCTTAAACACCTTCAAATTAATACCCTGTTGCTCAGTTTCCAAGCCTACTCAATTCAACATGGAATTTTAGTGTAGTATTTTTGAAAATACTGTAATTAACAAATGAACTCAACATATGTAGTTCCAGAAATATGTATTACTTATGAGAACTGACGATATGTACAGCTAGATCAAGTTCAATCATTGACCACCACCTAACTTCCACCTGTAAGACCCTCAACAGACTGTAAAATGCATTCTAATGTCACATATTAAATTGTGGTTAAGAAGTCACTAAGTAGCGAACTTTCACTTGAAAACCCCTTTAAAAAACAATACCCCTTTATTTTGACCTTTCCTCAACAAGCTTCAGACCACCACAATATGATGATGGCATCCAAAAGTAGAGCTGACCCAAATACTCATTCTTTCATGTTCTTCAAACTGCAGCTTATAGTTATAATTAATGAGCTATTATTACTCTTTATTAACAATTATGCATTATCACCTGTACCAAGTTAAATGGTCAACTAAACCCAAATCTTCGGACTTCCAGATTTTAGAATCAGAATTCACATAGTTAAATTTACTGCTTTTCAGGGAGTAATAGCAATTAACTTTTCCAGGGCTTTAAAATCAATGGAATAGCCTGCTAAGACTAGGTATCAGTATACCGATTCCCAATCCCAGGCCCCTCAGACACTGACATACTCTCCTCAAAGTCCCATGACTTCCCTGGTGGTCCAAAGACTGAGAATTCGCCTGCCAATGCACGAAACACAAGTTTGATTTCTGGTCCAGGAAGATTCCAATATGCCCAGGGGCAAATAAACCCAAGCACAACTAGTGAGCCTGTGCTCCAGAGCCCCAAACCTGCAACTACTGAAGCCTGAACACCCTAGAGCCCTTGCTCCACAATGAGAATCAACTGCAATGAGAAGCCAGAGGACCACAACAAAGGTAGCCCTCACTCACAACTACAGAGAAAGCTCTCGTGCACAAGGAAGAAAAATTGTAAACAAGCCCAGAAAAAGAGAGTAGAGAGCTATCACCTGATGATTTGATAGATATATGAAACCCTTTCCCAAAATACCAAAGTAACCTGATAGAATAAAAAAAAAGGCAGAACCAGGTTCTGATAGCCCTATTGCTTGCTTGCTAAGTCACTTCAGTCGTGTCCGACTCTGTGTGACCCCATAGACGGCAGCCCATCAGGCTCCCTGTCCCTGGGATTCTCCAGACAAGAACACTGGAGTGGGTTGCCATTTCCTTCTCTGATGCATGAGAATGAAAAGTGAAAGTGAAGTCAGTCGTGTCCGACTCTTAGTGACCCCATGGACTGCAGCCTACCAGGCTCCTCTACCCATGGGATTTTCCAGGCAAGAGCACTGGAGTGGGCTGCCATTGCCTTCTCCGGATAGCCCTATAAAGACCCTAACTATTTTCTTTTACCTAGATCAAGTTTTACTACCTTTCATAGCAGCAATTATATATTTACCCGACTAAGGGGTGAGCCATAAAAACAGGGTGTCACAATAATAAGCTGTAATTACATAATTTTGAAGTTTTAGTAATGGACTAGTAACCAGAATTTCCCAGGACAGCCAAACTCTACATTTTACTGGGTATCCTATTATCCACAATGTTTCTCTAACTGTCTTGGGAAAAATACTACCTTAAAAAGACATCAGTATCATCTAGGAACTTGTTAGAAATACAGAACTGGCTTCACTTGGGATCTACTGATCAAAAAATTTGCATAGATAGCAACCTGTGCTTGCTTTCACATTTCCACATTTTGATGCTTGCTAAGCTGCAGGAAAGCATTAGTCATTCAGTCGTGTGACCCCATGAACTACAGCACACCAGGCTCTCCCATCCATGGATTTCTCTAGGCAAGAAGCCATTCCCTTTTCCAGGGGACCTTCCTGACCCAGGTATCCAACCCAAGTTTCCTGCATTGCAGGCAGATTCTTTACCATCTGACTTATCACTTGCTGTCATTTTATATTTACTTTCGACTACAGAAATGAAGTTAGACAAAAAGCAAATTCAAGCAATTTTTTATTCAAGTACAAAATGGGTTGTAAAACTGCAAAGACAACTTGCGACATCAACAAGTGGTTGAGTCCTGAGTGTTTCACTCAGGAACCACTGAAGAACATATAGTGCAGTAGTGGTTCAAGTAGTTTTGCAAAGGAGACGAAGCCTTGAAGATGAGGAGCAGTGGCCGGCCATCGGTAGTTGACGACGACTAAATGAGAGTAATCACTGAAGCTGATCCTCTCATAACTACATGAGAAGCTGTTGAAGAACTCAACTACGACCATTCTATGGTCATTCAGCATTTGAAGCAAACTGGAAAGGTTTGCTGAAAAAGCTCAGTAAATGGGTACCTCATGAGCTGACCACAAATCAAAAAAATTGTTCTGAAGTGTCGTCTTTTATTCTATGCAACAACAGCGAACCATTTCTCAATCGTATTGTGACATGCGACAAAAAGTGGATTTTATACTACAACCCCAATGACTAGCTCAGTGGTTAGACTAAGAAGCAGCTCCAAAGCACTGAAATTTCCCAAGGCCAAATTTGTACCAAAAAGAGTCATGGCCACTGTTTGGTCTCTGCCCATCTGATCCACTACAGCCTTCATGGAATCCTGATGATATCATTACATCTGAGAAGTATGCTTGGCAACTCAATGAGATGCACTGAAAACTGCAATGCCTGCAACTATTAGTCAATAGAAAAGGCTCAATTCTTTGCCACAACAACGCTCAACTGCACGTTGCACAACCAACACTTCAAAAGTTGAACAAATTGATCTACCAAGTCTTGCCTCATCTGCCATATTCACCTCACCTCTCACCAACCAACCAGTCCTTCTTCAAGCATCTCGACAACTCTTTGCAGGGAAAATGCTCCCACAACCAGCAGGGAGGCAAAAAGTGCTTTCTAAGAGTTAAGTATGGATTTTTTTTTAATATACTATAGGAATAAACAAACTTACTTCTCGTAGGCAAAAATTTATTACTAAAGATGTGTTTGAGCCTAATTGCAATGACAAACTTCATTGTCTGAAACTACAATGGTATTTTTAATATTATTATTTTTTCCACTCATGATCTTTTAAATTGAGGTATAGCTGATTTAGGGCTACCCTCAGAGCTCATCATTTCATGGCAAATAGATGAGGAAACAACGGAAACAGGGTCAGACTTTATTTTTTTGGGCTCCAAAATCATTGCAGATGGTGACTGCAGCCATGAAATTAAAAGACACTCCTCAGAAGGAAAGTTATGATCAACCTAGACAGCATATTAAAAAGCAGAGACATTACTTTGCCAACAAAGGTCCATCTAGTTAAGGCTATGGTTTTTCCGGTAGTCATGTATGGATGTGACAGTTGGAATATAAAGAAAGCTGAGCACAGAAGAATGGATGCTTTTCAACTGTGGTGTTGGAGAAGACTCTTGAGAGTCCCTTGGACCGCAAGGACATCCAACTAGTCCATCCTAAAGGAGATCAGTCCTGGGTATTCATTGAAGGACTGATGTTGAAGCTGAAAATTTCAATATTTTGGCCACCTGATGCGAAGAGCTAGCTGACTCATTTGAAAAAACCCTGACGCTGGGAAAGATCGAAGGCAGGAGGACTAGGGGACGACAGAGGATGAGATGGTTAGATGGCATCACTGACTCAATGGACATGAGTATGGATAAACTCTGGGAGTTGGTGATGGACAGGGAGGCCTGGTGTGCTGCAGTTCATAGGGTCTCAAAGAGTCAGACATGACTGAGTGACTGAACTGAACTAAAGTAGCTGAGATGGTAAAAGTATCCGCCTGCACTGCAGGAAACCCAGGTTCAATCCCTGGATCAGGAAGATCTGCTGAAGAAGGAAATACTTTCCCACTCCAGTATTCTTGCCTGGAGAATTTCATAGACACAGGAGCTTTGCGGGCTACAGTCCATGGGATCGCAGAGTCAGACACAACTGAGCGACTGACAGACACATAGCTGATTTACAATGTTATGTTTATTTCTGCTGCATAGTAAAGTGATTCACTTATATATACTTTTAAAGTATATATTCTCCATTATGGTTTACCACAGGATATTGAATACAGTTCTCTGTGCTATACAGTAGGGCCTTGTTTAAGATATGCATTTTAAAACAGCACCATAAAAATGACTGTCAACCAGGTAGCAATAAGTCTGGAAAGCTGAGAAAAGCATCTTAGATTCCAAAAAGAAATACAAATGGCTCATAAGTACATGTAAAGATGCTCAATTTCATATAAAAGAAATGCAAATTAAAATCATAAGATTTCACTTTTTAACTTACAATATAAACAAAGATAAAAATGTTCCACAACAAAGTGTTGGCAAGGCCATAGAAACAGACTCATCCCTTAGTCAGAGTAGCTAAAATATGGCAACAGCTAATAAAATTCAAACATACCCTCTGACCCAACCAGTTTCATTTTTAAGAAACTCATTTCACAGATATACTCACCTGAACATGTGTGAAAAAAATGTGTATACAAGTTTATAAGAGAATACTAGGACACTAACTGATTTTAATAAAAGAAACTGTAAATTCTGAGTGTCCATCTAAGGAATTAAACTATGCAGTCATTAAAATGAATGAAGAAACTTTACATTGTTCTAGAACAATCTCCAGGGAAAATATAAGTGTAATTAGCAGCCATATGTCTTGAACCAGCCCTACTATTAAAGCTGAAGTTTAATATGTTCTGAAAATCCTAGTTATGTGCTGCTATTCCAATCCTGTTAGGGTTTTGGTTACCTTTCAAAGTATAGGCTTTATTCTGGCATGACTAAACACGCAAATAAATCAATACTGTTTCTAGAGGATCCAAAATTCGTTCAGCATGACCAAAAGAAATTCCTGGTATCTATTTCACAGATCTGGTAAAACCTGAGTAATTAGATTTACTACCTTACAAATACTTACACATAAGTAATTCTATGGAGTTGAAGAATGAGGATAGAGAGAAATAACAGCATATAGAGTGATTAAGGACATATCCTTCTTGCAAGACAAACCTTGGGTCAAGTCCCTGCTTTCTTACTGGTATTCTACCTTAAATAAGTTCAACTTCCTCTAACACTCCATTTGAAAAATGAAAATACGGTGGCTATCATTCAAATTAAATAAAACAATATACATAAACCACCTAAATGCACCAACTGCCTGGCACTTGGTAAGTATTCAATGTAGTAGAACTGTACACTACACTCTTAACTAACCTTCACCTATTGAATGAATCCTTGAGAAAATCAATCTTACTCTACAAACATATTAGAATATAACCACACTTCTGTCCCTACCAACTGGGCCAACATAATCTTATTTACACAGTGATAACCTTTTAAGATAGAAAAGACAGTTGTATGTACATATCCTAAGTTATATGCTTCAGAAAAGCTTGAAAAAGATAAATCACATACCAAAAAAACATCAAATGTGAGATAACTATAGAGGAGTAAAAGAGGAATTCCAGAAGACTGAACTCTTAAAATTCCAGAAAAGCAACACCTGTGTATTTTCCAAGTGTCTCCTTTAATCTCACTTTAACAACTAGACATGTTACTAAGTAATGGAACTACAAAGGGCCCATATTCAAGGAAATGGTGTTGGTTCTGCACTAACAGATTGATAAATGAATGTGTTAAGTTTTAGGTTAAAATAAAATGTTTAAAGTTCACATAAAATTTCTATTTACCATTAAGTTTCTGACTAATCCATTACAATCCAGTCAAGTGACATCTCTATTAAAGAAAAGCTACCTACAATAAAACGCCTACACAAACAGGTTTGTGTGTGGTAATTTCTTCAAACTTATAATGGAGCAAGACTTCTCAAAGAGACCATGACCAAAAGTAGTCCTTAATGCAATTTTCTGCATGTAACTTACTTTTTGTTTACAGCCCCACCAGCAGAATACTTCTCCGAATGACAGCAGTAAGGAGCAAACGACAAGGCTGAAACAGCTTGCATTCACCAGGGATGATATCAGAAGACAGAGCCACAGTATAAAGTACACACAGCGATTGTATAAAATACTGTGCTTTTCACCACCAGATATGACGAGTCTAAATACCCTGGCCGTCCTTCACAATATCAACACTATGAAATGGTTGATCATCCCTCAAAAAGCCAACAATTTTTAAACATGTTTAGAGTGAAAGCTATTATACTTACTGAACAGCTACTGATAAAACTCATCAAATTACCTTCACCCATCAAACGATTGTTTTCTTTTATTCATCAGTACTTCCATATGACATGGGTACAAAGAGTTGATAATGTATTTTAAGTATATATACAAGTCAGTTTAAAAAATAAAGTTTTTTTACCTCTTTCAGAGGGCTTCCCTGGTGGCTCAGACGGAAAAGAATCTGCCTGCCACGTGGGAGACCTGGGTTCGATCCCTGGATTGGGAAGATCCCTAAAGAAGGGAATGGCAATACACTCCAGTATTCTCTTGCCTGGACAATCTCATGGACAGAGCCTGGTGGACTACAGTCCATGAGGTCACAAAAAGGTGGACACGACTGAGCAACTAACATACCTTTTTCAATGATCTGGCTATTTCTGGACTTACCTCTAACTTACACAGATCACATACAATCCCCTAGCACAATCTAGGTTTACAATACTGTGTAGAAAAATAAAGGTGGCAGCATCCAATCTGATTTGAAGGTGCAAGAAACTACTGTGTTCCAACAGCAAAGACATCCATTATTAAATAATGGTGAATAAGAATGAAATCAATTACTGAGCTTTTTCTTTCAATGTCCAAGATTTGTTTAATAGACTATTAAGTTGTTAAGTTCTCCCACTATGGAGAACAGTGTGGAGATTCCTTAAAAAATTGCAAATAGAACTGCCTTATGACCCAGCAATCCCACTGCTGGGCATACACACCAAGGAAACCAGAATTGAAAGAGACACGTGTACCCCAATGTTCATCGCAGCACTATTTATAATAGTCAGGACATGGAAGCAATCTATACGTCCTTCAGCAGATGAATGGATAAGAAAGCTGTGGTACATATACACAATGGAGTATTACTCAGCCATTAAAAAGAACACATTTGAATCAGTTCTAATGAGGTGGATGAAGCTGGAGCCAATTATACAGAGTGAAGCAACCCAAAAAGAAACCCAATACAGTATACTTACACATATATATGGAATTTAGAAAGATAGTAATGATAACTCTGTATGCGAGACAGCAAAAGAGACACACATGTATAGAATGGACTTTTGGACTCTGATGGAGAGGGAGAGGGTGGGATGATTTGGAAGAATGGCACTGAAACATGTATACTATCATGTAAGAAACGAATCGCCAGTCTATGTTCAATACAGGATACAGGATGCTTGGGGCTGGTGCACGGGGATGATCCAGAGAGATGATATGGGGTAGGAGGTGGGAGCGGGGTTCAGGATTGGGAACTCATGTACACCCGTGGTGGATTCATGTCAATGTACGGCAAAACCAATACAGTATTGTAAAGTTGTTAAAACATGTATTATTAGAATTTTGAGTTATTTCTGAAAGGCTTAGAGTGCCATGAAAAACTCCTGACATTCAGCTGCCATAAACCAAAACAGCGTGAGAATGTCTACTCTACTTAAAATCCAACTTATCCACCTAGTTAACTTGCCTATCTAGGTCTCTCCATCCTTCTCAGGTCAAATGAAGTACTTCCTCTTCTGTGAAATCATCTACACAATTCATGTGACATTCAAACTACCTTAATTGCTTCACAGCACACCTCCGCTATCAAGTCAGGAAAGAGTCAACGACACTGACACAGCTCCTTAATAAACATAACGCTCCTTTCATCTGTAAAGGGACAAAGATTTATATAGGTTCAAGTTTAATTTGACATTCTCAGCAAAAGCATTACCCCGTATGAGTAACACTAATCTCAATCTCACAGTACCTCCACAGCACTATGTAGCATTATATTGGCTACAATGAGAAAAAACCACTAGATGTTAACAGTCACATGGAAAGTTGACATATGGTACTCTGAATAATGTGGAATCTAAAATGTTTTAATGCAATTCTAACACTTAAAAAAAGCCAAACAGAAAACATCACATCTTATTTATCAAATACATAGCTTCCTAGTTATTAACTTACACGCTGAAGATCAGCAGCCTAAGCATACAGCTTTATTTTGGCAAACAGCCAAAATACCTTTGGTATGTGTTTCAGAGTTAGAGATCTAATCAAGCAAAAGAAATACCTAAGAAATTAACGAGAAATGAGGAGACAATATGGCAACCCACTCTACTATCCTTGCCTGCAAAATCCCATGGACAGAGGAGCCTGGCAGGCTACAGTTCATGGGGGTCGCAAAGCACTGGACATCACTGACCCACTGAGCACACAAGGAAATTAAATCATTTTTTCAAAATATACTGCTTATTCTTCACATTTTCATAACTTTTGAAGGAAATGATCTCTTATCTTTACAACAGAATTTACAGAAAGCTACGACGGACGTCTGTGTTCTTAGTATTTTCTTAAAAGGTGTTGGCACTATAAACAAAGAGAGACTTCTATAACTAATCCCTTGCAAGTGCTTTAAATACAAAGGTCAAATTAATACTATATGTAGACCTCTAGGAAATCAAGTTAGCTTTGTATGAATTAAAAGTCAACAGAATTTTTTTCTAGGTGACAACACTGATTTTTTTTAGTTTCTACGACAGGAACTGCTGAAGTGGTAAACCACCACATTTATTCTTTACACCTCCTCCTTTGTGAAGATCCAGTAAAACTACCTTTCCCTAATTCAGAGATACACTTGAATTAGAACAAAGCCCACCATACCACAGATGCTCGATAAATTAGTTTATAATTGATGTTTATATAATAATCTCCAAAGACCAGATTTGTTTCCACATCTTACCTTCAGCCCTAGAAGAATATTTGGATTCATTCATTCATTTCATATTGACAAGTAATATCAATGTTTAATTCAAGCTAAAACCCTCACATTGTAATTCAAATACTGTATTAAAAGGGACTTTATTAAATTAGCTTTGTAAGTCTATTTTAAATTAACCAGGTTAACTGGTTAATAAATACAATTTCTCACAGTGAAAATCTACCACCACTATCAGCAGCAGCAAGAGAAGAAATGTTGACTTAGCACTTGCTGTATTACAGGTATTATTCTAAGGGACACACACAAATTACATATTTGATCTGAGAACAATCCTAAGATGTAGCTGTTATTGTCAGCTCCATCTTCTGAAAGCAGTAAGCTCAAGGAGGTTAATTAACGTGGACAAAATCACAGCCAGTAAGTGGCAGACTAGGACACAACTAGGCACCATGATCCTAGAGTCTGTGCTCCACAATCTATTTCCTTTTGATTCTTTTCTCAAGTCAAGTTTTTAGAACAAGACTGCCTTGTTAGAAATTTACTCTGGAAACTCTAAGCAGTCATGCAGCTGGTCCTTTGAACTGTCTCCTGAGGTCCCAAAGAATCTGCTATGGCCATGGCTGGTAAATCTTCCCCAAGTAGCAATCTTAAAGAGGTTCTGTTATACTAGGCTTTTGTATTTGTTATGTACTTTTAGATTCTCTCCATCTTCTTACCTCGACTGCCTTTTGGAATTAAAAAATTCCCCAAGTTTCTGAACCATGTTCTGTGAAATAGTACTTCTTTAGCTGGTTTGTTCAAAACATCTCTCCCTCAGGTTTTACAAAGGGTTTATCATATCTTAAAACCCAGGCTGTTAATTTCCCCTATCACTCAGTTAGATCTAGACTATGCCCTATCTTAATTGTTCTTGATTTTCCAGCAACTTGTCCTTAAGTTATATAAAAGATAAACATCGCAAGATGCTTACCTACCCTTACAGAGCTAACATCATGTGTCCTCCAAGAAAGAGCTGCAATACTTTCTGCTTCATACACATTATCCCAGATTGAGTTCTTAGCCTTCTGACAATTCCAAAACTGAAATGCAACTGATACTCAAAAGCAAACGATTCAGAATAAAAGGCAAATTACATACACCAAATCAACCTATCACTGTACCATCTCCACCAAGGCAAGTTTAAACAATCAAGGAAAATGTCTTTCTGTGAAAACTCTACCATTTCCACAATTATGTTCACTGATAGTCTACACTGTAGTGACATATTTTCACTCCTCTGCTGCCCTTTTTTTTTTTAAAGGATCCATGCACAAGCATACAGTTACAAACTCCCTTCCCAATGGGTTTATGTTCCAATCAGGTTAAGAAAAAGAATCAAAGCAATCTTTGATTATCCATACTGTCTATAAACCAGTCCTGAACCATCTCAAAACTGATCTGCCTTAGAAATGCTGACTTATACAAATCAGTGTAATTAACATGAAGTAACATGAAGACTACAGTGCCTTCAAGCAAAAAGTATGTTTTTCATTCAGAAAAAAGCGTTTTTTAAAATGATGTTCCATGTGCCTAAAAAGTCTGTACCCCTATTGCTACTCCTGGCAAACCATTACTTTTACTTCAGTTCTTGAAAGAAATTCTGCCTTCTCTTTAAGTGAATTCTCAAGTCATGCTTTCAAAAACAATCCAAAATTCTTTCAAAGCCTAATCATAATTTGAAATTTTATATTTACTGTGTATTTGCTTTATGTGGACAGGCCAGTTTTACTTTTACTACTATACTTAGCACTGCCCAACACACAGAAGGTACTCAGTTATTAGCTGACTGAATGAATGACTAAGCATCACTTGCGTAAGTTAAGCTACTAGATTCCCTCGGTATCACGATCTCTCAGTAATTTTATAGTTTGAGGAAAAAACAAAAAGGAAGCATATCACCAAAATAATAGTGAAATTAGCTACCAAAATAATAATGTAAACATTAAATATTTTAACTACCTCATTGAGGTACCCCCCTCCCACAATAACTTCCATTCCAAGATGGCCAAAGGAACATACATATATTGCAAAAGCAATACTTCAGGAGAAAAAAAAAGATGGGAGCAGGCAAACACACAATGAATTATAGAAACCATTTAGCAGTGGTGGTTTTGAAAAGTAACTTGTCTACTGGGACTGGATAGCTATTTAAGGCTAGTTTAGCATAGTGTGCACAAATTTACACTAGATCCAATCCTCTAACTAGAGCAATATTAAGACCTAGAATGTAGACACATGTGTCCCAAACACTGGAGAAACTATCTTTGGACGATTAGCATATAAAGATGAAGCTAAAGCAGTCTCAAACAAATTAATTAGTAAACCAGCATTCATAGTGTACACAATGAATCAGGAAGGATATGGTTAAATCCTCAGCTCCTCAAGCAGAATCTTTATGAGTTAGTCCTCGTCACCATCCTTCTACAGTGAAGATTAAAGGCTTCTTCTGGCTACAAAGTAGATCCACAGGCATTTTATATCTACACATGAAAACAGTTAATGGAGGGTTCAAATAGTTGTCTGATAGTTGTCTGATCTATTCACTCTTCCTACCCAATTAACTACGTAACTAATTCTCATTAAGTTAAAGCTTTAGCTATTTTGAACATCTGGGTTCTCAAAAAAGGAGTTGATGGATGACTACACAAAATATATCTAGGGATTCATAAGACACTGCACTTAATAAAGTACTCTTATTAGTTAAAACTACCACTTACTCCATACTAAAAGGATGTGATACACTTAAAGACAATGCTAGGTTACCTTCTAGCTCTTCAGAAGATTCCAGAAGAAATTCCAATAAGCTTACCCTATAAGAATTTAAGGTTTCTTTTTAAATTTAAATAAAGCCTCTAGAAACCATTCCGCAGAAAACATCACAATGCCAAAGACAGAGCTGTCAAATCTGTTGTCATTCATTCCCTATTAACTGAACCAAAATCCTTCCCAAGCATGCATCTTTTTAAAGCCTACCACTTCCTACTATAAACATTTACACATTTTGCTCTAACATTGCATGTAACATTCTCATCTCCCAATTCCTAAATTCTGCTCTCCCTGCTCAACTATGGCTTACTTAAAAAAAACTCAACGCACAGTAAATCAAATGTCATGTTATTGTTTCTCCTAAAGGTGAGCAAAATCTGTAGTTTATTATCCTCAATTCCTTGACATTATCTAATAAAGTAATAAAAAATAAGTTTAGATTTTAGGTAACACTTTTGTCAATTATACTGTATTTACAACTGATAAATACCATGACTGTCACTAAAAATTTATTCAATAAAGATTAAGGTGTAAGTCAAAAACACACTTCATAAAGTCATAAAGACAAGTTGACTGAAGTAAACACTTAGGTTCAATTGCTATTAACAATAAAGCAATTAATTGGAAATTATAATAAAACAATAAATCAAAGAAATTAGAAGAAACTGAGATGGAATTTGAAAGGTAGCAAGGTTTTGATTATGGAAAAAAATTTTAAGTTGTGATAGCACAGTTACATTTAGAGAAATCTTATTTTTGAGACAGATGCACGGAAATATTTACAGATCAAAAGTATGTGATGCCTAGGATTTGCTTCTTAATTTGGGGGACACAGAAATGGGTTGAGATATGGATGAAACAAGATGAGTCAACTTTGAAGATGCAAGACAAATAAATATGAGTTTATTACAGCATTATTCTACTTTTACATATATTTGAAGTTTTCTGTAAAGTACACAGCTTCCCCTGTAACGCTGTATCCATCTCTGCCATCAAGACTCCTGTCTCTGTCTATATAACATCTTACCCACCACTGTCTTTTAAAACAACCTCAGGGAGAAGACTGTATCAAGACAAAGAACTCATTTAAAAAAAAACAAATGAACTGTCATACACATACACACGGAATAAACAAAAGAGTTTCAAAAGAATTACCATCAGGCAACAAACATCACACTACTCGTGCTGAACGAAAGTGTGAAGATGAAGATTAGAAATCAAGGAAGTTAAAAGTATTAGAAAGAAGCTCAATATGGTTGTCAATCATATTAGAAAGAAGTTCAATACAGTGTAACGAAGAAGTTTTTGAGGAGACTCTAATAAGAGTATATTACAAAAGATTGCTCCTTTTAGTTCAAAACACATCCATGGTAACACTAGTGTAATTAGTATCAAAAGCCTTCTACCCCAAATAAATCATATCCCTTCCCATACATCCTTCTTTCTACAAATATTTTTCCTTTACTAAGATAAATCATCTACCTGTCATATTTAAATGATACACTTCACCTAAGATACAGCACCAAGTAACTGAAATCTGACCTATGAACTTCAATGTCTACTGAACAGCTATATATATATATATTACTAACAACAACAACAAAAAGAATCCATATTAAAGTCATCTAGTAAGCATAAGAAGGTTTAATCTGGATTATTCTAAAACTGGGTAACTTGAGACTCCACTAGCAAGGTCTGCTATCTGGTGGCAGAAAACTAAAAGCAGAAGGGAAATAGTGTCCATTTTTAAAGACAGTACTTACTTAAGAATGGTTTTTGCACTACTGCAGTCTTCAAATCGAATGGAGTAACCAACTTCCTGGCCCAACATCACATCCATTTCATCAGCAACTCTCTGAGCCACACTCATTGCAGCCACTCTCCTGGGTTGGGTACAGGCAACTCCTCTTTTGGGTCCTGGTAATGATCGCATGTACTCCACACACCACTGTGGAATCTATCAAATAATTTCACATTTAAATTAATTCTACTCTGCCTACACATTGAGTATGTTTAAATGAAGTGTTTTATCTCATTCTAATAATTTAAGACAAAATTCAATTTAGGCACATCACAGTTATTATTTACAACTCAAACTTTTAATAGCATGAGCTCTCCAAGGCAAGGAAAGGTCACAGAGAACACTGATATAAACCACACCTCGGTGAGCTAGGTACACTGAGCTGAACATGCTGTATGGTATCAATGTTCCACCACCAAGCATTTCTTCTATACACAAGGGGAAAAAATTCAACTTAGGAAAATTCTAAGTTTCTAACAAATGTTAATTCCCAAAAATATTCTAAGAAACTGTTAACTTAAATTCTTATACAATTTCAGTTACAAAGTAATGCACATAAAAGTAGAAATATCTATATGCAGTTATAAAGTTGTATCTTTCAATTCAATTCAAATTTGTTATGTTAGGGATTTCCCCGGCAGCCCAGTGGTTAAGATTCCACTTTTCCAATGCAGGGAGCACAGGCTCTATTCGTGGCTGGGGAATTAAGATCCTACACTCTGTGAAGCACATTCAAAATGTTTAAAAAAAAAAAAAAAAAAAAAGCTAAGTCAAGAGAATCTAACTCCTATCCCTTTCCCCTCAGAAGTATACACAACAGTAACATCCTAAAGGTTAATTTTAGGAAGATCTTAAAAGTTAACTATCAATCTCAAACTCAATAGAACCTAGAGAAGTAGCAACAGCACTTCCCTGAAGGAGTGCAAGGAAGGGTACAGAAGGGGCAGGAGGATACCAACAGATATAAGCAGCTGGTTGTTGCCATGATGACAGTGTATTTCCTGGCTGTTTCATCATCAACAGAAGCTCAGAGATCCTTTAATTTAATAGTTCTTTCTCTACCCAGCTACCCGAAAAAGAACCATGGGAAAAATCTTAAGTGCTTACTGCACTGAACTGGAACCCACTGCTACAAAGACACAATGGGTCTCCATCAAAGCCCCAAGTCTATCTGGTTTTAACGTTACAGGAAACATGGGAGTATTTTTGACATAGAATTTGTACAGTGATATTTGAAGACACTGGTTGTTGTTACTATTATTGCATTGTAGACAGGTTTTCTGCAATTTTGGAATAACCGCTGTCATTGACAAGTATCTGAAAAGGGAAAGGAGAGATTATGCTGCTTCTCTAGGAATGTAAATACACATATCTTTAAAGAACTTAAAATGAACAAAAATACTAAACTAAAATAGAAGGGCATCTCTGGGCTTGTAAACCAACAGATCGAAGTTTACGTGGCTTTCCAGAAAAGTTTTATATGTATCTTCATTTCAGCAAACCGCCTACAAAGGCAAAATGTACTTCATATGATCAAACAAAATGAAATTCAAATAAACATTCATTGGTCAATTAAAGTCATTAAAACTTAATTCAGGACTCTCAAAGGAAGAAATTCACAAATTTTTAAATTCACTCTAGTGAAACAAATAGCTTACTCCCACTTTAAAAATAAGATAGGAACAACTTTGGCCAATTCATCAGTTTTTGAACTTTTGATCTCAGGACCTCTTTATACTTTTAAAATAACCCAGGATGCCCAACAACTAATACATTCCTTGTGTTAGGAAATTAAAACTGAAAACTTGTTAAAGTATTTAATTCCTTAACAGTAAAAACCCATTCTATGTTAGCATTAACAGTTTCTATGAAGAAAGTATATCCTAAAAAACAAAATTTAGCAAGAGACTACACTGCTTTAGATCTGCTTATCTCTAATGTCTGGCTTAACAGAAGACAGACTCTAACTGCTTCTATTTTGAATATACTACAGTATTTGTTTTGTTTGAAGTATATGAAAAAAATATCAGGAACTCTGAAAGGGTTTCAGGAACTTCCAAGGGTTTCCAGACAAGACTTGGACCCTGGCTTCATCAATATACCTATCCATATTTCTAAGAATAGCATTAAGAAGGGAAGTACATCATGAAATATGCTACTGACTTGCTCAAGCCAGATATCAGTTCTAAGCCATCCCTTCCCTCCCTCAGCTTCCCCTCCTCCATTTGTGACCACCTACCTAAAAACTGATCCATAGCCCCTGTCTTCTTGTTTTATGTATCATCCTGAGTGATTTTATTTATTTATTCTTCTGACATACATCAAATGTCAATCCCAACCCTAGTCCTACACCTGACCTTATCATTTCACTTTAAGAATGGCTACGTTTTTGGTATCCTGAATCCAACAAGTTTAAAACCAAAACCACTTCTCACTTTTCTCCAAATACTTAAAATCCTTCCCATGTCTCCTACTCAACAATAGTAACATCTTAACTCCAATCTTTTTTTTTTCTGGCCACATGGCATGGGAGGTCTTAGTTCCCTAAGCAGGACTGAACTAATGCTCCCTGCAGTGGAAGGATGGGTCTTAACCACTGGACTGACAGAGAAGTCATCAATCTGTCCCTTATTCTCCATTCTGCCACCCTATACAAAATCAAATTTTTATGACTTCCTACAAAGCCTGTCATCAACATTCTCACTAGACAGGACATTTCTGTAAAATTCCTTGTCGTTTCCCTTCAACCTAAAGGTTCTGCTGGCCCCTTGATCTGCAGCAAGAAAGCTACTGTTTCAGTCTCCCCAGCTCCACCTCCCTCTCCACACACACACACTATACACTCTGGCCAGGTGATAGGCTTTCTCTTCTCTCTAAACATAGGCCCTTTCTCATGCTGTCCCTTTGGCTGAATTAGCTTTAGTTTTTTATTTGGCTATAGTATATGCATACCAAATTGCAATGTGCAATGTCTTCACTATGAATCTCAGTCAAAAGTTAAACTACAGTAGATTTTGTTTGGAGAATTTCATTTTCTGATAGGCACACACACAAAAAAATTCTCAAAATGGCTGAAAATTCTTAATGGTTTTGAGTCAAAATTCAGTAGGAGTATGCCCAAAAAAGTATTTGCATGAAATTCATTATTTGAAGAGTTCCCTTCAAATCTCCCAAATGCCCTGGCAACCCTAAGTATCCAAGTATCTTAAGTATTAAAAACAAACAAAAAATCCCAAATACCAATCCAAATAATCACAAACCTCTTGTTCTGAGTTTGCTTGACTTCTTCTCCACTAACTGCTTCTAAATAAGCTCATCTCTGAATGTTAACCATATAAGACCCCAGAAGGGCAAAATGAAATAACTTTGGCTATGAAACAAAGGTAAAAAGTTTTAAATACTGAACCCAACCATATCTACTATTTAGTCTAGGGCAACCTACTAAATCTCTCATAAATCTAAATCTCATTTTGCTCATCTGTAAAATGGTGATTAACAACTTCCTTGCATGGCTGCTGAAAAAATGAGATAATACAAAGTACACAGTGCCTGGCTTTACACAACTGCTGATTAAACGAACTACATAAACCACTGGAATAATTATTAAAAACATGAAACTAATAAGTTCAGAGTTATATCATTCCATGTATTTAATTCTTTAAATTTCCATAAGGTGATAAAAATAAACCAACAGTTTCAGTTTCTAACATCAACACTACATTTCCTCCACTTTAAAAGAAATATTATATTCACAAAAGCTCAGTCTTTTAAATAACAAAAACTTTCAATTTGGGTTGCTATTGCAGTCTTCAAATGTCTCCATGAAATAATTAATAATTTGTGTCATGTAACCTTAAAAAAAGGTTATCTTGTAAATGCAGTACACTCAAATGTGAACACCCATCATAGATAAATATGGAAAAACAGGCCAGTAGGAAACAATGTAATTATCTCAGCATGATGAATAATGATTAAACTCATTCCAACATTTTCCTGAATTTTCCAAATTTTCTACAATAGCCAGGGACTGCTATTTTTGTAAAATTTAAGAAATGTTCTGATAGGTCAGGATCAAGCATCTGAAAATACAGTTATCTCACTTCTGAAGAGAATGCAAGTTAAAAATTACACTGAAGTACCACTTTCCACCTATCAGATTTGCTTAAGTTCAGTATTACACTCTAGCGGTTTCCCAGATCTGTTCTAATATATGCTCATGGAAGGTTAAACCACGTTGCCTATTGCCTATGGAAGGCTATTTGGCTGTATGTACCAAAATTACAATTAATCCTCCTCTGACCCAGAATGTCTGGAAATTTATCTTAAATATATACTTGGCCATGCAAAACAACCATCAGAAACAGCCTAGATGGTGATATGGGCCTAGCAAATAAGGGCTCATCCATGTTTGAGAAATATCCTAAGTATATTACTAACACAACACTAACGTGTGTTTTGTTCACGGGTGGGGAGGATGGGGACACTACTGGATGGAGGTCCTAAATAAAGAGATTTTACTTAGCTCTTCTACTTTTTAAAAAGAATAGGTATCATTCACATAGTTCAAAACAATTATAAAAACAAAAACTAAGCAATGAAAATGACAAAAACAAAAATCACTCCAACGGTTCAGATCTCTTCACCTTGGCACCCCCAAATATGTACCACCCCAAATTCCAAGTGGGTGGGAGAGTATAACTGTCATAATTTACATAATAAAACGATGGGGGGGGGGTTATCAAAACCAGCACTGCTGTTTTCCCAAAGAGACTCAGGAAAATAGGTACTCCCTACAGAATCTCCACCCTATAAGTCACTAAAAGTGCTAAATACACAAAGAAGCTATGCCTCAAAATATCCTGACAGCCCAGCCAATGAGAGTAACTGCCAGGACAAAATTCACAACACTTAGTAAACACAAACATTAATAAAGTACATGCATGGTATGCAGTAACTCACCTGTGTTGTTTTACCAGACCCAGTCTCACCAACAAGTACAAAGGACTGATGTCTAACCAGAATATCTGTAAACCTATCCTTGTATTCCCAAACAGGGAGCTGAAGCCGTTTCTTCAGAATATCATAGTAGCGAGGTGTGTGGGGTAAGTTGGTAAATGGATTAATGCACTGTGGAAGTGACGTGTGTCCTGCATGTCCGGTGTGTGTTGAATGCGCAGAATGTGTCGAATGTGTTGAATGTGCCGAGTGGGTTGAGTGAGCTGAATGGGAAGCTTTTAAAGGTGGTAATCCAGCACTGATAAGCATAGCATTTGTCGAAGCTCGCAATTCCTTCTCCTTTTCTTTCTCCCTTTCCCGCTCTCTATCTCTCTATCTCTTTCTCGGTCTCTGTCTTTAGACCGATCTTCACGGTCACGGTCACGATCCCGATCCTTCCTAAAAATAGAAAAAAAAAAACCTTACAATGCAGATTCAAATTCTATGCAAAATGTTCACAGCAACATTATAGTCACAAGAAAGTAAACATCCAACAACCAAATAAATAAACTGATATAAAACTCAAAAGTATTAGAAACAATGAAAAAGAACTTTTAATCAAGGATTCTCCATGCCTCATTCATAACCATCTTTCCCTTCTTTGATGATGATTCAAATTCTGGTAAGAACAGTCTCTCTTCCACCTTTACCCATCAGTTGAAATAACACAAGAATTCCTTTTGCTTGTAAAATCCTTTCCTTCTTAGAAGTTAAAGACTAAAGGCAGTGTGGGAAAAAGGCAGGGACAAATTAGGCAAAGAGAATGGAACCAGTCCTTCCCAAACTCTCCTTCAGGTTATGTGAAAATGTATTTTTGCAGTGAAAGTGTATTTAAAACTTAACAAGAAATAAATCTTTTATTGTTTCTGCCTCAAAGATAATTCCACCTCACATTACAGTCACATAAATATTAGTTGAAGAACTAGTAAGTTTGCTTTCTTAAGTTATAGTTTCCAAATTTTGTTCAAAAAGCATATATTACTCTATAAGAAAAACGAAAGCTTTTTACTCTGGTTTTCACTGTTTACTCTTGCATCTATCATTAACAGTAATAGTAAAACACTGAAAGTACTCTGCAAAACCTATGTATACATTAATCATCCATAAAGTGAAAAGTTGCCCATTAAAACAAAAACATTGGTTACTATTAAGTTATTTAAAATTTTAAAATTACGCAGATAACCACTGTATTAATCTTAGGTCATTTAGTCAATTCTATTATCTACTTTTAATTACTAACTGTTGTGTCTTAGTCGCCAATTTGGGTCCAACTCTTTGACTAGAGACGATCCATAATAAGTAAGAATTTTGAAATTATCTGTTTATTCATTCTACTAATCTAGTGTGTGTGTGGTTCTCAGTAGTGTCCCACTCTTTTAGACTCCGTGGACTGTAGCCCGCCAGGCTCCTCTGTCCATGGAATTTTCCAGGCAAAAATACTGGAGTGGGTTGCCATCTCCTACTCTTGGGAACTAATCTAGTTTATTTCAGACCAAATTCTACAACAGACAAATGTACAAGATATTTGGACTCAGACTTGAAACAGCGAAGCAATATGGAACCATGAAACAAGCTGCTAAATATGCCACTGTTCCTTATCCACAACACACAAAAGTCATGAATTTCCAATGCCCCAATTATCAGCGGCAGACAAACGAAGAAAATTCATTCTCTGTAATAGCACATCGGCTGGGCAACAGTTACTCCCCTTAGGAGAACACAGCTAAAATGCTGAACCCAGCATGAGTTACAATGGTTCCCCAATTACAAAAATTGATAAGCTGACCAATTTTACTTGTTCTTATCCTTTTGAAAATAAAATTCTATTCTACAGAAACTTGCTTAGAGAGAAAAATCTTATTATATATACACAAATATTCACACACACACACTTTTCACACAAAATCTTTTCATACATGTATCTATAAAAAGTGATTTCTCCCTTCTCCCATCCCAGTGTTCACCTTTTACAGAACTATAAGATATACAAGCTAAAACTGAAACTTCTCATCCCATCTGGTATAAAAAGAAAGAAATCAAAGGAAAATCTACCTAGCATACAAAATTAAGCCCCACCAGTTCAGAACTTAAGCTTCCTGGACTATCTTCAAAATAAACCACCAACCATCCTTTCTTTGAAACTCTGCTTTCAAATGGGTATGTCTTTCCTTTTCTCCTTTGCTTTTCACTTATTTTTGGGGCTTCCTTGGTGTCTCAGAGGATGAAGCGTCTGCCTGCAATGCAGGAGACTCGGGTTCGATCCCTGGGTTGGGAAGATCCCCTGGAGAAGGAAATGGCAACCCACTCCAGTACTCTTGCCTGGAGAATCCCATGGACAGAGGAGCCTGGCGGGCTACAGTCCACGGGGTCACAACGAGTCAGACACGAATGAGCGACTTCACTTCACTTCTCTTCTTTTCACAGCTATTTGTAAGGGCTCCTCAGACAGCCATTTATTTGTATCTGGTCCCATCACTTCATGAGAAATAGATGGGGAAACAGTGGCTGACTTTATTTTGGGGGGCTCCCAAAATCACTGCAGATGTGACTGCAGCCATGAAATTAAAAGATGCTTACTCCTTAGAAAGAAAGTTATGACCAACTTAGATAGCATATTAAAAAGCAGAGACATCACTTTGTCAACAAAGGTCCGTCTAGTCAAGGCTATGGTTTTTCCAGTAGTCATGACATTACTTTGTCAACAAAGGTCTGTCTAGTCAAGGATATGGTTTTTCCAGTAGTCATGTATGGATGTGAGCTGTAAAGAAAGCCGAGTGCAGAACCGATGCTTTTGAACTGTGTTAACTGGAGAAGACTCTTAACAGTCCCTTGGACAGTAAGGAGATCCAACCAGATCAATCCTGGGTGTTCATTGGAAGGACTGATGTTGAAGCTAAAACTCCAATACTTCGGCCACCTGATGTGAAGAGCTAACTCATTTGAGAAGACCCTGACGCTGGGAAAGATTGGGGGCAGGAGGAGAAGGGGACGACAGAGGATGAGATGGTTGGATGGCGTCACCGACTCGATGGACATGAGTTTGAGTAAACTCCAGGAGTTGATGATGGACAAGGAGGCCTGGCCTGTTTTTCAGGGGCCTTCTTCACCAGAAACTTCATTACCAAAAACCACCACAACAGAGGAAGGAATAAATACATTCTGAAGACAAAAAGATTAACTGCTGACCACATACTGGGGTTTAACCCTGATATAAGTATAAAAGCAGCACCGAGATCACAGTTGCATATCCACCGGAAAGGTGTAAGCCTCAGTGTACTAATTTGCAAAGTGAATAGTATTAAGACTCTCTTAGATTAAAACAAGAAAGCAACTTCAATCACTTTGAAATGTTGCCTATGATTCTAACTCTCTACCTTCAACAGGACAGGGAAGATAAAGGGCCAGTTAAGGAGGACTCAAACTCACCGCTTCATAAATTTATGTAGAATATTGTATATATGCATGTTTCCTTTTTTAAAACAGGTACTTTTACTATAAAGGAGCTTGTTATTTAGAAGATTTACTAATTGAGGTCTAATGCTTAAAAAACCAATTATCAAAGCAGTGCACTATAATCACTTAGCCACAATACTGACAGAAGACACAAAACAGGACACAGTTGTTGAGCAGAGGGTTCAGTATTCTACATCAGCTTAATCCTCAGCCTTAGCACTTAAGCTAACTATATAACCAGTTATTTCTTTCCTTATCGATAAAAATCTCATGGGGTAATGCAAGGATTAAATGAGTTAATATACATAATGTGCTTAAAATAGTGTCTGGAACATAATCAATGTCCAATATAACATCAGTTATCATATTTTTTAATTTAAAATACCAGGTTAAAATTCTACATGGAATAACAGAAATGCTCTAAAGATTTAACCTGTTTATCCAAGTATTTTAACTAAGCACTGCTGTTAACCTGGCATTCTCACTTTCCAAGAATATATTGGACTTTGAAGATATATTACTAAGTACACATCAGGATGTTCATCATACTTATAAGGTTGGAAAACCACTCAAAAAATCAGTGAACAGGAAACTGGTTAAATAAATTCTGATAGTCCTTTACAAGTGGAATACTATGCAGCCAATGAAAAGAACAATGTATATCTATTCCACAGCTATGACACATTTCTGGGTGAATCTAAAAAAAAAAAAAAATCAAAGCCTAAATAATACATATTAAAAGGCAGCAAAGGAGAAGCAGACATAGAAATCAGACTTGCAGATACAGTGTGGGAGGGAGGAGTTGGGATTAGCTGAGAGTAGCATGAAAACATATATATTACCCCGTGTGAAACAGCCAGCCAGTAGGTATTTGCTGTGACACAAAGAACTCAACCCACTGCTCTGTGACAACCTAGACGGGTGGGATGGGGCAGGAGATGGGAGGGAGGTTCAAGGAGGGGGACAATGCATACCTGTGGCTGATTCATGTTGATGCATGACAGAAACTAGCACAATATTGTAAAGCAAGTATCTCCCAATAAAATAAAATAAAATAAAGATCCTACTGCTATCAAATATTATAGTTCATACTTGTGAATAAATATGCAGAGATATAAGTAAAACAAATTTTCATCAAGAGATTAAAGAAAGAAGAGAATGAAGGCATCTGAGAATTTTTTGCCTTTTACATTTTTATGAATGGACATTTCTTGTGTTCCCTGAGGCAAGTTACTTAACCTCACCTACGTCACAAAACTTAAGTGGAAAAAAGCACATATATACATATAGTACCTAAAATATTTTGGGAACTACACATATTATTTTATCACTATATTTGCTTCACATTTTTAAACAGAAAAAAACTTATCAGGCAGTACTAACAAACACAAATATTAAGATGAAAAAATCCCTATTTTCAAAAATTTTTTCCATACTTCAACAGTAAGTTGTCTCTTGGTTAATAATTTTACATAGAAAATGTTGTGAATGGAAAAAAGAAAGTCAATATGTAACAGAAACCTTCAACATCTCTATCTGACTCCAAAACTAAAATATAGCACGAGTATACAAACCCAAATATAGTTTAGGAGCATGAATCTGAGGTATAATCTCTCACTGAAATTACCTTCACTTCTCAGGAATGGGGAAAATGGGACATTCATGTTTGGCAGTGGAGTTCACATGACCAACAGGGCTACTCTCCCAGGTAAAACCACCTGTTAACTATAACTAGCTGCTGCTGCTGCTAAGTCGCTTCAGTCGTGTCCAACCCTGTGCGACCCCATAGATGGCAGCCCACCAGGCTCCCCAGTCCCTGGAATTCTCCAGGCAAGAACACTGGAGTGGGTTGCCATTTCCTTCTCCAGGGCTTAAAAAAAACAAAAATCTGCAAGGCTGCATGACAGTCAACAAAAGTAACTTTTAAAATTATTAAATGGGGTGGGAGTGGGAATCCCAAGCACTTATAAACACTGTAAACTCACTACAGATAAAGTTCTATGAGAAATGACATTCAGGTGACATAGTAAGTACTATACAAATGCCCCACCAAAACATCTCAGAACTTGAGCTTTATTTCAAAGATGAACTCTCCTTCATCTACAGGTAGATGTCATTTTTAACACCCAGGAGAATCATAAGTTCACCATCAAAGACCTGAAAAGTTCATATTTTTACTAAAGATGCCAGATTTAAAAGAAAAAGGGCACAAATCAATGTCCCTATCATGGGACCACTAATCGCAAGCATTTGAATGGTACACATACATCATAATATGAATAAGTGAATTCACTCATTTACATGTATTTTTTTCCAATTTCAAGTCTGTGAGAGAGATTAAGATGCTAAGTTGCACCTTAGCCAGATGACAAGCAACTTATTTTTGCTTCACAGGAACAAAGAATCAAGTGTTCCCTACTTTACTAACCCAATATAAATGTCATTAAAATTGGCTGTAATGACTCTGAACTAGTCATAGTCTGTGTGCTGTACTGGAAAAAGCAAGAAGCAAAGTGAAAATCAAAAGATCAAGGTTCTAAATTCAGCTGTAAACTGAAAGGTTGCACAAGCCACCTTAACAACTCTGGGTCTCCATTCCTCATCCCTTAAGTGTAAACAATTATACTCTCTTTCAAGTCACTTCCAGGCCTAAAGAGTTTGTGCCTTATAGCTCTAAGGAGCTAAAATTCTTCTGTGTGTTGGGGAAGGAGGGGGGTGAGGGTCCACTGCCGAAAACGACAAAGCTGACATAACATTGCAAACTAAAAAATTTACAAGATTAAAATCTTACATACTTATACTTCCCATATTCAATACATGAAAGGATATCAAAAAGTACACCCTATCCTGGCTTATACTCCCCAGACACCTCAATCAACCCAAAGGAAGGACTCTGAGTTTAAGAGAAATTCAAAAAAAGTTATCCAGACTTGACACAGCGATTCTGCACAAGTATACACACAGTAATATGCAAAATTATTCAAACTATTGAAGGTATCCAGACTTTCAATCTCCTGCCTGAATTATTCGAATAAATCTCTGTAAGAAAGTACACACTGAACAAGAACTTATTTTCATGCAATTGCGAAAGTCAACTGTTAAATTCCTCTGCATCCTGAAGAAAAGACCGAGTGGAAAGAAATCTGAAAACACCTATGTATTTCAACTCCCAAGCAATCTCCCCAAGGGCGACATTTTGCCGTTTTAAGTACCAGACACTTTTGAAAAGGGTCTTCCTTGTTTCAAAAGCTACTCATGAATGAGGGAGGGGAAGAGGGACAGAAAACAAGAACTCACAGGAAAAAAAAAAAAAAGAAAGAGAGAGACTATCTTCTAATATCTATCCCAAGGATAACCCTATAACTACTGTTTCGGCCAAAGAAGGAAATAAAGGAGATGGCGGGAGCGTGGGCAGAGAGCGGAAGTTTGCCTCGTACCTACTTTGAAGTGTTTGAATGGACCGAGGCACGCGCTCTCCCGCCAAAGTATAAACTCAGCGGCCCCAAATCACCAGCTGCTGCCCAAAAGGTATATTCTACAGTTTTCTTTTCTCACGGCTGGCCCTCTACTCTCCCATCCCCTGTTAACTCCTCGTCTGCACGCCTCACTCAACTTCCACCACCCCCACCCCCGCCTACACCAGAATCCACGCGCTTCTCTCACTTTTCGGCCTCCGCTTCTCCCCTTGCTGGGCACTCAGCCTCCCGCCAAGGCCCTCTCCCAGACCCCGCTGCCCGAGAAGTACCTAGTGCCCTTGGAGGCGACTGCTCCTACCGCGCCCTCCCCCACTCTCTCCTCCGGATCCAGGCCTTACCGGGAACCCAGACCACGCGGTCCGCGGTTCCCTCCCGTCCGCTCCCATCGAAGTGACTCTCGCTCGACTCCGCCCGGGGAGGAGGCGCCCCAGTGACCACGCCAGGCCTCTACGCTCTCTCGACTGGGCCGGGCGGCGGCCGCGCCACTCAGCTCCCCGCGCCCTTGCCGGGCCGAACGCCGGGAGTGGCACCACTCTCCCGCGCCCCGCCGCCAATGCCCGAGCCGAAAGGGAAACAAAGCGTCGGGCCCCGGGGTCCGCTCGGCCTGGCCCTCCCTGGCCCGTCCGCCCCCGGGACCCCAACAAAGCCCGGGCCCTTGCCTCGCGCCCCCGGCCTGGCTTACCCATCGGTCCCCGCACGCTTCTTGCCGGAGGGGTAATCCTCCCCTAGGTCCAACCGGTGTCGCTTAGACATTTTCGAACTCCTCGAGCAGGCGGTTATGAAGGAAGAGAAAAAGAAACCCTTGCGGCTTTATCCGCGCAGTCGAGGGCACCTTCTAAACTCTGGAGGACCCCCACCCCTCCCGCTACAACAGCCTACACCGTGCGGCCGGAACCAGGAGCTAAAATGGCGGCGGCGACGAGGGCTGGGCCTGCGCGCGCGCTCCCGCGGTATGATGTGCGTGCGTGCGTGCGTCTGTGGTGCGCGCGCGCGCAGCGGAGGCGGGAATTCCAGCCCCGCCCGCTGCCTCGTAGGCCCGCCCTTATTCCTCCTTGCCTGGCTTCTCCCTCTTGCCACCACTTTCCGCCCTCTTGGTGGGTGCTAGGCGGGTTGAGCCTTTGAGTCTTTCATGCCCCTCTGATTTTGGAAATTGAGAAAAGAGAAAGTCTAATCCTGGGTAGGTGGTTCTATCCATCTGTATTACCCTGGCATTAGCAGGACAGAGCTAGGACTGGAACCCGATTATAACTCCAGGTCTGGAACTTGAAACTGCTGAGCTCAGCTGCCTTGAGGAAACTGAAGTAAGAAAATGTCAAGACTTACCGTAATCAGTTTTGCCTTTAAAAAAAAAAATAGTATCAGAGTATAATTGATTTAACATTTTGTCTCTAAAAAGAAAAAGAGAAAAGGACAATATGCAGTCTATTGATGTTTTTACTGGAATAGGGAAAGTTGGCAATAAAGGCGTAACTTTTTCCTGCATGCCTATTATGTGCTTCTAAGGGATTCTTGCCCACAGTGATAGATATAATGGTCATCTGAATTAAATTCGCCCATTGCAGTCCATTTTAGTTCAGTCAGTTCAGTCGCTCAGTCGTGTCCGACTCTTTGCGACCCCATGAATCGCAGCACGCCAGGCATCCCTGTCTATCACCAGCTCTCGGAGTTCACTCAGACTTCCGTCCATCGAGTCCGTGATGCCATCCAGCCATCTCATCCTCAGTCGTCCCCTTCTCCTCCTGCCCCCAATCCCTCCCAGCATTAGAGTCTTTTCCAGTGAGGCAACTCTTTGCATGAGGTGGCCAAAGTACTGAAGTTTCAGCTTTAGCATCATTCCTTCCAAAGAACACCCAGAGCTGATCTCCTTTAGAATGAACTAGTTGGATCTCCTTACTGTCCAAGGGACTCTCAAGAGTCTTCTCCAATACCACAGTTCAAAAGCATCAATTCTTCGGTGCTCAGCTTTCTTCACAGTCCAGCTCTCACATTCATTCATTACTGGAAAAACCATAGCCTTGACTAGACAGACCTTTGTTGACAAAGTAATGTCTCTGCTTTTGAATATGCTATCTAGGTTGATCATAACTTTCCTTACAAAGAGTAAGTGTCTTTTAGTTTCATGGCTGCAGTCACCATCTGCAGTGATTTTGGAGCCCCCAACAATAAAGTCTGACACTTTCTACTGTTTCCCCATCTATTTCCCATGAAGTGATGGGACCAGATGCCATGATCTTAGTTTCCTGAATGTTGAGCTTTAAGCCAACTTTTTCACTCTCCTCTCTCACTTTCAACAAGAGGCTTTTTAGTTCCTCTTCACTTTCTGCCATAAGGATGGTGTCATCTGCATATCTGAGGTTTTTGATATTTCTTCCGGCAATCTTGATTCCAGCTTGTGTTTCTTCCAGTCCAGCGTTTCTCATGATGTACTCTGCATATAAGTTACATAAGCAGGGTGACAATATACAGCCTTGACGTACTCCTTTTCCTATTTGGAACCAGTCTGTTGGTCCATGTCCAGTTCTAACTGTTGCTTCCTGACCTGCATACAGATTTCTCAAGAGGCAGGTCAGGTGGTCTGGTATTCCCATCTCTTTCAGAATAGCCACAATTTATTGTGATCCACATAGTCAAAGGCTTTGAGAAAGTCAATACAGCAGAAATAGATGTTTTTCTGGAACTCTCTTGCTTTTTCAATGATCCAGCGGATGTTGGCAATTTGATCTCTGGTTCCTCTGCCTTTTCTAAAACCAGCTTGACCCCCCTACCCCCAATCCCCGCCTCTAGTCCATTTTAGTTAGCTGATTTTTAAAATGTCAGTGTTCACTCTCGCCATCTCTTGTTTGACTGCTTCCAATTTGCCTTGATTCTGGGACCTAAAATTCCAGGTTCCTATGCAATATTGCTCTTTACAGCATCAGACATTACGTCCATCACCAGTCACATCCACAACTGGGTGTTGTTTTTGCCTCGGTTCCATCTCTTCATTCTTTCTGGAGTTAGTTTACTGATCTCCAGTAGCATATTGGGCACCTACCAACCTGGGGAGTTCATCTTTCAGTGTCCTATATTTTTGCCTTTTCCTACTGTCCATGGGGTTCTCAAGGCAAGAATACTGAAGTTGTTTGCCACTCCCTTTTCCAATGAACCATGTTTTGTCAGAAATCTCCACTATGACCCATCCATCTTGGGTGGCCCTACATGGCATGGCTCATAGTTTCATTGAGTTAGACAAGGCTGTGGTCTATGTGATCAGATTGGTTAGTTTTCTGTGATTGTGTTTAGTTCTAGAAGGTCTTGTAGGTCCATAGTCAACAAGAGTCCAAAGTGTAGTACTTGGATGCAGTCTCAAAAATGGTAGAATAATCTCTGTTCATTTCCAAGGCAAACCATTCAATATCACAGTAACCCAACTCTATGCCCTGACCAGTAATGCTCAAAAAGCTGAAGTTGAACGGTGCTATGAAGACCTATAAGATCTTCTAGAACTAACACCCAAAAAAGATGTCCTTTTCATTATAGGGAACTGGAATGCAACAGTAAGAAGTCAAGAACTATCTGGAGTAACAGACAAATTTGGCCTTAGAGTACAAAATGAAGCAGGGCAAAGGCTTAAAGAATACACTTGGTCATAGCAAACACCCTCTTCCAATAACACAAGAGAAGACTCTATAAATGGACATCACTAGATGGTCAATACTGAAATCATATTGATTATATTCTTTGCAGCCAAAGATGGAGAAGCTCTATACAGTCAGCAAAAACAAGACCAGGAGCTGACTGTGGCTCAGACTGTGAACCTTCTATTGCCAAATTCAGACTTAAGTTGAAGAAAGTATGGAAAACCACTAGACCATTCAGACATGACCTAAATTAAATCCCTTACGATTATACAGTGGAAGTGAGAAATAGATTCAAAGAACTAGATCTGATAGAGTGCCTGAAGATCTATGGACTGAGGTTCATGACATTGTACAGGAACTGGTGATCAAGACCAGTTCCAGAAAAATACAAAAAGGCAAAATGGTTGTCTGAGGAGGCCTTACAAATAGCTATGAAAAGAAGAGAAGTGAAAGGCAAAGGAGAAAAGGAAAGATATACCGATTTGAACCAGTTCAGTTCAGTCACTCAGTTGTGTCCGACTCTTTGCAACCCCATGGACTGCAGCATGCCAGGTCTCCCTGTCCATCACCAATTCCCGGAGTTTGCTCAAACTCATGTCCATTGAGTCACTAATGCCGTCCAACCATCTCATCCTCTGTTGTCAATACAGAGTTTCAAAGAATAGCAGGGAGAGATAATAAAGACTTCCTCATTGATAAGTGCAAAGAAATAGAGGAAAACAATAGAATGGGAAAGACTAGAGATCTCTTTTAAAAAAAAAAAGATACCAAGGGCACTTTTCATGCAAAGATGGGCACAATAAAGGACAGAAATGGTGTGGACCTAACAGAAGCAGAAAATATTAAGAAGAGGTAGCAAGAATATACAGAAGAGCTATACAGAAAAGATCTTCATGACCCACATAATCACGATGGTGTAATCACTCACCTAGAGCCAGACATCCCGGAATGTGAAATCAAGTGGGCCTTAGGAAGCATCACTATGAACAAAGCTAGTGGAGGTGATGGAATTCCAGTTGAGCTATTTAAAATCCTAAAAAATGGTGCTATCTTTGACAAAGGAGGCAAGAATATACAATGGAGAAAAAAAAATCTCTTTTAACAAGTGGTGCTGGCAAAACTGGTCAACCACTTGTAAAAGAATGAAACTAGAACACTTTCTAACACCATACACAAAAATAAACTCAAAATGGATTAAAGATTTAAGCATAAGACCAGAAACTATAAAACTAGAGGAGAACATAGGCAAAACACTCTCCATCATAAATCACAGCAGGATCCTCTATGACCCATCTCTCAGAATACTGGAAATAAAAGCAAAAATAAATAAATCGGACCTAATTAAAATTTTTAACAAGTGGTGCTGGCAAAACTGGTCAACCACTTGTAAAAGAATGAAACTAGAACACTTTCTAACACCATACACAAAAATAAACTCAAAATGGATTAAAGATTTAAGCATAAGACCAGAAACTATAAAACTAGAGGAGAACATAGGCAAAACACTCTCCATCATAAATCACAGCAGGATCCTCTATGACCCATCTCTCAGAATACTGGAAATAAAAGCAAAAATAAATAAATGGGATCTAATTAAAATTAAAAGCTTCTGCACAACAAAGGAAACTATAAGCAAGGTGAAAAGACAGCCTTCAGAATGGGAGAAAATAATAGCAAACGAAGCAACTGACAAAGAATTAATCTCAAAAATAGACAAGCAACTCCTGCAGCTCAATTTCAGAAAAATAAACGACCCAATCAAAAAATGGACCAAAGAACTAAACAGACATTTCTCCAAAGAAGACATACAGATGGCTAACAAACACATGAAAAGATGCTCAAGAGAAATACAAATCAAAACCACAATGAGGTACCATTTCATGCCAGTCAGAATGGCTGCTATCCAAACGTCTACAAGCAATAAATGCTGGAGAGCATGTGGAGAAAAGGGAACCCTCTTACACTGTTGGTGGGAATGCAAATTAGTACAGCCACTATGGAGAACAGTGTGGAGATTCCTTAAAAAACTGGAAATAGAACTGCCATATGACCCAGCAAACCCACTGCTGTGCATACATACTGAGGAAACCAGAATTGAAAGAGACATGTGTACCCCAATGTTCATTGCAGCACTGTTTATAATGGCCAGGACATGGAAGCAACCTAGATGTCCATCAGCAGATGAATGGATAAGAAAGCCATGGTACGTATACACAATGGAGTATTACTCAGCCATTAAAAAGAATATAGTTGAATCAGTTCTAATGAGGTGAATGAAACTGGAGCCTATTATATGTGTGAAGTAAGTGTATGGATGTGAGAGTTGGACTGTGGTGAAAGCTGAGTGAAGTAAGCCAGAAAGAAAAACACCAATACAGTATACTAATGCATATATATGGAATTTAGAAAGATGGTAATGATAACCCCGTATGCGAGACAGCAAAAGAGACACAAATGTGTAGAACAGTCTTTTGGACTCTGTGGGAGAGGGTGAGGGTGGGATGATTTGGGAGAATGGCATTGAAACATGTATATTATCTTATGTGAAACGGATCACCAGTCCAGGTCCAATGCATGATACAGGGTGCTCAGGGCTGGTGCACTGGGATGACCCAGAGGGATGGGATGGGGAGGGAGGTGGGAGGTGGACACAAGATGGGGAACACATGTACACCCATAGTGGATTCATGTCAATGTATGACAAAACCAATACAATATTGTAAAGTAATTCAGTTCAGTTCAATTCAGTTAGTCATGTTCGACTCTTTGCGATCCCACAAATCACAACACACCAGGCCTCCCTGTCCATCACCAACTCCCAGAGTTCACTCAAACTCATGTCCATTGAGTCAGTGATGCCATCCAGCCATCTCATCCTCTGTCATCCCCTTCTCCTCCTGCCCCCAATTCCTCCCAGCATCAGAGTCTTTTCCAATGAGTCAACCTTCTCATGAGGTGGCCAAAGTATTGGAATTTCAGCCTTAGCATCAGTCCTTCCAATGCACCCAGGACTGATCTCCTTTAGAATGGACTGGTTGGATCTCCTTACTGTCCAAGGGACTCTCAAGAGTCTTCTCCAACACCACAGTTCAAAAGCATCAATTCTTTGGTGCTCAGCTTTCATCACAGTCCAACTCTCACACCATACATGACCACTGGAAAAACCATAGCCTTGACTAGATGGTCCTTTGTTGACAAAGTAATGTCTCTGCTTTTTAATGTGCTGTCTAGGTTGGTCATAACTTTCCTTCCAAGGAGTAAATGTCTTTTAATTTCATTGCTGCAATCACCATCTGCAGTGATTTTGGAGCCCAGAAAAATAAAGTCAGTCACTGTTTCCACTGTTTCCCCATCTATCTGCCATGAAGTGATGGGACCAGAATCCATGATTCTGGTTGGTCATAACTTTCCTTCCAAGGAGTAGGCGTCTTTTAATTTCATGGCTGCATTGGCCTCCAATTAAAATAAATAAATTTACATTAAAAAAAGGATTTCAGCACCATTGTAGCAAATAAATAAATAAATAAATAAAAGATGGTGCTGTGAAAGTGCTGCACTCAATATGCCAGCAAATTTGGAAAACTCAGCAGTGGCCACAGGACTGGGAAAGGTCAGTTTTCATTCCAATCCCAAATAAAGGCAATGCCAAAGAATGCTCAGACTGCCACACAATTGCATGCATCTCATATGCTAGTAAAGTAATGCTCAAAATTCTGCAAGCCAGGCTTCAACAGTATGTGAACCATGAACTTCCAGATGTTCAAGCTGGTTTTAGAAAAGGCAGAAGAACCAGAGATCAAATTGCCAACATCTGCTGGATCACCAAAAAAGCAAGAGAATTCCACAAAATCATCTATTTCTCCTTTATTGACTATGCCAAAGCCTTTGACTGTGTGGATCACAATAAACTGTGGAAAATTCTGAAAGAGATGGAAATACCAGACCACCTGACTTGCCTCCTAAGAAATCTGTATGCAGGTAAAGAGGCAACAGTTAGAACTGGACATGGAACAACAGACTGGTTCCAAATAGGGAAAGGAGTACGTCAAGGCTATATATTGTCACCCTGCTTATTTAACTTATATGCAGAGTACATCATGAGAAATGCCAGGCTGAATGAAGCACAAGCTGGAATCAAGATTGCCGGGAGAAATATCAATAACCTCAGATACACAGATGACCACCCTTATGGCAGAAAGTGAAGAGGAACTAAAGAGCCTCTTGATGAAAGTGAAAGAGGAGAGTGAAAAAGTTGGGTTAAAACTGAACATTCAGAAAACAAAGATCATGGCATCTGGTCCCATCATTTCATGGGAAATACACAAGGAAACACTGTCAGACTTTATTTTTTTGCGCTCCGAAATCACTGTAGATGGTGATTGCAGCCATGAAATTAAAAGATGCTTACTCCTTGGAAGGAAAGTTATGACCAACTTAGATAGCATATTAAAAAGCAGAGACATTACTTTGTCAGCAAAGGTCTGTCTAATCAAAGCTATGGTTTTTCCAGTAGTCATGTATGGATGTGAAAGTTGGACTCTAAAGAAAGCTGAGCACGAAAGAATTGATTCTTTTAAACTGTGGTGTTGGAGAAGACTACTGAGAGTCCCTTGGACAGTAAGGAGATCCAACCAGTCCATCCTAAAGGAAATCAGTCCTGAATATTCATTGAAAGGACTGATGCTGAAGCTGAAACTGCAATATTTTGGACACCTTATGTGAAGAATTGACTTATTTGAAAAGACTCTGATTCTGGGAAAGATTGAAGTTGGGAGGAGATGTGTGATTCTGGGAAAGATTGAAGTTGGGAGGAGATGTGATGGTCATGAGTTTGAGTAAACTCCAGGAGTTGGTGATAGACAGGGAAGGGTGGTGTGCTGCAGTCCATGGGGTCACAAAGAGTCGGACACGACTGAGTAACTGAACTGAATTGAAATCCTATGTGCTTCTGCAGTATTAACTCTACTGCTATTCTCATTCTTACAGTAACCCTGCAAAGTTGGTATTATTTTATAGACATAGACACTAAGGCTGAGAGAGGTTTTGTCACACAGCCTTTACAGCTCTCTCTAAAGCCATGGCAAACTGTTGGGGTAGAATGACTATGACTTTTGTGACTCTCTTCCCCCTAAGAACCTATCTGTTTGCTCAGTTACATTCATTACCAGAAGAAGCACACAAGGAAAAGACCTGTAAACCAACCCATGCCAGGTGAGTATAAATAAAAGACACATTTTTCATTTTCACCCAGACCTGTATTAAACAATGAATTCATTGTTTTGTTATACCACCTTCTTCCATATTCCAGGCAACTTCATAATTCCATCTTCCCAAAACTTTTTTATCATTTTGAGCATAAACTGTTCCAGGTGCCTTGTACAGTCTTCTAGGGAATTGAAATTTTTTTCCATTAAAGAACTTTGTAAAGGCCAAAATAAATGGAAATCCAAAGGGACAGTGGCTGGTGAATATGGCAGATGAGTCAGAATTTCCCAACCAAGCTGTAACAGTTTTGCCCGTCATCAAAGAAATATGTGGCCTTGCATTATCCTAATGGAAGATTATGCATTTTCTGTTGACTAAGTGGAGTGCTGCTTTAAGTTGGTCTAATTGGGAGCAGTACTTGTTGGAAATCATAATTTGGTTTTCCGGAAAGAGCTCATAATAGAGAACCCCTTCTCAATCCTACTAAATACACAATATCACCTTCTTTGGATGAAGACCAGCCTTTGATGTGGCTGTTGGTGGTTTATTTTGCTTGCCCAACTATTTCTTCCTTTCAATATGATTGTACAGTATCCACTTTTCATCTCCCATCACAATCTGTTTTAAAATAGAACATTTTCATTATGTTTATGTAAAGAATCATTTGCAGAAATATGATCAAGAAGTTTTCCCTGCCTCCCCCCTGCAGCTTAACTTATGTGGAACCCAAATATCAAAGCATTGAGCATAACTAAGCTAGTGAAAATGATTTTCAATATTTAATTTGGATATTTTGAGTATGTTGGCTTCCTCCTGCATGGTATAACGTTGATTCTTCTCAATGTCTCGATCTCCATCAACTTCATCTGGTCTACCTAACCATGGAGCATAATCCAGTGATAAATAACTTCACAAGCCACTTCAACACATTTTTCTTCATATACTGTACAATTCATTTTTGCATTTCAGTTCTGTTTTTACTTTTCTTGAAATAACAAAATGTAATATGCCCAAAATTTTGCCTTTTTTCTTCCATCAGCAATATTAAAATGGCTACACAAAAATTCATCAGTTTTGATAAGTTTTTTTTTAATACATGCTGATCTGACAGCTGTCACAATACAATCTAACAAAATTGTTTTGAATGATGTTAAAGACAACTAAGCACTATTAGACCCATCTTACAGAAGAAAATGAATGAACCTTTTGGCCAACTCAATATTTTGTGCATGGTTATATGGATGCCTTGGAAGACCATATTTGGGTTCTTATCCAATCCTCAGAATTGTAATTTTTTTTTTTTTTTGGTACCAATCTACTTTCCAAAGTCACCACAAAGAAAAGTTAATATCTTCATTTATAAAATATTCAGTACAACTTTCTACCCTGAAAGTACATTAACAATATATTGAGTTTTGTTGGAGAGCATGATGCAAAATCTCTGAATTGCAAACCTAAAAGGGAAATGGCAACCCACTCCAGCGTTCTTGCCTGGAGAATCCCAGGGACAGGGGAGCCTGGTGGGCTGCTGTCTATGGGGTCGCACAGAGTCAGACACAACTGAAGTGACTTAGCAGTAGCAGCAGCTTATTCTCTCTTTCTGCTTCATTTTCAAATGAAGAAGCTTAAGCCATAGGTTATGACCAAGTTCACCAGTTAGTATCAAAGTCAGAATTAAAACCCGTATCTCATTCTCACAATTCCAGGCTCAGGTCTCCAGTTTCCCAGTTTGAGGGCTACTATATAAGTGCTCTAAAATTTTTCAGAAATGATGAGGGAAAAATTAGAATTCTACCCGCAGAAATGTGCCACCATAAGAGGCATCAGCCTCTCATGAATGTGCAAGGAAATTTGGCAAAGGAGGAACTGAAATCAAGGTGATAAGTCTTCTTCCTTAGGTCTAGTGTGTTTAAGGAAAACTAATCAATGGTGTTGCAACCTGAATGACTGGAGAGAGGCTGTTTTTCCCTAAGGATAATGGCCTTTCTGGAATCTACAAGAGGAGCAAAGGACCAAAATCTCCCAGGGTGTTTACATTCTCTGTGAAGAGGAGTAGAATTCTGGGTCTGAGTGATTCGCCATGGATTTTCAGGCAAAACAGTCCTTGGGATGGAGATCTGTCCTCTAGTTCCCTTCCAGCTTTCTGGAAATGTTGCCAGAGGACTTTTCCATTACTTTTACTCTACCAAACAACTCTAGTCTATTTGGACTATGGCCTGAATTTACTCACCCAGAGGAAATATCTTCTGCAGTAACCAGCTCCAGCTGTCAAGCCAGAGGTGTCTCTCAACCTAAATTAATAAGTAATATTCGCCAACACATATAAAGCACTTATCAGGTTCCACTGGATCCTTATAGCAACATTAAACTGGGTGCTGTGAATTAGACAGGTTTGACGGGTTAAACACAGGTGCTTTATTTACAGGTGAGGAAACTGATGTACCAAGAGGCTGAATGTTGTGGCCAAGATGACAGTTTTGGATTCATCCCAGGACAGTCCATGTGCTTCAGGGCTATGCAGTACTGCTGCTAATAAATAGGTATTTACATCCCACATTATTCTCCTAGAGTTTGGTTATTGAGTTAGCTTTCCCAAGTCAGACAAACTCAACATGAACTGATAATCTGAAGTTTCTCCATTGTTGAAGGTAAGGACATATTTACAGAGCTCTCGATAGAGGGATCAGGATTTAAAACACTTGAACCCCATCTGCTCCCAGAGCCATATGATTTTAGCCACTAACCTGCATCAATATTGTCTATTCTTAATTACTTCATTTACTTATTCACTCAACAAATATTTATTAAACTCCCATGTCGCATTGAATTAAGTGCTGGGAAAATGGGAAGAACAAAATAACCACAGTCCCTGCCTTCATGACACTTACCAAAAGGAGAGAGGCAGGCATTAAACAGCTAAATACACAGGTAACTATATCCGGTAAGTATTTTTAGGCCGTCTAAAGGGAACAAGTACTGTGAGAGCATATAACAGGTGGCCCTTATCTAGAGGGAAGGTTAGGGAAGAACTCTCTGATAAACAGACATTTAAAGACCTAAAAATCAGTAAATATTGGCCAGGTAAAAAGGTAGGGAAGTGTTTCCAGGCAGAGGAAGCAGCCTATGAAAAGACTCCAAAACTTTAAATAAAGTCAGGTGCAATCCATGGAAAGGCAATGCCAAATAATTGCACTCATTTCACATGCTAGCAAGTTTATGCTCAAAATCCTTCAAGTCAGGCTTCAGCAGTACATGAACTGAAAACTTCCAGATGTCAAGCTGGGTTTAGAAAAGGCAGAGGAAGCAGAGATCAAATTGTCAACATCCACCGGATCATAGAAAAAGCAAGAGAATTCCAGAAAGACATCTGCCTCGATTACACTAAAGCCTTTGACTGTGTGGATCACAACAAACTGGAAAGTTCTTAAAGAGAAGGGAATAACCAGACCACCTTACTTGCTTCCTGAGAAAGCTGAATGCAGGTCAAGAAACAACAATTAGAGCGGGACATGGACAAACGGACTGGTTCAAAACTGGGAAAGAGTACATCAAAGCTGTATATTGTCACCCTGCTTATTTAATTTATATGCAGAATACATCGCAAACTGCTGGGCTGGATGAATCACAAGTTGGAATCAGGACGGCTGGGAAAAATATCAGCAACCTCAAATATGCAGAAGATACCACTCTAAAGAGGAGAGTGGAAAAGCCAGCTTAAAACTCAACATTCAGAAAACTAAGATCATGATATCTGGTCCCATCATTTCATGGGAAACAGAAGGGGGCAAAGTAGAAGCAGTGACGGATTTTATTTTCTTGGGCTTCAAAATCACTGCAGACAGTGACTGCAGCCATGAAATTAAGACACTTGCTTCTTGGAAGGAAAGCTATGACAAACCTAGCATGTTAAAAAGCAGAGACATTACTCTGTTGACAAAGGTCTGTATAATCAAAGCTATGGTTTTTCTAGTAGTCGTGTACATATATGATAGTTGGACTATAAAGAAGGATGAGCACCAAAGAATTAATGCTTTTGAATTATGGTGCTGGAGAAGACTTTTGAAAGTCCCTTCGACAGTAAGATCAAGCCAATCAATCGTAAATGAAATCAGCCTTGAATATTCAAAGGACTGCTCCTGAAGCCGAAATTCTAATACTTTGGCCACCTGATGCAAAAATCCGACTCACTGGAAAAGACCCTGATGCTGGGAAAGATTAAAAGCAAAAGGAGAAGGGGCTGACAGAGGATGAAATGGTTAGCATCACCGACTCAATGGACTTGAATCTGAGCTAACGCAGGGGATAGTGAAGGACAGGGAAGCTTGTGTGCTACAGTCCCTGGGGTCGCATAGAGTTGGACGTGACTTAACGACTGAGCATAATCCACAGACAGAGAGAACATGAGTGCAATGAGATGAGAAAGACATGATCCTGCAGATTCAAGAAGGGGCCATTTCACACAGAGCCTAAGTTGTTAGGCTAAGGATGTTAAGACTATTCATCCCCAGGGCAATAGGAAGACGCCAAAAAGATTTAATTGGGAAAACGATATGATCACTTGTGAGGATTTGCCAGGATCAACCAGCCAATCTCACTCTTTCACCCTTTGAATTCTCTTTAGCTGCAAAATGCTTACAAATCCAAAAGAATCTTCAGTACTTTGTTTAATGACTCTGTCCTCTCTCTACCATTTATTAAAAAGAATTACAAAGTGTAGCAGGCACTGTGACTTGCCTGGTAATTCTGCTTCAAGATTGAACAGCATCCCTCAGTTTCTAGGAGTGCTACCTGGAGATAACCCTCAGCTATCTGCTCTCTTCAGGAATTTCCTTAGTTAAAGAGAGCTGCCCAAGGGCAGCGTGAAGACATCGTGGAACTATAAACGTCTGACCCCCCTGCCCAACTTGGAACAACAGTGAGCTTCAGAGCATCAGAACTCCTTGTGGGATCAGCTGAGGTTGGTATCATTTCGAATGTTATTTCTTGTACTGCCATGTGTTTTGGCCACTAAGCACCCAGAGTTAGCTCAAAACCCACGATTTAAGGTCACAGTGTCCAATAAGACTGCCCTTACTCCAGATGTTATCCACAGGCTCAGGGACCCATAGGCCACCTGTACTTCTGACTGACAAGCTACAATTTTGGGATTTCCCACAACCTTCTCAGGTTCAGTAATTTGAGGGAATAATGATTCACAGGACTCAAGAAAGTGCTACACTTATGATTACAATTTTACTATAAAGAGTACACATCAGAACTAGCCAAAAGAAGAGATACCTGGGTGAAGTCTGGAAGTGTCCTGAACACAGAGCTTCTGTCCCTCTCTCTGTGGAGTCAGGACATCTCACCCTCCTGACATATCAATGTGTTGTTCATAAAGCAGGAAGCTCCACTGAGCTTCAGTGTCCTGAGTTTTTAATTGGGGTTTCATTACACAACCATAACTGATTGAATCACTGGCCCCATGATTGAACTCAGTCTCCAGTTCCCTTCACCTCCCTAAATGTCCAGAACTTGGGTTGATATCACATGGCTGAAAGTATCAACTCTTTAATCACATGGTTGGTCTTTATTGGCATGACCAACCTTCATCTTGAATCATCTTATTAGCATAAACTCAGGTGTGGTCCAAGGACCCACTATAAATAACAAACTCACTCCTGTCCCATTGGAAATTCCAGTGGTTTAGAAGTTACCTCCCAGGAACCAGGGACAAAAGCCGGTCAAATTATTATGCAACAGCCTCATAACCTAATTTTTCACTCTGTATGATCCTATTCTTATGACTTTCCTTGCACTAGTGTTCTTAATAAACTTCCAGAACACTGATCTTTGCTTCAGAGTTTACTTCTCACGGAACCTGATTTAAAAGCTTTGGTATCAGAAATGGTCCAAGAAAGCAGATATGGTGATTGAATTTTGGAATTGGCTACCAATTTCACTGGCTGGCAATAAATCAGTGATGGCAGGTGAAACAGAGCTACCTCAAAAAAGCAGGCAATTGTTAAAGCTTTCAGTCATGGTGTACTGGGAAAGATCAGGCACTGTTGCCAAAATATAGGGGAAATAGTATCTATAAGACCCTTGGGATTTGATTGGCTATTGCTAAGTGGACTTGATACTTTGAAGAGAGGTTATGAAAGGCTGAGTATGATTAATCTGCAATTCAAAGCTCAGTGTGAATCCCAGAAGATCTTCTGGAAGCATATAAAGAAGTTCTCATCTCCTGCAGTGGGAAGACAGAGAAAACTGAGGATCATCCTAGGACTTAACTATAATACTCATAAAAGGCCAAGTAGAAACTTCCAAAGAAGATTAAACTCTCCACTTGGGCAGGTTAGTCCATTTCAAACCTGGGAAAGAGTGGGACCCTGACACATGGGATGAGGACATTTAGTTCAATATACACGAAAAATCTTAAATTCTCTACAACCTGTTGGCCTGGCAAAATGCTCCACTGTGTCTATTAAAAGCTGGTGCTCCTGCCTTGTGAGATACTGAGAGGCATTCTGTGCAAGATAACATGTACCTCCCTCAGGATGCACCCCCACACTCCCTGCTGACCACTAGGCAAAGATTAGAGTTAAGTAACAGACATTCTAAGGCTGATAACATTGGAAAGCAACCCCAAAGTAGTTGTAGAAGCTAGATGACAAGTACAAACAGAAGCCAGGGAAGTATGCAGAGGATTGAATTCTGAAGGTTCTGGATAAAAAGAGGAGAGGTGGAACATAAAGTCAGATGAGGGAGAATTTTATCTATTTAGGATTACCTTCCCAGAGGATACAGGCTTTAACACTCAAACAAGAACCCCAGGTGATGGCGTGAACACACTTAGGATGTCATCGAGAAGCAGGGAAAAAGCAATGCCCCATGCTACACCAAATAAGGTAGAAATGCTGGAACTGCTGTGGTTGACAGTGTAAGAGGGGGATTAAACAGCTCAGATAAATGAGCATGCTAGAGCAGAAATCCTTATATAGAACTGGAAAACAAAGAAGAATATATTTCACAGAAAAGTCCAGAGGATATACCACTTATCAAATCAAAAAGAAATTTTCTAGTGAGAGGCAACAACATCACTCGTAAATTCAGTGGTGACTCTCTTTGGAGTCCAGGACTGCAGGTAGAAGATGACATTTCAGTCCTGGGCTTCCAGAGAGAGGTAGAGACAATAGGACCCTGTAACACAGGGATCTTATGGTGACATTTAAATATCCGAAACCAAGTGGATGTTACAAGGCAGGAGTGCAGTCAAAGGGGCCTGACCCACAAAATTATAGAGATGGTAAATAGAACAAGGCATTTAGGGCAAAATAGATGGGCAACCATCAGAGAACTCCGCAATCTGAACAACTCAAAAAATCAAGGATGGAAGATCAAGAAGTTGAAGAAATTTGCCCCAGTGAAAACTTGCCCAGTTTCTGGACCTGAACTATGTCAAAACCCAAATTCTTCACAATGAGTAAAGCAAAGCAGAAAGATGAGTTTATTGAAAGGCTTTTGATCTGCAAGCTGGGACACTCAAGGTTACCAAGAAATGAGTTCAAGTTGCTCAGATTAAAGGTTTTATTTTCTGGTGGGGGGTTGGGGAGGAGAAATACAGAAGTTATTTGACACTTTTAGTGGACTGATTGTCTGGGGGTCTTCTGCCTTAGCTCAGGGTAGCTGAGTCCAAGGAATAAGGAAATCTGAAGATGGCATGAACACACTTGGCATTTGAGGACTGGCTGGCATCCTCTGCTGATTTCTGAGAAGAGCTGTAAATTCAGAGCATCTTAAGCATCTTAAGTTAGGTAAGGTGAAGTTAGATAAGTTTCAGTTTTCTTTAACACACCTGAATTAGCCAGCTCCATTTTGTCCCTAACATAAGTGGCTCCATTTTAGTTTTGGATTTACAACCAACTTTTGGACCTGGAATACATTGATTAAAGGAGAAACATGTCCCTGGGGGAAAGGACAACACCATAAGAAAGTACACAGTAATAATTTCCCATTAATCGAGTCCTTTCCTCAAGGAATCTATAGCCATTTTCTTATGGCTGGGGAAAGAGTACCTAATGTTTGGGAGAAAAGGTACCCAAACATTTCAAGGACAATTGGATGTAGAACTTGAACTGACATTGATACTGAGAGACTCAGTCTTTATGGACTTTGTTAGACTGGGGGCAGAGAGGGGCCTGGGATGGAGGTCTAGCCCAGGTCCAGCTTGTAGTAGTTCTACTGGATTTTCAAACGCACCACTTGTCATGTGCCCACTCTACAAATGTACACTTAAGAGTAGATGTCCTTGGTATTTGCACAGCCCCCTATACTGAATTTTTGGCCTGTAAGGTGTAAGAACTATCATAGTGGAGAACACCAAGTAAAAGCTTATGAAAACAACACCCCACCTCAGACAAGGTACTAAATAAAAAACAACCTGGGGAGGAATTTCCATCTACACCACCACCATGTGAAGAGCTTAGAAGTTATCACTACTGTTCTTAGAAGAAAAAGCTGGACAAATGGAAAGCCATTAGCTTTTATTGAAACCATTAGAATACTGAGGTTGCGGGGTAAACTGCCACCCTGAAGTCTGAAAAGACTGACAAGTTCAGAGAGTCATAGCAAAGATGTGACTGTGAGGAGCAGGAAACTCTGGAGCATTAAATGGTAGGAACAGTCATCTCAGGGGTCATTTTGACAATTGTTAATGACTGAGAGGGGACTATCTAGAGAGTGAGAAGCTCTGCTGGGCCTCAGTCTTAGCTGTGCTCCCACACCACAGAGAGTTTTACCTCGGAAAATCTCACCAAGTTTTCATAATAAAAAGCCAAGAAGATACTCTTATGATTCTGGAAGAGACGGAGGAAGAGCAGCCATTATAAAATATGCCCAGAACATTCTCCATTACAAGAGTGTACTTTACAGGAGAGAAGATTTTACCAGAGCCTTCTCACCTGCGGGAGGGCATTTCTCCCACACCAACCCTTTCTAGCCTTTCTGAGTTTTTTTTTTTTACACTATGAATACTTTTTATTCTCTGTAGTTTTTTAATGGAGCAATATATTGTACTTTTCTCCACATGTCAATAAATATAAATCTACATTGGCATTGAATGGCTAAATAATATTCCATTTTATTATTTGAGGGGTTTTGGGTTATTTTAAAAAAGATCTATTTATTTGACTGCATCAGGCCTTAGTTGTGGGATGGCGATCTTCATTGCATCATGTGGGATCTTTTGTTGTGGTGCACGGACTCTGCTTGTGGCAGTGGGCTCAGCAGTGGTGGCGCAGGCTTAGTTGCTCTGTAGCACGTAGAATCCTGGTCCCCTGACCAGGGATCAAACCCATGTTCCCTGTACTGCAAGGTGGATTCTTAATCACTGGACTACCAGAGAAGTCCTTGTTTTTTTTTCTTTTATATATATATATATTTGAAGTATATTGACTTGCAATGTTTCAGGTGCACCAGAAGGAGATTCAGTTACAGATGCATATATTATTATATATATATAATATTAAAATATATATTTTTTTCAGATTATTTTCTGTTAGAGGTTATTATAAGATATTGACTATAGTTTCCCACACTATACTGTAAATCTGTGTTGCTTGTTGCATATCTGCTTTTTAAAATTAGAAATCTAGCATTCTATTCACGTTAAGTCAAACAAGTGGAATCAAAATGCCATAAATTTTTTAGTTAAGCAAAAATTCATACATTTTCTAAAACATATATTATACATACTATTTTTTATAGGTATACAAAAACTTTACTACAACACTTGATAAAGTCTTGATAAAGAACATCAACAATCAACAACAACAAAAAAAAAACCAGAAGAGATGGGGAAATTGGAAAGCATAAACTAAATGAGCATGCGTACTTAGTTGTGTCTGACTCTTTGTGATCCTTTGGACTGTGGCCCACCAGTCTGCTTTTGTCCATGGGATTTCGCAGGAAGGAATGCTGGAGTGAGTTACCATTTCCTTCTCCAGGGGATCTCCCTGATCCAGGGACCAGTGCAGGCAGATTCTTTACCACTGAGCCACATGGGAAGCTGGGTAATATAAGGAGAGAGATGGGAACTCTAACAAAGAGTGAAAAGGAAATGCTAAAAGTCAAAAATGCTGTAACTGAAATGAAGAATGCGTTGCAAAAAATATTAACAGAACTTCTTCAGGGAAAGACATTAATACATCCATGTCCATAAAGCACTTCACAGTAGCCAAAAGGTGGAAATAATCCAAATGTTCAACGATGGATGAATAAATAAAGAAAATCTGGTGTACTTATACACAATAGAATCTTATTTAACCTTAATAAGACATGAAAATCAGACCATCTATAATGTAGATCAATCTTGAAGACATTATGCTGAGTGAAATGATATATTGAGAGTTACGGAGATTAATGGTGGTGGAGGTTGCACATAATGTGATGTATTAAATGTCACTGAACTATATACTCAAAAATGGCTGAATCAGCAAATTTTGTATTATATAATCATCCTTTGGTATCCAAGGGGGAGTGCTTTTGGGACCCCTGTAGGTACCAAAATCCACAGATGCTCAAATCCCTTACATAAAATTATGTAATATTTGTATATAACCTATGTACATCCTCCTGTATGTTTTAAATCATCTCTAGATTACTTATATTACCTAATACAATGTAAATGCTATGTAAATAGTTGCAAATACAATGTAAATGCTATGCAAGTAATTACCAGACTGTGGCAAATTCAAGTTTTGCTTTTTGGAAATTTCTAGAACTTATTTTAATATTTTTCATCCACTGTTGGTTGAATTTTGTGGATGTGGAACCCACAGATATGGGGAGTCAACAATATGTATTGTACCATTCATATTTCAAAGGAATGAGAGAAAAGAGGTGAATGTGGTTGCCTCCCTAAGAGATGGCTGGGTGATGATTCTCATCATGTTGGTTGGTTATTCTGTTGCTAAGTCATGTCTGACTCTTGCAACCCCATGGACTGCATAGCCTGCCAGGCTCCTCTGACCATGGGATTCTCTAGGCAAGAATACTCTGTTTAATTCACCATTCTGACCTATACAAAATCCAGACAAATCCTGGAAAATGGCAATGGACTATCACAAGTCTAACCTAATAGTTAGCAGCTGCTGTGTCAGGTATGTTATCTTTGCTAGAGCAGATTAGTATGGATGCAGGTAGATGATATGTGGGTAGTGGTCTGACAAATGGACTCTTTCTATCCCTATCAAAAGGAGAATCAGAAATAACTCACATTCCTTTGGACTGCACAACAGTGTCCACTTATAGCCTTGTCCTTAAGCTGTGTTAACTCTCTGTCCTCTGTCATAACATTGTCTAAAGAGACATGAACCAGCCGGACATCGTGAAGAATATCACACTGATCCAGTCAATAGATTACATCATGCTGGACAAAATAAACAAGAAATTGCTAGGATATTAGCTAAGTTATAAATCAAGGTTTTTTCTCCTTCTCAGAAAGCTGGTTGTTATTTACCAGTACACCACCACTCAGCTCACATCTTTTACTGCTTGGGGGAATCCTTGATGATCAGTTAATATAGGGAGAAAAAGCCTGAGCTTTACTCAGAAATGGCTCAACTTCGTTTGCTGGTGCAAGTTAGAAAAGAGTAATGACTGCCCTGCTACCCCACCCAGTATGGGCTTGAAAGGTGATGGTGAGAAGAATGTTTCCCACCTGGTCAACCACTTTATGTGGAAAGAAAAGTGGCCTGAAATTAGAGTACATGGGGACTTGTAGGCAGTGCTGAATAACTTGGCCATCTGGTCAGGGGTCTGGGAGTAGAAAGCTTGGAAGTTTGGAGGACAACTAAAACAAGGGTAAAGCCATGTGGATGAATACATGGAAGTGAGCAGAGAGTATAAAGATCTTAATTTCACATGTTAATGACAGTCAGAGAGCATCACAGGAGAGGTACTAAAAAAAAAACACATATCCCAGTTGATACAAGCCAGCCTCTGTCATCAGCCACTCCATTGCTTGCATGATGGGCATGTGAATGGGGTTCCCATGGTAACAGGAATGAAGGTTCTTCATGAATGCAGTGGCACAGGGCTCCCTTAAGGCTGGTCGAGCTACCACTGTGACTGAATGTCCAACCTTCTTGCAACAGAAACAAATGACATAGTCCCTCCAAGAGACCAAGCCACCACTTGAAGACAAGTTAACTACTTTGGTTACCATCTACCCTTTCCCAAGAATAGACATATGTTCTAGATGTGGATTTGCTTTTCCTGTTGGCAGTGCCTCAGCCAGTACCATTCATTATTCAAGTGCATATAGAATATTTAATCCTCTAGCATGAGATCTCACATACCACTGTGTTACAGGACCCACTTAACATTAAAGGACAGTTGGAATGGGCACATGATGGTGAAAATACATTGTTCACATCACATACTGCAATACCCGGAAGCCACTAGCCTGATAGAAGAGCCAACTCAGAGAAACTCCTTATGACAATGGCATGCCATCCTCCACAATGCAGGGCACATTCTAAATAAACGACCCTTATGTGGTGCTGTTTCCGCAAGAGGTAAAATACACAGGCCTAGGAATCAAGAGGTGAAAGCAGGAGTTGTCCTGTTTTCCTTCATTCCTAATGACCCACTTGGGGAATTTGTGCTTCTTATTCTTGAAATTCTGGTTCTGAACAGTCACAGGTCTTGGTTACGAGAAGGGAGTACTTTCACCACGGCCACCACCTGGGCTCTTAAAGCTCCTCATGCCAACGGATCAGAGGACAGGAAGAGGAATCACCATCCTGGCTGAAATAATTGGCCCTAGTCACCAGGAGGACATAAGACTTCTATTAGACAGTAGAAGCAAAAAAAAAAAAAAAAAAATATGCTTTCCACCCACGTGATCCAGTTGAGCACTTCTTGGTACTGTCTGGTTCAGTGTTGATAGTAAATAGACCAGTGTAGTAGCTATAGCATGAAAACAGCAGGGTGACCAAGGACCCAGACTCTTTAAGAGTTGAGAGTCTGGATCATACTACCAGGTAAGCCACCAGGACACCAGAGGGTGACACCAGAGGCTGAGGGTGAGGGTAAAATAAGTGGCCAGTAGAGGAGGGAGATGAGTACTAGTTGCAGCACTGAGACCTGCTGTAGTTGTGGTGTCTATAGTTGACCCCAATGGTGTACTTCCTCCCCGAGGTAACCTGTGTCTAATGATGGACTTGGGCCACCTGATGCAAACAGCTGACTCATTGGTAAAGACCCTGAAGCTGGTTGGATGGCATCACCAATTCAATGGACATGAATTTGGGCAAACTCCAGAAGACAGGGAAGCCTGGAGTGCTGCAGTCCATAGAGCTGCAAAGAGTCAGACATGATTTGGCGACACAACAATGACTGGACTTCATGGAAATATATAAATCCTGGTCCCAACCATCATGATCTAGACCAAATTGGAGTGTTACCCTAGCTTTGGAATTCCTATTAGGATTAACTTAGACCTTTCATGGACTAGTAACCAAACTTTTTTTTCTGCCAAATTCTACTTTCTTTCCATTTGGTGTTAATCTCTGAAGCAATCTCTTGTAAACTTCCTATATGCTAATCTCAGTGTCAAAGTTGCTGCCCAGGAAACCCAGTTTAAGATACCAGATTGATTTCTTTATTTTCTTTATTTTCAGAATGAACAACCTGCAAACAAATTCTAGATTAATTGTCAGAAAGCTTGAAAATCTCATATGTACATTGATTAGTTCATTCATTTAACAGATATTTATTTAGCACCAACTGTATATCAAGAACTATTCTAGATGCTAAGATTCTAGTGATAAAAATGAATTAAAGAGTCCTTCCTTTGTGAACTTCTGTTCTAATGGAGGACAACCAACAATAAGCATGAAACGAATAAGATAATTTCAGATGTTGATGAGTGCTATGAAGAAAATAATACAGGATAGTATGCTAGGGAGTGACTGGAGATGCTAGAGGTGTGACAGGCTCAATTGAGAAGGTGGTTAAGTAAAGCTTCTCTTAGAAGATGACATCTGAGCCCAGAGAAGAGGAACCCAGGGCTTCTTAGGTGGTGCAATTGTAAAGAATCTGCCTGCTGATGCAAGAGACACAAGAGACACGGGTTCAATCCCTGGATGGGGAAGATGCCCAGGAGTGGGAAGTGACAACCCACTCCAGTATTCTTGCCTGAAAAATTCTTTGGACAGAGGAGCTTGGCAGGCTACAGTCCATGGGGTCGCAAAGAGTCAAACATGACTGAGCGACTGAGCATTTACATACCTTTTAAGAACTTGGTAAGACTGTTCCAGACCAAACAAAAGAGCATGTGTAGGGAAGGAAATTAGTATGAGCATCTAAAATATAGAGAGACCAGAGTGGAAGGAGGTGGTGATTAAGAAGGAAAGGGCTAAGAGGAGGCCATTGAGCATAGACAGAGGGCAGTTTGTGTAGGACCTATGGGAGATTGAAAGGAATTTGGGATAATTCTAATCTCAGTGGAAATCCATTAGAGGATTTTAACAGGGCTGGAGCAGCCATGAAGAGATACCCCACACCCAAAGTAAGAGAAACCCAAGTAAGATGGTAGGTGTTGCAAGAGGGCATCAGAGGGCAGACACACTGAAACCATACTCACAGAAAACTAGTCAATCTAATCACACTAGGACCACAGCCTTGTCTAACTCAATGAAACTAAGACATGCCCACCGGGCAACCCAAGACGGGCAGGTCATGGTGGAGAGGGCTGACAGAACGTGGTCCACTGGAGAAAGGAATGGCAATCCACTTCAGTATTCTTGCCTTGAGAACCTCATAAACAGTATGAAAAGGCAAAATGATAGGATACTGAAAGAGGAACTCCCCAGGTCAATAGGTGCCCAACACACTACTGGAGATCAGTGGAGAAATAACTCCAGAAAGAATGAAGGGATGGAAGCCAAAGCAAAAACAATACCCAGTTGTGGATGTGGCTGGTGATAGAAGCAAGGTCCGATGCTGTAAAGAGCTATATTTCATAGGAACCTGGAATGTCAGGACCATGAATCAAGGCAAATTGGAAGTGGTCAAACAAGAGATGGCAAGATTGAACGTCTACATTCTAGGAATCAGTGAACTAAAATGAACTGGAATGGGTGAATTTAACTCAGATGACCATTATATCTACTACTGTGGGCAGGAATCCCTTAGAAGAAATGGAGTAGCCATCATGGTTAACAAAAGAGTCCAAAATGCAGTACTTGGATGCAATCTCAAAAACGACAGAATAATCTCTGTTCGTTTCCAAGGCAAACCATTCAGTATCACAGTAATCCAAATCTATACCCCAACCAGTAATGATGAAGAAGCTAAAGTTGAACAACTCTATGAAGACTTACAAGACCTTTTAGAACTAACACCCAAAAAAGATGTCCTCCTCATTATAGGGGACTAGAATGCTAAAGTAGGAAGTCAAGAAACATCTGGAGTAACAGGCAAATTTGGCCTTGGAATGCAGAATGAAGCAGGACAAAGACTAATAGAGTTTTGCCAAGAAAATGCACTGATAATAGCAAACACCCTCTTCCAACAACACAAGAGAAGACTCTACACATGGACATCACCAGATGGTCAACACCGAAATCAGATTGATTATATTCTTTGCAGCCAAAGATGGAGAAGCTCT